>OY284481.1:17072411-17602911 GCA_958336345.1 Dorcus parallelipipedus
CCCATATACGCTCACGCGAGAAATTTCCTTGGTCGTTTTGGATTAAATTTAATAAAACAACTTCCAAATCCAATTAAACTGCAAATTGGTTTATAATTACGAGCACATACGTACCTTTCCCCGATCGAGACTCTTGATGAGGTCCAGATCCGTGGTATCCGAAATTCCGCCGTGCACTATGAGCACTTTGTTGTTGACGATTGTTCCAAGGGGCAACCAACGATAAACCCCCTCGATTAGCTTCAGTATTTTTTCAGAATTATGCTGAAATAGATCATCTTCTAGCTCTAAATATGTAATTTTAAGTAAAGACTTACCCTATACTTCGATTGAATTTCTCGACTGAACCCGTACCTAAAAAAATAAAAAATTGAGTAATTACACATGAGAATTTAATGTAACTTACCTAGAATTCATTATGTTATCTTCATGATTTCCCCTGTTCAAGAACACCCCCCCGGGAAACACGAGCATGCAAGATAAGAGCAGCAGCAACACTTCAAGGCCCTTCTTTCCCCTATCGACGAAATCTCCATTGAAGACGTAAGGATTTTCCGGCGAAGGTAGTCCGTTCTGTAACAAGATAACCGATATTAAGATGAGGGCACCGTTACGCGAGAGATAAAATGTATTTATAACGCCGATGCGAAAATTGCTCGAAGAAATAAACGGCTCCGCGCGTGGCCGAAATGAATTTTCACGTGGAAAATTCCCGCGCGGGAGATGAAACTTTTACGCCCATTTATCCGCATGAAGGCGTATATATTTTGTCAAATATGAAATACTGCGCGAGAAGAAAGGCGTTGTAAAAATCGTTGATTTTTATAGGCCGAGTCGAGTACGACGTTTCCGTAGATTCGTTTTATGTTCTTCGGCGGATTCGGAGTATGAAAGATTTATGACTTTACTGGAAATTTATGAATTATTTAAGAGCTCCTTAGCACTTTAAACACCATTTACTTCAATTAACATTCATTGCAACTTTTTTTTACGCAGTGACTAAACGTCCGCCGGCGGAATTGTACGTATAAGGAGAAAATTCCGCCGATCGGCGGAACTTTGCATATGCAAATAAGAAAATCCGCCGAAAATATTATACATTATACAAATGCGGCGGAATTGCATATGCAAATAAGAAAATCCGCCGAAAATATTATACATTATACAAATGCGGCGGAATTGACTTTATTTCTTGATTATTTCCGCCGTTCGGCGGATTTTTGTTTCATAAGCTCAAATTCCGCCGTAAAAGCTAAACTAAACGTTACCTATCTTTTGTATTATTTTAAGGTAATGAATAAAATAATGAGTCATGCAAAGGATATAAATTAAATATAAAATAATAAATAAAATAATGAAAATAATTTGAAGAAGTATTTAGTTCTTACAATGAAGGTCGTTTTAATTACTGTGAAAATGAGTATGTTTTAAAACTTGTATAATACAACTTTACACGGTATTTTAAATTACTTTATAATGTAAATGACGAATTACGTACAACGCATAAATTAAGTAAGCGGGTGTTTACAAACTGTTATGCGTAAAGTAAAAGAAAATCGCACAGCGAGGAACCTATTGACATTATGCACGCCTGTAGTTAGATTTACGTAGCCGCATCACATTAGATTAACAGATTAACAACTGTCATTGTTGATTATTTCGAACTTGAATAATAAGGTAATTTTTATGGTCGTAGATAAAGTATAGTACAAAATTTGAGTTGTAGAGCAATTATATTATTACGCACTTGAGAAATTACTTGCACTCTCCGCTGCGCGGCTCGTGCGCAACTTTTCCACGTGTGCGTAATATGCTATTTACAACTCTCGTTATGTAATATATGTACTATTATACAGCCCTGCGTGCATCTTATCCTAACTTAATTTTATTAGCCAACAGTAGCAAATAACATAACATGTGTCCAACAATTATTGTAGTCCTAGGTGGCTGTGGAATCAAGCATAAATGGAGATTCCTACTTCATATCGTTGAATTGACGTCTCAAATATTGTCTGTTAAACAACAAATACATTCTTGTTTACGTATTTAATGTTTTATTGCAATTTGAAACAATAATTACTTAAAAATATTTTAGTCCACAGCCACCCAGGACTACAATAATTGTTGGACATATGCTAGTATACCTAGTGATGTAAAGTTGCAGTATACGTGTTTTAAAATGTTTAAAATAATATAAAGTTGCAATATACAAGTTTTAAAATAGTAATAATAATACAACTTTATATCATTTTAAAATGAATCTAATACAACTTTACATCACTAGGTGTACAAGATACAGCCGCGGCCAAAAAAAAGTGGACACGTCAATTTTTCTAATATTAAAACTTTTGCTGGGTGGTTGTAATTTTGAACTGATACTTACGGAAGAAAATCAGTCATAATTGTTATTGTTTGTCATCAGTTCATAATTACAGCCATTCAGCAAAAGTTTTAGCATTAAAAAATTGACGTGTCCATTTTTTTTGGCCGCGGCTGTATTTACTGTTGGCTAATAAAATTAAAGTTAGGGTAAAATACGGTATATTAAGCGTTGGGCCGTACAAAATAATTAAAATGTCGTATTTTTATATCACTAGAGGTGGTTAATGAATCGGATGATGTTTATTATAAAGAGTTTTTCAATAAGTGCGTCTGAACTTTAAATTTAAATAAAAAAATTTGTGTGTAAGATATAGATATAATATGTATTTCATAATGAAGTACCAACGATGGCAATATGTTTGGAAAACAATATCATTTAAATTAATGTCCACCACCGCTTCGCTTTCGAGATTGCATTCGATCGGATTATTTATTTATGACATTTTAACACAAAGCAATTACGTGAATTATGTTGGCTTGAAGTTCTTGAATAGTGCGTGGCTTATCGCTGTAGACACGAAACTTCCTCCAAAGAAGTCTAAAGGAATTAATTACATCGCATGATCTTGGCGACCAGTTGATGTCACCATTGCATGAGTTAATGAAACCATCGAATTTTTCCTTCAATAAGTCTTTTAAGACTTTTTTCTTTGAGGTTACGTGAAGTCCGGTGTCTGCAGCGATAAGCCACGCACTATTCAACAGCTTCAAGCCAATATAAATCGCGTAATTGTTGAAATTCAACCTACTTTGTGCGAAAATGTCATCAATAATTGGTCTATTCGAATGCAATCTCTAAATCTAAACCATGGTGGACAATTAAATGATATTGTTTTCGATACATATTGCGATTGATGGTACTTCATTATAAAATAGATATTATATCTATAATTTACACACACATTTTTTTTATTTACATTTAAAGTTCAGACGCACTTATTGAAAAACCCTTTATTACCGAATAAAAGACAAACTATTGGTTAATAAAGTTTACATATCTCAGTTATTTGACTGTTTTCGAATATGGTGTACATAAAGACTTATTAGTAGAATTCAATTTTTTTTTTTTATTTACAATTATAAAATATAGGAGGTTCCATTTGGAAAAAGCTTCAATATTTTTCAATACTCTCGGCGGATTCTCGCTGTTATATATCATGTTATATATAGCAGTTCCGCCGAATGTTAATTAAAATTATTTTTTTCGGCGGACAAGGTTTCAAAAACTTTGTCAATTCCGCCGTTCGGCGGAATTTGTAATTTATAAGTATAATGCCGCCGGCGGACATTAATATATATAATATTCTTGATCTTCTACTTGTACTTCTTCTCCAATCAGGAATTTATTCTGGACTTAATTTGAAATTTTAGCGACTTCCAAGTAAGTAGAGTAAGGATACAAGAAAAACTTCTTTCTCTGAAAATTCCTTTTTTCTTTAATCACTTCATCTTATACCACGCTAAGAAATCAACTGAAAAGGATTGAATATTACTCATAGTGCTGAAAGGATCGTACCATATTTATTACGTTACTTGATTAAAATCGCGTTTCGCACGTCTAAAGTAATGCGGACGCCGGCCTTAAACTATTCAAATTAAAACAAACTTGATGCAGGTGATTAAATATTCGCTATTATTTAAGTTTCAAAACTACATCTCATAAATTTACTCTGGCGTTCTACGTTTCTACGTATTCAGAAAGTTCTCCATTAACATACACTTAATTTCTTAGTTTTATGTTCGTGCTACCTGCTTGAAGTTCGTAGTCATTAAAATTTGTACAAGGATAATTTATGATATGAACAGGAAGCCTTTCTCTCTTCCTTTTCACTAAAATTGATAAATAATTCATTATTTATTTGTAATTCTATGTTAGACATATTTCCCTTAATATATAAGATTGTGGCGAAGACCTTAAGTTATTCTTCTGCTGATGACGAACCAAACAGGATCGAAACTGCTATACAGTGAAAGCTTGGGGATTTCTAATGAACGCGAGCGATTACCAAGGCAACCAATTAAAGATAATCCAGATTAAATAACAGAACAATAACGTGTAATAAAGATTATTGTACGGCTTCAAAATTAAATTAAGTCTAATTAAAATGAGTAGGACGCGCGACGGTTGGGTGGTGTTATTTCTTTTGATCTTTGATGTTGAAATTCAGAATTCCAAGATCATCGGGATTAATATTCGCAAGTATCTTGTTAATTTTAACAAAACAATTTATCTCCGAAAGCTGGAATAGTACGCCCACTTACTTGGATTATATCATTCTCATTGGTCCCCTCGCCAAACCGTTTCCTTTTCATTCAATTTTCAATTAATCTCCGCGCAAATAAAATACTCGTTCTTACGTCTCTTATTTTACATTTTAAAATATCACATTACTCAGGTAAATCTCGTTTTTGCCCCGAGGCTTGCGAATCGTTTATTTAGCTGTTGCGCCCCCCCCCCCCCCCCCGAAAAGAATTTGAGGTTCAAAACATTAATCTTAAATCACACCGCTTTAAGCCGAGCTCTGCATAAACTAATTGTGGAATTTAAATTTTAAATTCGCGGGCAAATTGAAACGGAGAAGCCCTCTTCTGATTGATGTTTTCAATTTTCGAAACACATTTTCGGTGGAAGTTGTAAATCGGCTCGTACGAATTTTATTTATAAAAGTAACAAGAAATATCAGCAAACAAAAAAAAATTAAACTTGTTGGAAAATGAAATTTTTGAGTCAACACCAGACACACGAAACGTTTGAAGAGAGGAGGGCAATCTTATTCAAGTCGTGCACAGGAAGTAACAAAAGACGTCGTAGTATGAAGCAAAAAAATATCACTTTTTTTTGGTGTGTGATAGATGAGGTTCTCTGTTTGTACGTGTATTATTTGCCACGCTAGTCACGTTTTGGGAGGGGGCGTAATGAAAATATATTGTGTGGGAGGGTTGCTTAAAAGTATATTAATATCTTCTAGAGATTAAGGCATTATACTACTTCATCTTGAGCTGCGAATATACAACCAGAGTTCCTCAGTAAAAACCCTTTACTCTAACTAAAGATACATCTGAAAAGTGACTTGACATTTGAACATGTCAATTACAAACGTAACTTGGAATACATTTTACGAAAAGGACGTTTTCTTTTTAATTAAATTTTCTTTTACAATTCACCATCTGACCTTTCTACGACGTCTTCCAGACTCGAAGTTCATGACACGATCTCGTCTCTACTTTGTATTGCCAGCAGTTCAGCAAAATTACTACATTCAACGCACATTGTAATCCCGTGATTCTCTCCGAATGCTAATTCGTTCCTGAAAATTGAAGTTAAACAGTTCAAACAAACGGAGGAGGAGCAGGAGGAGGCTCGCATACGTAACGGAATTATGCGCCGCTGGAATGTATTGTTTAACTGTTTGACTTGGGAAAATTAATGTTTCCTTGCCGAAATTGAGGCGGCATAAATTTCCAACCACCTGCAAACTCATATGGGAGGAAGATTAATGATGTGTGATTTGGATGGCTTTGCGAATAAAATCTGTTTCTGCTTTGCTTTCTTTTAAAATATTTGCGGAAGGACAACTTCTATTAATCTTAATAATGGTGACACATTAATTACATAAGAGCCTTGAACAATTAAAGTTTACATAGAATACTTTCTAAAATTTATAAGGATGGTTGGTCTTTTATGTTCTGTTTGAAAGTTTTTTGTTCCATTTTTTTTGTATATAAGAAAACAGTAACTTTACAGAGAGTTTGGTTTGAAATCTTCTTTCTCAGTAATCATATTGTCACGAGCTTGTGGTTGCTCGAGGGTTGCGTAGCTCAGGGATGGAAGAGAACAACAGGCGTAGCTGTAAACTAACACATAACAAAAAAAAGAACTACCTTTATTTTTCAAAGGGAATAGACACTTCATTCACCACAAGTTATCACCCCATGTGTAATGGTCTAACGGCACACTTCAACCACACCATAGTCGACATGCTGTTCAGGTATACCAACATTGAACAACGGATTGGTGCCAATACATCAACCATGTCGTCTTTGCCTAGAACACCTCATGGCAAGACACAATCCAGATATTTCCATTCCTTTCGGTATACTACCCACTAAGGCCAACCTAATAGAAACAGTGACGGAGATCCGAGAGAAAGCCCTAGCAGTTAGAGTCAACGCAGCAGAAAAAATTCACAATAAACGAGAAAAAGACAAAGCAAGATATGACCAGATGCATCAACACTTCGACTTCCGAACTGGAGACTAAGTGAAGATTTTCACACCAACACGGAGACTCGGACGAAGTGAGAAATTATTACTTCAATGGCATGGACCATACACTGTTGTGAGAAAAGTAAATGACGTGAACTATGAGATTGATATGGGTTCAAGAAAACTGAAGAAGTCGAATCCTTTCCTATTACGACCCTGGACCAGTAGACCTTGTCTTTGCTAGTTATAATTTATGTATTTATTCATCCAGTTTTACTTATACATATATTTTTTATAAGGATTCCGAAATGATCCAAACTCCTCTTAATATGGACTTTTCCCATTGGAGAAACAGTGGAAATTACCGCTGGAATTCATTGGAAACCACTGCCGGAAACTATGGTCTACGAAGCAAGTGTACCAATCATGTACCAGGCCCCGTGGAAACCTTCAACCGTTGACGCCAGCTACATTAAAGACATAGAATATCGCACCAGGGTCAAATAAGCGAGAATTTGGGATTCGAATTGGATCAGGAAACTCAAAAACCTTCAGCAAGGATGGACCTTTAAGCGAATTCCAAATCCAGGTTCCACAAAGTCAAGTAGAAGATATGGCGGAAGATATATCAAAGAGGTCACTTAATTTTATGGATGATGGTCTAAATTGGTGCTGCGGCGTGGCAACACAATATCAACTGGAGACATCATATCCAAAGATGAAAATATTGAAGTATCCTCAAGAGGTTAACCCAGGGACTTCAGAAAGAATTATCAATGCCAGGTGGCAAGTTTCATGGAAATTATTCAAACGAGAATCAAGGCCATAGAAGCACTAAACGAAGAGAATAGTACAACAAGACGTGAATTATCCATTGCAGTGCACCGTTCATTGTATCACACCTTCATGAACGTCAGACGTCTATACGCATTGAGTAATTCCATCAAATTCATCTCCTCGTCATCAGTTTCCAGTATTAATGGCACAATAAATAATGAGTTAAGAAGACTGGACGTGACACTATCCAAAGAAGAAGAGTTGATTATCCCAGTAGAGAACATCGGAAGATTACTGACTGTAGTATCGGAAGTAATCAACCAACAATCACAGTCAAGGTTCCAACAAAGACCAAATCAAGACAATGGACCCTCTACAAATTAACATCAATACCGTTAGCTTGGAAAGACAGCACCTAGCATCGATCATAGACGCCTTACTGACTGTACTGACTGTAGTATCGGAAATAATCAACCAACAATCACAGTCAAGGTTCTAACAAAGACCAAATCAAGACAATGGACCCTCTACAAATTAACATCAATACCGTTAGCTTGGAAAGACAGCACCTGCGTGATCAACCACAACAGCTTGTACCTAGAAGTAGGAAAACAGCAACTTGGATTGGAATCGCTAGCATCGATCATAGACGCCTTACTGACTGTACTGACTGTAGTATCGGAAGTAATCAACCAACAATCACAGTCAAGGTTCCAACAAAGACCAAATCAAGACAATGGACCCTCTACAAATTAACATCAATACCGTTAGCTTGGAAAGACAGCACCTGCGTGATCAACCACAACAGCTTGTACCTAGAAGTAGGAAAACAGCAACTTGGATTGAAATCGCTAGCATCGATCATAGACGCCTGTTTGCATCAATGTCGGCCATTTCACGACAAATTATGTTTCCTACCTCGCTCTTCGTCAGATCCGATACAGGAACCACCTCTTCCGAGGAGCAACCGTAGAAGAAATAAGCCAATACCCCCCATTCCGATGTCACAAAGGTCATACCATGCCGATCGCTGAACTTACAGATACGGAATTCATCATCACACATCCAGCAGAAGATACTACCATCATGTGTAGAAACGAAAGGACCAAACTGGAACCTCAACACGACGCCAAGAAGGGAGCAGTGAAAATCAACCTGCCACGTCATTGCAGTTTGATAACAGGGAAAGAAGATTTCCCTGTAGCCAAGGAACGAGCAACATCCATGTTACTCACATCCTACCAGCTACAAGGACCAATCTGAAGACCTATGTCATGAAGCCATCCCTATGGTCTCAACCAACTTATACCAACATCAGTGAATGCGTTAATTAAAATTGGAGTTTAACGATCCCACGTCTGAACATCACCACCGGCCAGCCCCAAGTACATTTTGACGATTTCATCGAAGAGATAAAGGTTCGTCTTAGCCGTTTAGGGGCGTAGGTAGAGTTTGAAAACAATTTGATACAAAATATACCTCATTATTCTAAATTAATGGGGAAGCTTGGCGTCGAGATGTCAGCTGAAGGATGACGCGGCACAGACAGAGTTTATGCGATGGGTGTAGTTGGAGTTACTCGGCGGTGGCTTGGGAAATAACAACAATGCAGATACGTGGACCTCAACGAACGCCTCGGCAGTTGCGTAGATCCAGTGAAGTGATGGATATGACAACGAGGGATGTCTTCGGCCTCGGGGTAAAGAGTCATCCAGAGCAGCGATCTGGTTGATTCTTTTAGATACATCGGCAGCAAGGGATGTCTTCGCCCTGCTATAAGAGTCGTTTAAATGCCCGTTAAGTATCAGTAAATTTCCGCTAAAACTCATTTTGTTTTCATATGGCTGCTAAATCGGTATAGGTGCCTTGGTTTGCCAACGATCTTCTCGGTCGAAATTATCGATTTTCACAGGACTACCCTTCTGTCTTGATTTCTCGCTGCGCGCAAGTCTGAGTTAGTATTCTGTAAGACACGTTGGAACGCGGTCGAGTTGGTCCTGATTTGAAACCACTTTGCGGTTGGTCCCTTAAATGAAAACGAACGGAGTTTTGTCCGTGATTTGTAAGGAAGCATTCTGCTTTTGCTTATCAAAGCCTGATTTCTACACTTCAATCAGGTATTTATACAAATACGTGCGTAGCTCAGGTTATAACGTTGTTTTTCATTTTTTAAACTAAGCTTTTATTTGGGGCTACCTGGCTGGTTTATCTTAAAACCGTGGTGGCATCGTTGAGCTCCACCTCCGGTCGATCGAACAAGAATCCGATAATCATGCTGCTTGACATCGTCGCCGGAAGAGGGAGTCTACTCTTGGGGGCGTGGGATGACGTAATGACGCTACCCTCCCAGACGTTGATATTCGGACCACTTCTTCGACTTTAATACAGCTGGTGCGAAGATACTTTGGAAGACTTAAAAGGTCGGATTCTTTTGATTTATTGACAATAATACATATCAATGCGTTGAATCGAAACAAACAACTTTTGACGCGCGGAGTTAGATTTACTTAGATTTGATATTTATTTTCTTTGTGAACGAAAAGCGGATCCGCGCTTCGCGTTTTAACTTGTTTGGGTTTATCGTTCATAATTTAGTCCTGCGGTGAATTTGTTTTGTTACAAGCTTAGTCGTTGCACACATAAAGACAAGCGTCTAATAACTGGTGACCATTTATTTTTATTTACTTCCCACTTTTACTTTGGGGTTACGTATAACCTCGACCTGCCCCATTGAGTTAGCCGGCAATCTTAATTTGCAGCCTTCAGGTTAGTAGCAGTATAAATCAGTTCACATTTACTTCAGCAACACAATATTACGAATTGCTGTCTTCATTTTATTTTACGAACGTAGCAAAATAACATAACATTTCCTCAGTATTAAGTTGCTTCTGTGCAATTTATCTTATCAGCTGCAAAGCGGAATACGCAGAAAGGAGACATTTCTTCTTTTTTTTCTCTTCCTTTAAAGCGGTTCTGTCCAATTTGTCTGATCTCACACATAAACGACAGCCGTTTCCTTTACGTTACGTTTATTCCGCAGCGTCTCGGTTCTTCTTGAGAAGGCCACGATCGTGACAAAAGAAATTTCAGGTAACGAGAAAACAACGATAACAGGCGCTCTTCGCCAACAAAAATTATTTCCGTGTTTTCGTTCCTCCGAGAAATCTCGAAAATCGCGGCGCGGCTGTTTCGTTACTTACACGACGACACTTTAACAAAACTTATGAAAGCAAAGGGCGAAATAAAAGTACCGATCCCCCGAAATAAGCGGAGAGGGTGTGTTCACATCGTGCCCATGAATATTTCGTTTTGAATTGTGTTTGCCGTGTAATTTTTCATTTCGTTTTTAAGTGGGGTACTGTAAACGCGATTTTTATACCCTCGGCTTCATCAAATATAAGTATTTCCATGTAATAGGCCAATTTACTTTTTTTTTATCAAGCGTTTTACATTGCACCAAAAAAGTATGTTTTTTGGACGTTTTCTTTTTTTTATAAAATGCATTTCACACGCTACGGTTAATTCCGGCAAAATTAGTTAAAGCGCGGGAATGGAATTTGTTCCGGAAATTTTAATTTCATTCATCAAATTTAAAATTCATTTGGCCGTTGTTGTTACACGGTAATATTGTATCCGTTCGGATAATAACTGTCGCGCCCAAAACATATTTTCATTTGGTTTCCATATTGACATGTAACGTTCTATTTTATTACTTCGTAAAATACAACAATTTTGAAAATCTATTTTTATTGAATAAAGAAAAAACATTCCAGAATTTCTAAATTAACAAAAATGTAAATAGGCCGTATCACTATTTCCGGTGTTACGACACCTAACCTCTTCATTTTAGAAAGGGCGCACCATTCTCATTACAAGCCACGATTCTGAAAGGGGCACTAATATCATTAAGGAAACCGCCTTAATTAGATTATGCTAATATAGGACAGAGCCTCACGAGAGCCAAATTGGGGGACACCAATTAGTGATATTCGTTATTAACATAATGGAAGTGAAGCAACGAGATGTACTCTCGCTCATACTGCGTGGTGTCCCCACATCCACTCAAAATTATTTCCTGAGAGGTTATTTTCATAAATATCAATCATCAATAATAATTTCAACTGTAAACTGAAATAACCTTTGTATATCTTTCATACTATATCTATACATACAAGTTATAACAGAAACCTCTGTTTGTCTACAGAGATTAAACAGACGTAACAAATACACGTTCTCGATAGACAATGTATTACCAAATTATGCAGTAAGTCTGGATAAAATTTGACATGATTGCAAGAAGGACAAAGGAAGTCTTTTTATTTTCAGGCAATTAAACTTTACGTGAAACAATAATTCCAGTTAGAAGTTGAACATCCCACGTAATTCTAAAATTTCCTTTTGTCAATGGATACGTTCTCAAAGTTAATTTCCCGAAAGTTTCGGCGACGTTATTGCTTACCTTATGGAAAATGACGAGCAGATCGTCTAACTTCCCGTGTAGATCCCCGCAGATTGTGACTTGCTTGGATATAGCCGTAGAAGCCAAGTTCAAGTTCGGAAGGCGTTTCAGTTTCGCAATTGATTCTTTCAGTATGCCGGCCACGTATCGAGCGTGCAGTCGCTGTTGCTGTAAAGCAACACGAATGAGTTCGACGTAACACGAATTCCAACAAGTATAATTACAGAGATGGAAACTTATTTACATACATTTGTATTAAATTTATTTTAATTTTATTACCAAAACCTTTTTCTTTCGAAACGCGTCGATGAGCACGTCTAAATCCGTCCGCTTCATGGGAAAATTCACGTGAATCCCTCTGTACTGTCTTTCGACGTGCTGCATGCTTTCGTCTTCCATTTCATCGGACTCATCTTCAAAATGCATATCCAAAGAATCTGAAATAATACAGAAATTGTGAATCAATTAAAAATTCTTATTAACCACGCACACCACACGGTAACAACACGTTTATTACAATTGTCCATTTGATTGCAACATTAGTTTGAAATCGTCAAAATATTTTTAATCCTTAAAAGCCCGTTGAGAAGGAGCTAGAAAATAATAATGATTAACCAATAGACCTCTCCCCCTGCCCATGAACTGTTCGCGTTAAACGTCGCATCGATGTAAATTTCTTCAGCGTTGTGGCTACTCGCTCCTATTCATGCCGCTCTGAGAGTTATTCTCCTCTTGTTTAAAATTTTCATTAAACGGTGATTGTTTTGAAGTGAAAAGTAAACGGGTATACTGCCCGGTTGTGAATTTGGTTGCGGCGAGCCCAAGCCTTCTTCGAGGCTTCTCCAAGCTTGTTCCGTTGTTTCTACGGCAGGTACGTTTTTAGCGTTACATCGTGCGACGGTCGTTCGTAATTCGTGTTCTCTTTTACCTAGGTTTTTTTTTAATATATTCTTATTTAGTTCCCTCCATTTATTCCGAGTGTTTCAACGGAGTTCCGTTAACTAAGAGCTGCCTGGCCATCGTCTTCGTGGTGTGCCCTTGCTAAAAGGATTGATGGCGTACTCGCGGGCGAGGAATTTACAAAACTTGATGTCGACAAAAGATGAACTTCACCAGTGTATTTTATGATTTAAACCTAGTCGAGATAATTATTAGCTAATAATTTGGCATATCCCTGACAAGGCACATAGATCAATTTAATGCTCTTTGATTTATGGCTGGTTTTATCAGCATAATTCACGATTAATAACGTGAATAAAACTGATCCACATAACTAAACGACCGTAATTCACTTGGGGATTTAGAATTTTTTGATATTTCCCTATTAACCAATGCTCTGTTTTAAAGAAGTGCCCTGGAATTTTATCTCCGGTTTATAAAATGGAGATTACACGCCCTGGGACTATAAAATACAATTAAGCACTTAATTTTCATGCCAAAGAAAAATAAATTGCCACCGAATTATCTGAAATCTTTCCCGTTTCGAGTCGCTGGGCGCGCATCGTTAAGCATATTATTCGTACAATTTAATCCGAACTTGGGCGATTTGCATTTCTGTCGCAGTTACGACAGTCCTTTCATAATTTGTTATTGTTTGCGAGCTTCGACGTTTCACGAAATTCGTAGGTACCGTCGTCGTTAATTTCCATTTTTAATAGCATTTGCATTCACGTCGATGCGACGCGACGCCTTTACGGAAATTAACTTGAGAATAATTGCTCCCCAGGAAAATATAAGTGCATTTTTTATATGAAAGGTGAATTATTCATTTCGTCTTTAATTTCCCGGTTAAATAGAAAAATGTCTGCAGCTTTGAATTGATTTGCAAATGGTATATTATTATTACAGCTTATTACAGAAAGTGTTTCTTCATTCATTTTATAATGTATGTATCAATACAATCGTATCATCTGAAGGCATTTGACTATAGTAACATCGTCGATCAGATGCAGTAATAGAAGTGCGAGGACATGAAAAATCTTCGTCAGACAAAAATTCATTATAATAAATAATTTTTTATAAATAAATAATTAAACTTGGCCACAACTTAAAATTCTAATTATTAATTTTCAAGTTAATTAAAACTTTTCAGACTCATCTAACAAAACTTATACATAACTGATTAGTTCTCGGGCGAGTTTCTAAAAAAATCAACAACTTTCCACTTAAATAGCCAATAATAAATTCTATTAAACCCAGAACGAGTTTCAGAAATTCAAACATCCGCGCGAGCCAATTATAGCCACCAACTGAAACACTTGAAAGCTTGCACCTGAAAATTACGTGACCGAAACGAAACGTTTTAATTCTGGGTCACAAAGAGAATTGCGAATCCCACGAAGGCCGGGCTCGTTTTAATAATTTTAAACTCGAACGTAAAACATCCATTGACCGGTGCAGTAATCCAGCGCGGGCTTTATAAATGGACTCTTCATGCTTCGAGGGTCCATTTATAAAAATCAAGCGGATGGCCGCAATTTAATAAATTCTAGGTCCGGGCAGGGCTCTTACCGATAGAAGAGCTCTTTGATGTGGCTCCGGAGCATATCGACCTCGACGTTGTATCTGGTATGTGCGTGAGGAGGGCATTGAAGAAGTTGTATAACTGCAACAAAGAGAAGACATCATTAATAAAATCAAAACCGACGAACACGCTTCATCGAAATGAAAAGAAAAATAAGTTGATATTTGCGTCGAAATTAGAAATATTCCCTTGCGAGAAACTTGGGAAATTGTATCGAGACATCGGGAAAGTTGGCAGGGAATCGCTCAAATGGAAAGTAATGCGAAAAACGCTGACGGCGTATATTCTGCAAACAGCGTGCATGATTGTTGTTTATTGGATTTGGAAGTTTTGTCTCCAATCAGCCTGTATGTATATAAGAACAAAACTTCTATGGCAGTAACAGGAAACTCGTTCGTGAGAAATATTTCAAGTAACTTTATGAAAACAGTCGCCGTTCCCCCCCAGCAGTGTCAATTTAATTATTGTAAAATGGGGACACTGGCGGTAATTAGAAATGTTATCTCTCCCTCGTTAAAATAACTTACTTAACTCTAGCAGTACGAGGCTCCGTACTGTTCGCAATTATTTAATTATTAATAATGAAACCTTTTCTCTTACTGTTTTCTATTTATATTCTATATCTATTTTTCTGGCTGCATGAGAACGTTGAGGTACTTCGAACAAGTACTCAGTTCGGATAACAAGTGTTACAACGTTGTTATGGGCGATACAGTTCTATATTCAAAACTAAATACCTATTAGGAATAAAATAAAATTTAAACAAATAAAATATATCACAATTAACACATTAACAAGGAAAATATACATATATATTTATTTATAAAGTTGTATAAAGGTTACGGTTAACAAACAAAACATGTTCAATACAGGAGATATTTATTTAATGAATTTTTATCTCTTGTTACGTTGCGAAATTTTGTATATTGACGAAAGTGTAATTACGCAGAAGTTTGACCTCTGGAACTTGGACTGTTCCTAAAAGTCCGCTTTAGAACGTTGATCAAACCTGGGCAACCCTATTCTTTGATAATGAGACTGTCCCATGTCGAAAGTGGGATATATTACAGGAGTGTCATTGATCAATAGACGTCTCCCACTGCCCGCGAACTGTTCGCGTTGAACGTCGCCCCGATGTAAATTTCTCCCGTCGTTGTGGCTACTCGCTCGCATTCAGACCGCACTCGATTTGTTTAAATTCCTCATTAAACAGTGTTTGTTTTGAAGTGAAAAGTAAACGGGTATACTGCTCGGTTGTGAAATTGGTTGCGGCGAGCCCAAGCCTTCTTCGAGGCTTCTCCAAGCTTGTTCCGTTGTATCTACGGCAGGTACGTTTTTAGCGTTACATCGTGCGACGGTCGTTTCGTAATTCGTGTTCTCTTTTATCTAGTTTTTTTTTAGATATATATTCTCATTTGGTCCCCTTCATTTGTTCCGAATGTTTCACCGGAGTTCCGTTAACTAAAAGCTGCCTGGCGATCGACTTCGTGGTGTGCCCTCGCGGCGATTCATCACGTGCTCCTTGGAAACGAAAGTGATAACCGGAAGCATTTCTCCCATCATATTCCCGCACATCTATTTCGGGACCGAAGTAAAGTTTGACGTATGAAGGACAACATAAGGTTGGAGGTTTGCTTTTGATTTTTATTATTTGGTGATGAGTTATCGCTGCGTACCAAGTAGACACATTTAATCCGTGATGTGGAAAGAAGCACTCTGCGCATAACACAAGCACCTTCAAATGCTTTTCGAAGCCCGACCTCCGCAAATTAAATCGTGAATCGCTGTTTCGTTCTTTATTAATTAGGTATTTTTTTGGGGCTTCTTCGCTGGAATATTTTGGTGCCGCACTAGAGAGCTCATTTGGAACCGGCCGGTCGGATTCGACTCCACTACCGTTAGCGATACTGTACATAAAGTAAGCGGACTTCACACGGGAACGTTGGACGACGTACTAACGCCCACCCGCCCCCTAGGCCATTACACACACACGTCTATTTCGGGACCGAAGTAAAGTTGGACGTATGAATGGACAACAAAAAGTTGGAAGTTTGCTTATGATTTTTATTATTTAGTGATGAGTTATCGCTGCGTACTAATTAGAGAGATTTAATCCGTGATCTGGAAAGAAGCACTCTGCGCATAACACAAGCATCTTACTAGTCAGAAGAAAGTTTCCTCCCCTAACTTATTAACTTTAATAAACGTATTGTTTAAGTGAGCTGTGTCCCTTATTTTTGTTACCTACATAAATTATTATGCAACATTTTTGGTGGGTTTTTGTATACCATGTGTTGATTCGTTTTTCGAACACTTCCGGAAACATTTTTATTCTTTCTTATCACATCGAAAGAAAACTCTTACGGTATTAGAAAAAGTAAATATAATCTTTCAAAATTCTGACCAATTTAGTGCTTCATAGTTTTATCCAAAAATGTGCATGTTATTTCCCTGTTTGAAAAACGAATCATTGCAGTGTTTAAAGTGATTAGGGACTGTGTTCATTTGCTATTCATTTATTATCCGCACTTATTTACATACCCTTCAGTTTGCAATTGCAAATATCGAAATACAAACTGCACAAAACACACATGGTGGACATTTACTTTAATTTGTAATAAATAAATATTTCTGTAATAAAATTTTTCATGTAAGTTTAACACAGATTCTAACAGAATTTTCGAGGTGCAATTCTGCTTTTCCTGTTCTTAACGCAAGGATCAGTTACTTAATCATCAAATTAATACGTCGTTATCAGATTTAATTAAGTTGTTGTTGGACTCGTTGCTAGGTTATCAGTAATTAATTGTAACCACTGTTTATAAGTGTTACAAATTGTCCTTGAATTCTTGGTTCTAGTATAACCATTAGCATTTCTGAACAATTCAACTGATTAGGGCATCTATTATGAAACCATAAATTTCTGCAGCAGAGAATTTCGAAACAAGCGCATTTAATAAAATCCTTGGGAAGCTATGGTGATTTTTTCTTAGCTACATTTCTAGTAAATTTCGAGGATAAAGTAGGAAAAGTCTACCGTCATGAATGTGAAAGGCAAATCAGCCCGACGGTTCAAATTTCGTACGACATTTTCTGCCGCTAACCCTCGTCAATGACAAACCCAATGTGTAATTTGATCGTCTGCGAAAGTGTATGAAAGGATAATCAGAACTCGAACACAAAAATTCGTCCAGTTTCATGTTATCTATGTTTGATTTCACAAAAAAATAATTCCCACATTAAAAATTATGTTTTCATCATTCAACGGCCACTTTAAGTTTAACTTACTTTCGAGAGATATTATTGTTGCGGAAACTCAAAAGAAACGCTCGTGTAATTGAAATCTCCCAATCTCTTACACTTAGGGCTCTGATTTCGAATCGAATATCGACCAGCACCTTTTATTAGATTTTTCCTTGTTACGAGGCCCTCGAGCGAGTTATGAAGAAGAATATTATGAAGCCATGAAACGTGGATAACCTGATGAGTAACACGGAATATTACTTTTTGCCTCGGCCGTTAAAGAAAAAGAACTCCGGCAACTATGTATTTAGAGCTTAGCGAAAATTCGTCCGAAATTTATGCGAAAAGTTCCACTGTACACAGTGCCAGCCTGTAACGTCACTACACCGCAGCGGATAATCTTTGATAAATTAAATTGCGGAAGGTGAAATTAAATTGCCGCGGGTGTCAAAAGAAAACATTCATTTAATCCATCCTCATGCAAATAATGTTGAATATAAAGAAAATAACGAGTTAATAATTTCAAAGGATATTACATTACCGTTGGGAGATTGCTTGTAAATTTAAAGTTTACGCTGCAAAAATGATATCATTAATAATTAGGTTTAGGAGTGTCATGTATAGCCCGAAATAAACAAAAAAGTTCATATAAACATTTGTCCAAATTAATTTATTATCGAAATATTGAAGGTTAAAGATAAATAGGGTGACTGTCTAGGTAATGGATGGTGGACTGTGGTACCATAGTGACTTAAGGCATCTACTTCAGTAATTTTCATTTAAATTAGTCACTAACATCATGTACTCTACTTATCAAGTAGCCGTGGAAATAATTGCATATCATTTATTTGTTAGTTACTAAACGTCTATCATTAAATCTGCTAATTAGTATTAAACATGTTTCTGTAAGAAACTAGTTTGTATTACAAGTTTTGTGCATTTTCGTGTGAGTTAATACTTTAAATACACTTTAATTTTTTATTTATCATAGGAGACACCACAAATTTATTCACTTTTGCGGAACAAACGGACATGCTTTTGACTTACGGCGAGGTACATAAAAATGGGGCTGCTGCCGTTCGAGGATACCATGAAAAATTTCCTACTCGAAGGATACCAAATCGTAAAACATTTGAAGCCATTGAAAGACGTCTTAGGGAAAATGGCACGTTCAAACCTTTACGAATAAACACTGGTCGACAAAGATTTCGACGAACTGCAAACGTTGAAGAAAGGATACTCGACGCTGTCCAGTTATCTCCTACTACTAGCACCAGAAGATTGTCAATTCGTTTCGATATATGAAGTACAAGCGTATGGCGAACTTTGCGCGAGCAACAATTGTATCCATTTTACGTTACGCATGTGCAAGATTTGTTACCACTGGATTATAACAAACGTAGACATTTCTGTCAGTGGTTAATTCGACAATGCACACGAGATCCTAATTTCCTGAGCTGCCTGCTAGTTACCGATAAATCTTGCTTTACAAGAAATGGGATTACTAATTTTCGAAACACCCATACTTGGAACGATGAAAACCCTCATACGACTGCTACTATGCATTACCAATATACCTTTTCATTAAATGTCTGGTGTGGTCTTCTTGGTGACAATCTCATCGGGCCGTTTTTTTTTACCAACAAGGCTTTGAGCAATCTCTTACTTGCATTTTTTGCAGAATAATCTGTATGAGCTTCTAGAAGATATTGCGATTGCCAATAGACAAGGGATTTGGTTTATGCATGACAGTGCCCCAGCCCACTTTTCTCGTATTGTCACTGATTATTTAAATACAGTATACGTTAACCGATGGATTGGTCGAAATGGACCTGTTAAATGGCCACCACGGTCTCCCGATCTAACGCCGTTAGATTATTCTGTGTGGGGCTGGATGAAGTCTATGGTTTATTCTACGCCTATTAACACACAAGAAGAGCTAAGAAATCGTATCGTGGAAGCTGCAGAAACTGTCAGGGGTCGTCCTGATGCTATAAGACTTGCCAGAGAGCAATGGATTCGTCGTGCTGAATGCTGCATTCAACAAAACGGACACCACTTTGAACAGTTACTTTGAATGTTTTATTGTTAAATCTTCCATATTTATACCTCAGTATCTGAGTAATAAATTAGTTTGAGACAAATGTTTATATGAACTTTTTTGTTTGTTTCGGGCTACAGATAACATCCCTAAACTAGTGCCGTGTAATTACGAAACACCCGTATAAAACTAGCAGTTTTTTTTTTTTTGTAAGAAATTTTGTGAATCATTAAGTTCATTTCGCAAGTTAAGCAAATACTCGATGGAAAGTCGTCTGGCTTGCTTTTTCAAAAGCCTTAAGGGCCCCACACACCTCGTTCTTTTTCGACAGTTTTACCCGACGGGTAAAATTGCTGGAACGAACGGACGATAAAACCGAGGTGTATGGACATAAACCGACGTGTTTCCCCGTCGTGTCAAAACATCAATCGGTTTGGATATTTTCATCGGTTCACGCCATCCGTTCGGGTTAACACGAGGTGTGTGGACAGGAACCGACGTGTTTTTGCAGTGTCGGCGGAGACGGGTCGGCGGTCTTTTGCAATTTCATGTGTGGTTAGAGGTAAAGAGGCGCAATGGCAGATTTTAGGCCGCCACTGCCAAGAAACACGTTTCGTTCATTGCGCTAAACTGTTTGGTGACACGGCTTCCAAGAACGAAGTGTAGGGACTTTCATCGGTTTCGTTCATCGTTCCAGCAATTTTACCCGTCGGGTAAAACTGTCGAAAAAGAACGAGGTGTGTGGGGCCCTTTAGCCGATGTAAGCCAAGGACTGACCTTTGCATTCAAAGGATATCAGCACCATCAAACAGCTGCTGAGATGTCTCATCAAAGAAACCGGCATTATGCAAGCATAAAATAATGACTAAGAGCGAATGAATCTACAAATAAACCAAATAAAAATAAAGCCTAGATAAAAGCAAAACACGGATTACGAACCGACGCCCGACGTGACTCTAAAAACATACCTGCCGTATATTCGCCGTATATTATGACTCGCCGCAAACAATTAACAACCAGGCAACATACCCGTTTACTTTTTCACTCCAAAACAAACACTATTTAATGAAAAACTAAACGGAAGCGAGAATAATTCTCAATGCGGTTTGAATGCAATAATTTGACTAAATAGTTATACCACAGTATAAAGAATACAGTAGCGCAACTCGCTTGTCGGCACTTTGATCTATTTACTGGATTTTCATTGACCTCGAGTAGATTAAAGGGGATGTGTCGAACTGTTTGTTCTGCTTTAAGTGTGAGCGATTTTGTTGTAAATTGTAAATTTGCACATGTTCACACACCAAGGCCGAATTGTAGTGTTTAGTGGACGTGGTAAAAAAAGAAGGCATAAATAATGTGTATTAACATAATTATAAAGATCCATTCGGTACCAGAGCCGTGAATGAATGAGCTCTGCATCCCGAGATTGTGACTCAGACCTTGCGCGGGATGTTATGCGCGAATTTAATATTTTCATGAGAGTCGCGCTACTGTGTAATCTTTATACTGTGGTATAACCACATCTTTATACTGTGGTATAACCACAGTATAAAGATTACAGTGGTATAAGATTAAAGTGGTATAACCACAGTATAAAGATTACACAGTAGCGCGACTCTCATGAAAATATTAAATTCGCGCAAGCTCTGAGTCACAATCTCGAGATGCAGAGCTCATTCATTCACGGCTCTGGTGCCGAATGGATCTGTATAATTTTGTTAATACACATTATTTATGCCTTGTTATTTTTTTACCACGTCCACTAAACACTACAATCCGGCCCTGGTATGTGAACACGTGTGAGTTTACAATTTACAACAAAATCGCTCACACTTAAAGCAAAAGAAACAGTTCGACACATCCCCTTTAATCTACTCGAGGTCAATGAAAATCCAGTAAAGAGATCAAAGTGCCGACAAGATCAAAGTGCCGACAGAGTTGCGCTACTGTATTCTTTATACTGTGGTTATACGTAACCATTTTTTTCTTAAAATTGTCTAAATTGTTATTTGATAATACCTGACCTTGATTACTTAATAATAAATAATGAAGACGCTTTTACATTAATAAACCTAATCCTCTACAAGTGAAATGTCTGAACTTATAATATTTCGTGTATTTCCTTCTTCTTCTTCGAAGTAAAAAACTAGGGATTAACGTTTCCTCATTAGCGCTAGTAAGCGGAAACCTTTCCTTCCTCGGAACAAAACAGAGCACGCCTAAACATGTAAAGTTCAGATTAGCAGCGCGCAACTTTTGTTACTGCTTTAGAAACTTTGTGCTAAGGAACAATATCGTGCACGAATCTAATAAACTTACCAGTTGACATTGTTCAATTTCCCTCAACAACAGCACCTGACGTGCACAGTAAAAGGGGCCATCCAGAAAGAGATATTGTTTACTGATAGCGGAATGACGTGAAACTTGTAGACAAGAGAAAAGCGGCCTGAATTAACACGACAACGACGACGTTTTGCAGATAAAACGAACGCTCCAATAATTTTAAAGGACTATACTGTGGTTGTGTGCACGTGATGTTGCTTGTATGGTTTCACGTGGAGAACCAATATTTATTACGTTACTGGAAGAAATATGAAAAATATCTACGTACTCGCGTATCTGAAATCCAAAAAAAAAAATACAACTACATGCGACCCTTTCTGCTTTGATTTGATGTGTTGGGATATAATACGTTTATTTACCATGAACGGGAAAAAATCGATGCCGCGGACACAAAAGAACGAGCAAAACTCCGGATGAAGATATAAAGGGCGAAAGGAAATGGAACGCTACTTCAAAGACGCCCGGTTTTTAAGATTAATAAATTGCAAGGATCAGACTGAGGCTGGGCGGACGTAAGTACACATAAAAATTGTGAAATATTGCCTAAGGTACGGCGGATTTTATTTCGCTTTCCTTGACACAGGATGAAAAGATTAGTATTAATATTATCCACCGTAAAATATATTTTCGTGTGATATACGACAAGTTTTATTTCATTTTTTTAAACCCATAAACAAACAATAAAATCGCTTTCAGTATCTACCAAAAAAAACACTGGCATGTCAGGATCGATGTTTAATTACAAAAACTATAAACAAATTATAAAATTTTATTTTAGTATGAAACTAACTATTCACACATCATAGTTTTTCTTTTTCCAATTATTAGCAACTAGCTCTGATGAGCACCTCAAGTTGTTGAACAAAATATATTTTGCAGAGTATGGGACAATTGAAAAAAAGAGATGGAATAAGTGTACAAGTGTTGAAGGGAACTAATTAGGTAGAAAAACAACGGGCTGTTAATATGATACGTGTTTTTTTTTCATGTGTAGGTAGATAACATAATAATACGCCCTCGTAACTTCGTCAGACGAGACACTTTTGCGCAGGTTTATTTTAGATTCCGCGCGCTCTAAAGTTAATTAAACGAGACACAATCAATTCGCTTTAACTACTTAATTACGAACGTCTCTGCAACAGTTATCAAGAAATATCAGCAAAGAAAACTTTACGGCGTCCTTCCATTTTGACGAGAACAAGGCGTAATTAAATTTGTTATTTAATTCGCTTAGAAGCGCCGTAGTCGTTTTCACTTGGCGCACAGCAAAAATATGCAATATGCGCTAACTTAATTATATAAATAATTCGCTTACTTTAACCTGATCCTGTTCGCCGGCGTACTCTATGCTTTGAAAAATCGTCCACGTGTATCGTCTTCGCACCTCCATTCTGGCCAAATACCTTCGGTACCATCTTTGGATTAGTAAAGCGGCTTTCATAGCTGAAAAGAATGACATAAATAAAATGATAATCTTTTATAATACAGGGTGTAATCACTTATTAATACTGTAAGTACTTCACAACAGCGCATCGCCTTTAGTTTGAAAACCCCCAGGCGTCCGTCAGCTCGCCTTTAGTTTTTATAAACACATCGTAAAACGATAAATTCCGCAAATGTCACGGTCCGGTTACCGGGTCAGTGTTGCCCGTTTGTGAATCTTAATTGATTATACCCTGTATAGTACTGGGCTTTTATAATTCTTGTCGAGTGCTCTAATGAATTACTTTATGAAATCCAAAGTCTTAGTTTCGTAATGCGCTCTATTTTTTCCGGAGGGTATTTTAATCGCCTTCGTGCCGCTGTTGTTTTCAAAGTAGCTTATCGGTAAAATTAATAAATGCCAGGGAACTTTCCGACACTATCATTTCACTAGATAACTAATCCATCAAAAATTTATTTCGTGCACTTAATAATTTGTTCACAAGTTGCAGCGATTTTCTCAACCTGTCAGTCGCGTGATGTTTTAAAATCGTGATGTTCACGGCACAATTTATCACTGTCACCGCAAAACAAAACATCAAACTTTCCTTACGCTAGAATTGTTCGTTTTGAAGAGATTCTGTGACTATTTGGACGTTTAATTAATTCAGAGATAAAACACCCCCCGATTCTTATGATTAACAATTTAGCTGTGCGGTTTCTGAAAATTAAACATTTTGTCTGATTTATAATTATTATAAAATGAATTGTTTTCAATATTTCATAAGAAATAATCTAAAATGCCTACTACTACATCATTTTGAAGTTGAGTAAAAATGTTTAACTGTGAGGTCCGTGAATGACATAAATGTAAAAATATATGAAAGCTCTCAAAGACGTGTTAAGGGGATTCTTTCAAGCAGAAATCAATGCAATGTTATGCATTTTTTGTCGGCGAATTGTGGCTTTCGTTATAAATAAAACTTTCTGAAAAAAATATATGTGATTTAAGTAGTGATTGCCCGCCGCCCGTTGCAGGTGTAGAGACCGACAGAGACCGCATGCAAGGGATAGCGTTATGCCGACTCTACTTTCACTCCGTTTTGCAGCACAATTTTGTCAACGAATTACGGAAGTTGTAATTAATCAATACAATTTAAATTTAACCAACATATCAAGGACATGTAAAACAAAGGCTGTGGACCACTATTTTCTTAAAACGTACATAGTTCACTTCACTACAGCGTTGTACAGTAGAGCCAATTTTAAGGTTTGGATTTTTTTTTGGAAAACCCTACTTGCATTTAATACTCCTATGCGTCAAGGTACCTCGATCATCACTATTTAAATCACATATATTTTTTTCAGAAAGTTTTGTTCATAACGAAAGCCACAATTCGCCGACAAAAAATGCATTGATTTCTGCTTGAAAGAATCCTCTTAAGAAAAATTTGAAGCAGACTTCCAACGAGGCAGTTTTGACAAGCAGAGCTAATGAGCTGCTAAAATAGACGCGTTAAGAGCTATTGCTTGCCTCAGTTTGGAATTGAGACAACAATTCATGTTGAATGCGACTTGAAACCTGCCATTAGTCATTGAATATATCGTTGTTGACTTATTAGAATTACATGTCATGCATTGTTGCTATAATCGCACCTTTGTGGAATCCACTTGTAAGATTTCGATAAGTTGTGAAACGGTCGCGAAATTTATTGTCAAAACAAAATGTTTAATTTCAAATAACAAACAGGTGGCCAGACGCTTGGACCTGACCACAGTGAATGGATGTTTATGGCGACGCTTTGTCCTTTCTCAAGAGGCTATATACCACCCTGAGTCTTTAGAATTCTATTACTTAGGGCACCATGCAAATGGCACTACAGTCACAGACATCATAAAACAAGTCTGCTTGACATTTTGGCTTGTGTTAGTTTAGATTTTGCATACATTTTGTTCGCGCTAAATGGCAGATACAGGTCTGTTATGAGGTAGGGATCAAATTTCGTTGCGAGTTGAAGTCCTTCAATTTAGTCTGTTTTGTTTCAAACAAGCACCGGATACGTACTTTGAAAATTTCAGCCTGTTCATTGTAGCATTAAGTGTTTGCAGAGACCACCGCGAGTTGTACCCGATAAGCTAATGGAGGGTTGCTTATTGCATGCAGAGCATCTTGAATAGGCGTGATTTTAGAACTAAAAACAGCGATTATCATTGGTCGACGAGATTTCAAAATCTATCTTACGAAGTCCGTGGGGTGTGTTTAATTTTTACCTGGAAAGGGCGAAGCGCGAAAAACAACAGACAGAACCCGAGCTCTGGCACGAACGGTCGAGTCCAATTTTGGTTTTCACTTAACGGCTTCTTTAGCGCTTTACTCATTGTCTAGCTAAATCATATATTTTGGTTTAATTAAAATAAAGTGTGGTAAGAAAGGGCAATTAAAGGAAACACGAGCACGCGTCGCGTCGCGAGTGCTATAAAACAGAAGTGAAGTGCGCGGTGTGTTTGTGAGCGAATCACGGGATACGCGGCGAGGTAATTTGCATTTATTTGTATCTCTTCGTCACACATTTGGTGGTATTAGTTGAGTAAGAATAATTTAATTTGTATTAATTAGTGTCTAAAGAGTCTCTAAAGTTCAGTATTACTATTGCAGGTAGATCTGAAAAAACGAGTATATAGTACCACCCTCTTAAGGCGATTGGACGTAGTCGAGAGAAGATCCTACCCATTCGACCTCAATTAATTAGTTTAGTTAGGGTTTCCCCATCACCTCCCTGAGTCCCTGAAAAACTGGAGATTGCTATTGATTGTCCTGCAAATTGATCGCCGAGGGCGGCATTTTGTATCACATTCTTCTCCAGAACATCTGATTAATTAATTAATTCCATTAATTAAGTGTGTCACACTGTGCGTTGGTTGTCTGAACAGAACGAGTCTTAGAGTACGATCTAAAGTGGCAAACACTTGTACCAAGACCAATATCAATTGAACTTAAATTAATTGTTAATCTAATCAAAGAGCAGAGCTCTCCAACAACTATCTGTGTATGCACTGAACCACCAGCGGTGTGATTTGAAAGCAGTTAGGCCGCGCCGATATTCGAAAGTGAAATCTGTTAAGCGAGTTCTACTGTACTTTCTGATAACCGTGATAATTGTGTTCTTTGTATTGACTTCAACGCAAGGTTTTTGCGCTCACTATATCAAACCCCTCAGTGGTTAGTACAAGGAGTTTTTTACCTTTTTTTTTGCAATAAATAAATGATTAAATCTAACTTCGCTTTTTTATTAGGTAACCTAATTAGTTCCTTGATCTCGCGAGTATGCACCGCCGCACCAAGAAGAACTGAGTTACGACAACGTAAGTCCAGAATTGCAACGATCACGAGCTATATTTAAAAGTATTATTATTTACTGCGGATTCCCCGCAAAGGTCATTCAGCCGTAACACAAAAGTAGGTTAACAGCATAGTTTCTTAACGCCGCAATAAATCATAAGTAGCAGACTTAGCGTAGACGTAGGGAGACATGGCCCATTGTGGTCATAACATTTCGGGTGACCTTTCTTGAGAATCCAGGTAGACGGCCGGGTCCGTACGGTCCAGTTATTTAATTTGTTTGTGTTTGGACAGTTTTATTGCTTATTTAGTTGTCCGTAGAAGTCAACAAACGTCGGCGTGTTACATTAAAGTTGATAAAAATTTCATGTATGAATTTAAAACTTCAAAACCCGCACTGGCTAATTTAGTTAGCCAATTAAAAATCACAAATTCAAAGCTGTTTCATACAAAGTTCTTTTTTACCGTGATGAGCCAACAACAATCTCACTCCCATTTGTAAGTTGTCAGAAACATTTACAAAACATAAATTCGTTGGGGTTTAACTAACATTAAATTATTGTGAGTACCAACGAGTTGTAAAAAATTAATTATTGCCCACAGATATATGCGCTTCATATGTCATGCAGATATATGAATTTATAAATTATAAAATACTATCGTATTTTGTATTGGAGAAATTCTTCGTTCTACATTTTAATCTGCTTTGTAAAGTATATTTTCATATGTAAGTTCTACAAAAATTTATGAAAATAAAAACATGCAGTTAAACTACTTACATACATAAAATATCAACAACAACCCTAGAATTTCGATTATGTCCACGATCATATATTTTCGAACACTTCTAAGTTTCATCGGCACGTGTTCCCTCGTCAGAAACATCTGCACCGATTCCGTTGAATAAGCCCGCGAATATATCCCGAAAATTCCTCCCGAATTTCCTTTCATTTCGCGTATCCGCGCGAAATAACTCTTGGGTTTCCTTCGAAACGCTGACATTTCGGTTCTCATCGCACAAACTTCACGAAAAGAGCTGAGAATATAAACCGGGAATTAACGTGGCAATTAATAATTGAAATCCATAATAGTTCGACATACTTGCAAGAGTTAATTACGGATCCAATTAAGTCCGGAGCTGACACATAAAGACGTCGGGCTACAATTAATAACAGCTCTAATTAACCATAAAGACCGCCGATTTGGTAGTTTGGATATAAATTATCAGGTTTGGATATTACCTAAAAGGTGTTTGGAGATCGATATTTTACAAGCAGTCATTCATTTAATTAAGCCTTGCATTATATGTATGCGCCGAGCAGAGGAACGGCCTGGTACCACCGATGTAAACGATGATGACCTGCTTTTCACATTTCTGAATTTCCTAATTAATTTCCAGTGTGCTGGCTTAACACGGTAAGCGAGCAATGCGTCGCACTGCAAAATCAAAATTGTACAGGGATATTCACAGAATTAAAAAATAATCTCTGCCCACAATTATTTTATATCCGTAGATACGTATTTCGGCAGATACGCTACCATGTTCAATACACACCATGCGCCTTACACGTAGGCAACTTCTGCACACGTCGACGCGACCTTGCGAAATGCCTAGCAAAGTGATGGTAGGCAACCACACATACAACTTTGATACATCAATGTAAAATCTCCATAAAGGATTGGCTTCGAACGCCCATAGGCTACTCAACTCCTGTATTATAATTTTTCACCTCTTGCACAGGGGCGCCGAAGCTTCTAGAGCCCGGCACTGTTCATTTCAAACACAGGGTCAAATTCTGTAATTATGTATGAATACAGAAATCTAGAATTTCAATGGCACATACCTACTTAGTCAAACGGCTACAATATTAAATTATCTTAGGAACAACAAGTAATTAGTTTACAAAGTTCTTATTGTGAGGCTAATCATTTAGTTTAAAATAAGTTAGAAGGTTGGGTATTTACATAAAACTTAAAATAAAATTTCAAAAAATCTCAGTTCAAACCAGCTTAAGGCGGACCCGGATTCCACGTCCTTTAAATTGGTTTAGACATTTTTGTGTTCTCATAATATTTTAATAAAAATTGACATTAAAATGAAACATTAAAATAGAACCGATTATAATTATGGATACAAAATAATGATTATTATGAATGACAACTACTTTAAATTATTCCAAAGGCAAGAACACATAGAAAAGACATTGTTTAACCAAACATTTAAACAAGCTGACATGTACCGGATGTCCCAACGGTGTGTATTTGTTCTGTGGTGCCTATAGTAATAACAAGTAGAGAAAAAAATATTAAGAAAGTTATACTAGACATCACGTGGCACATTTTAAAATTATTTTCAACTATACAGGTTGTTCCAGAAAGTATTGATGCATACAAAGCGATTTTTTTTAAATAGAACATCCTGTATATTCTTATAAATTTGGATGTCCCGCGAAGAGATGATTACATTAATATAAAAATATATTGATTTCGCTTAGCTATTTTCGTAAGAAAAAATTTTTTCTTCGAAAATTCCTTAAAAATTTACAAATTTTGAACTTATGTTGCTGAATATGGAGATGGCATAGACATAATATAAGATAAAAATAAAATATAAGAAAATATTCTTATCACTTTGGACTTTTTGAAAATATGAAAAAAGTTGAAATATCTTTTAGCATTATACAGGGCAAACAGTACTTGCGAAGCACTTAGTATCTCATTTTTTTTAATGGAATGATCTATTTTTTATTTCAGAAATGGGTAGTTCTTAAACTTAGCTTTCTACTGATGCCAGGTTATATACCTATATTTCTAGTATTTCTTTGATTGAGAACCTTGTTTTTACTACTATTTAAACTTTTTGGCCTTCTATTTATATTTTTTCTATAGTAAATGAGCAAAAAGTAAATCCCAGAGTGTATTTATGTCACATCTCAAGAAACGTCCAGGTTTACACATTTAATGTTTTACGATACACACATTGATACAAGAAAAACAGGTAAATTACGTGAAAAAAAATATTTTCATCGTAGTCAGCCATGATTTCATATTTGAGATCTTATAACAATTCTGAACAACTTTTTCAAATAATATTTCCGCGTATCTTGGAAAATAAAGGTACTTTACTCTTATCTCCACTTCAAATATTTTTATTTCCTCTGTATGTGACCAATGGTATTCGAATTTTGATATCTGCATTTTGAGTTTGGGAACCTCTAGGAACTTTCATAAAGAATATTTTTTTCTGAGAAATCAATAATAAAAAAGTTTCCCATACGTGTCCAACTTTCCACCGGAAACTTATAATATTTACTCATTGTTACATGATTAGCAATAATGATGAAATAAAAAATTTACTTACAAAAATGTATTTCTTAGCTTTCAAATTTATGATTATAATTTAAATCCAAAAATAAAAGGTTAAAAACCAAAAAATTCTAATGGCAGTAAAAACAATATTTCTAGTAAAACAAATGTTAGAAATAAATGTATACACTGTGTCCCCGGATGGAGTTGACAAGAGGAAATACTTTTTTAATATCAATTTTACGCAAAAAGATGATTCTTTACAAAAAGTTCTGCTTCTCAAGAAACTTCAGAAACAATTGTTAAATTTAAATTTTGAACTACAGTCTGTCTACAAAATTCAAATTTCTTAATTTCATGTTGCCGATATCAAAGTAGCGTTTTTATTATTGATTTTAGACAAAAAATGTATTGTTTACAAAAAATTCTACTGTTCGAGCATCTTCACCTTCACACTTAAATTTAAGTTTTTTGACTACAGGCTGGCTGATATATTCAAATTCAAATATCCAAAGAAACTTTTTATTATTGATTTTACGCAATTAAGGCCCAGTTTCATAGAACATAGTTAACCACTCGTTCAAGTTAATCGTGTGATTAAGCAATATCATTGGAGGAAAGTTTAAATTTCCTCCAATGATATTGCAATGTCATTTGCAAAGAATTTATAGAGAAATATATATATATAGAGTTCGGCCGTTTAAACCAAAGCTCCGACATACACTTCAAAACGGAGATGAAGAGAAGCGATTGGACTTTTGTTTATGGGTTGGTGAGAATTACCTCGTTGATAAAAGTTTTCACAGATTTATCTATTTTACTGATGAAGCAACCTTCTGCACCAATGGTCACGTTTCATCACAAAACAGTCGCTATTGGGCTTTTGAAAATCCAAACTACGTCATTGAAAAACGAAGTCAACGTTATAAAAAAAAGCGAATGTTTGGTACGGATTTTTTTACGATCGAATCGTTGGTCCATATTTTATTGACGAGAATTTGAATCAACATATTTATGTGCGTCTTTTAGAAACTTATCTAGTACCGTTTCTAGACAATTTGCTAGAAAAGCAGCGTAAGATTTTTTGGCAACAAGACGGGTGCCCTGCTCATTCGATGTTTTTGGTACGGCAGTGGTTGACAGATCAGTTCGGAGAAAGATGGATGGGAAGATTTGGACCAATAAATTTTCCTGCCAGATCGCCTGACCTTACACCTCTTGACTTTTTCTTGTGGGGTATTTTAAAACAAAAAGTTTATGCAGATGATCTGCCGTATGATCGAGAAATACTAAAAGCACGAATACATCAGGATGCGGTGATGAAATAAATGAACCACAAACCATACGTAAAGTCTATGGTGAATTTATTAAAAGGATGGAGAAATGTGTGGAAGATGGAGGTGGTTATGTAGAATATTTTTTGTTGAGTTTCTTAAAAGTAAATGTAATTGCGTAAAATCAATAATAAAAAAGTTTCTTTGTTTATTTGAATTTGAATATATCAGCCACTCTGTAGTCAAAAAACTTAAATTAGAATCATCTTTTTGCGTAAAATTGATATTAAAAAAGTTTTTCCTCTTGTCAACTCCATCCGGGGGGACACACTGTATAACCTGATATCGGTAAAAAGCTAAGCTTAAGTACTATCTATTTCTGAAATAAAAAATAGGTTTGCCCTGTATAATGCTAAAAGATATTTGAACTTTTGACATATTTTCTTAAAGTCCAAAGTCCTAAGAATATTTTGTTATATTTTCGTAAGTCTTGTGTCATCTCCATAGTCAGAAATATAAGTTCAAAATTTGTAAATTTTTAAGGAATTTTCGAAGATAAATTTTTTTTTACGAAAATAACTGAGTGAAACCAATATGTCTTTATATTGTTGTAATCAGCTCTCCGCGGGACATCCAAATTTATAAGATATACAGGGTGTTCCATTTAAAAAAATCACTTTGTGTGCACCAACATTTTCTGGAAAAACTTCTATAGTTGAAAATAATTTTAAAATGTGCCGCGTGATGTCTAGTATAACTTTCTTAATATTTTTTTCTCTACTTGTTATTCCTATAGGCACCACAGAAGAAATACACACCGTTGGGACACCCGGTACAAGTAGCTAAGATTTTTTTGTGCAAACAAGATACAGTCTTTTTATTAGATTTAATTATTTTTAACTCCGAGAGTTAGAGAATAATAATACAAATTTGTTTCAAGAAAATATCTTTATAAACAAAAATAACAAATTGATTTGCTCTGAAATGAGATCTTCATCACAAGACAGAAATGGTTCATCGAAAATTATCACAAATTTTTTAATTATAATTGATCCTGAAGAAACTGTCAACGTCGACTTTTGAATTGATTTTTCAACCTGTCCGATCACTTGTCCTACGTTTTTAGCCAAGCTTATCACTTTTCCTATTAACTTTTAATTATGACACGCAACTTAAGAGCAGTCACCTCGAACTAGAAGCCAAAATACAGCTGACTAACAGATGTAGGTATAGTTGCCAAACACCAGCCAGATATAAATAGGAATACTATGTCATCTGGACAATTCAGCAATTGCCCGATTTATTATAACACTTGCATCGAGTCTAAATAAAACCAGTTACATCGTTTTTTGAACATTTTTGCTTCACTCAGAACGACGCACTTAAAGTTTTCGTTACAACAAGACAAATTACAGACCCCTTTTCTTAACTCTGAAAGAGACTCATGAAACGATCAATATTTAATGATGGTCGTAGACATGAAAACGTTAAAAAAATCACTGTCCTTTGCATTGCATTATAAATAAAAAAGAAACTTAAAAACTTATAGGTACACTGAAGACAAATAAAAAAGTAGACAATAAAGAAAAAGAAAAAACTCTTCTGAAATTTCATTCAAACAAATTTAATTTCATTAATTAGACCTTGTTTTTTGTACTTCGCTTCATTTCGCACGTCGACAGACACAATGCTTTAAAAATCGCTTTCACGGCCATTCGTGCATTGTTTCCTTAGAGTAGGAATAATAGTAGTACGATTAAAAAGTGCTTACACAATTTATATTCAACTCACAAAGTATTGATTATATTATCAGAAAACCATTTTAAGCCAAGTTTAAAAACTATCTGATGGTTGAAAGTTGCATCATTTAACAGTGACATTTCGTAAGTATATTACTTATAGTAGTTGTTTCATAATTCATTCGCTTCCTGGGTTTCGATTTAATAAAAAAAATAATTCCATGTTACAAGGTTATAACAGGTGATCAATATCTTTTCTAATCAAGTGACCTATGGAAATAAAATCATGTGTCTTTGATTAGTTCATTATTTCAAATGCCACTTGAATTACATATTTATATTGCATTCCTATAAAAAACGATAGGAATGCAATAAAAATAATTCATTCAAATGGAATTTGAAATAATGAACCAAACAAAGACATAATTTTTTTCCATAGGTCACTTGATTAGAAAAGATATTGATCACGCGTTACAACTCGGACAGTCAGTGCCGGCTCTAGAAATATTTTTGAATTTGAATTTTGAATTTTTGAATTTAATATTTTTCCAAGGTTCATTAAAATGATTTATTTATTTATACGTGGTCATATTGGCAAACACCGAAAAACATTTACAAAATAACCTAAAGATTTGTAAAGATACAATAGAAGAATATGGACTTAAAAATAAATATTAAGAAGACAAAAATAATGATTATAACAAAAAACGAGGTAAAACTAGAAGGACATGAAACAGAGCAAGTAAAGCAATTCGAATACCTCGGAGTAATTATAGATAGTAAAGGAAATCAAGAGACAGATATTAAGGAAAAAATAGAGAATGCAATCAAAACATACTATAGCTTGTGCAAAACTATCATAAAAAAGAAGGAAATATCAAGGACCACCAAAATAATAATATACAAAACTATTTTCCTGTTCATTTTGCTATTCGGAAGTGAAACATGAGTTTTAGCCAATAGCATGAAGAGTAAAATACAAGCAACCGAAATGATGTATCTAAGAGCAGTGTTAGGAGTAACAAGAAGAGACAGAAAAACGAACCAGGAGTTAAGGGAACAACTGTAGGTTAATCCAGTACTGGGAAAAATAGAATAGAAACAACTACGATGGTGGGGCCACCTACAAAGATCAAACAATCGCATGCAGACAAGGAAAATATGGAAAACGAGGACAGCAAGTAAAAGACCCAGAGGTAGACTGAAGGAAACGTGGAATGAGACCATAAACAAATTATTAGTAAGAAAAGGTTTTAGCAAACAAGAAGCAAGAGTGTTGGCACTTAACAGGAAGAAATGGACAAGGGGTTTAAGACAGTGCTCAAAAATCCCGACACCTTTTGGTAAAAGGGAACTGATTATATATGAGTACATATATTTGTTTTTATAATTTTAGCATGATTAGATGATTATTAGATTTCCTGAAGTATTTTTAATTGTTAATGTGGATATTGAAGATGGTAGCGTATCTTCCGCAGAGTGCCAGAAAAATTAAAAAAATATATAAAAAGTCAAACAAAAATTTGATCAAGAACAAGAAAAGTCATCGGTCTTTTGCCATCAGTACATTACGAAATAACTTTTCCACTGAAATTCCTTGAGGACTACGAGAAAGCCTTCGTATTTCTAATCGATAGCCGATGTAATAAAACAGTTTTTTTCCGTTTGTTTTTTAATTACAGAAATTTAACCCAGAAAAGGACTAATGAGAAAATCAATGGCTTTTGCTTTTAATGTCATATACAGTTAGTTCGGGCGTATTACGATACGACCGCGTCTAATCGCATTCGATCAGCTAATTAACTTAACTTGAATTAACGAAAATCCTTCAATGCGATTGCATGTGTACAGATCGATCGCCATAGTGCCACCGCCCACTTAAATTGTCCTCCATTCATGTACTTAATCGCACACGTTAATTAAAAGTTTACTGACATACGATTTAATGAATTTAATACGATTAATGAATTTGGGGCATTCTTACCAAATACAAACGACTTCGGTGTCATATTTTACTGAACAGTCTCACTAAGTAATTTACCAAATTCATACATGTTTCCCAAGGACAAGTGAAAACAATATTACAATTTATGTAATTTTTTGTTAAACTATATGTATATTTTTGATAAGCTAAGAAAATGCTCTTTTTAATAGTAACAAAGTCAACTACGAATTCAGTTACTTGATTAGAAAACCACGACCTGCGTGATTTTGGGGTAATTATTGTCTTGTCGTAGTTTCATTTTGTCGGGTTAATTAACAGTCGCCCTGTATGTAACATATTTTACGTAAGACGAAATACAAAATAAAATATAACGGTTTGGTACAGAATTTTGCACTATATCGTAACTTCGTAGCTCAGTTTCATCTCACATTTTCTTACGAATTGTTATGGTTATTTAGTGAGACTATAAAGAAGCAGAATAATAAGAGATAATCGACACTGACACTTTATAACTATACACAAATAATTTAAGGATGTTGTATGCTTGCTGAAGTTCTCTAAATTATTCTCCGCCTTGCTTTTATAATCTTTTCTTTTTCCTCGTGGAAAGCACGAACATTACAAGATTGCCGAGGGATAGAAGCATGTAAGTTTCAGCTGATATATCGTCAATTATGTATCGAAAAGGGCGGAGCACGACCGACTAATTTCCAATACCATTATTTACTTTTCTAGTTTCGTTGTAAAAGGCGACTCTAGGTTGATTCTTTTAATGGCAAAGAAATTTACAAACTTTCGGAAAGAGCGATAGTTACATAAAACAACTGAAACACCTTTTGTAACGTTTCTAGAACATTCCATGTTCCGTGTATATTTTTATCTACTAAATAGAAACTTTTATTTAACATGGATCTATTTACTCTAAAGTACTTCGAGTTTTCAAACAAAATTCCCCCTCTGATAATTACAGCTATTAAATTTCACTTTTGTAAGGAAAACTTTCGAGGTGTTGACTGAAACGGTTCTTTAGATTTCAAATGCTAGTTTCCGTTCTAAAATCTGTTATCATTTCCAGACAATTGGTTACTTAACGGCTTCACTATACTGGTGCTCTATTTCAAGCGTTTCGTGCATCTCTATAAGTGCCTTTCACAGCATAAAATTAAAGGAAACAAAAAAAAACTCTTCATCCGTTTCCAAATTAATAATTCCTCTCAATTGACATGCCCCCGATTCCACCCGAAATTATCAAATAAAGCCCCGAAAAAAATGGAATAAAACACAACATACAATAGCCTAATCTCCCAATGGCCCACGAGATTAGTTAAAATCAGGGTTTTTGTTGAAAACTGTGTTTCACGTTTCAACGAACGTGTCTGCTTCGTACACCGAGTTTTACGAATACCTCACGCGTATACAAAAGCGAGATTGTAATTGTAATCATATCGGACGTACGCCCGCACGAAGCACGGCCGAGTTTTCATTAAATTTACATTTTAATTGTGCATGTGTATCCTTCGCATAAATTCGATTTAGTCATCGGCGTTTCCCGTATTAAATTTATCGGTAGAACGCGTAGGTGTTTGAAAAGGGTTAACGAATTTGGTGTCATTTTTCCCCCCCGTACGCTCGTACCCGGCGAGAATCAAGAAGTAAATCAAATTTCAGGAATTTATATTAAACCGCCGAAAAAAGTATGTATAACTCTGAGCATTCGCTAGCTAAATGTTATTTTAATAAAATATGAAAATACTTTGAATAATCCGAATTCTCATTGTATCTAATTAGGCTAAGAAATAAAATTTCCTGGGAGAAATGAGTTTTCTGAGAAAAGAAACTGTGAGAAAGAAATTTATAACATTTCTTTGCGTAAAACTTATAAGACGTAATAGTAATCGCTTATGCGTCTTCCGATTGAATAAATCACGTTTTCCAAATTGGCATAGATGGGGGGAACAGGCAAATTCAATATCGAGCTCTCAAAAAAAATATATTGAACAAATTCGATAATTTTTACGCACGTGAACGGTGTTTCCTTGCAAACAACGAATTCCACTTACTAACACAATTGACTCGTTACAAATCGCTTCGCCACGTGCGAACAATCCCGTTCCTAACATCCCCCTGAAAACGTGCGCACCGAAAATAGAAAGCGAAGAGAGAATTAATTCGTCTCAACTTTCTCGGAAATGTATGAGTAAAAATACTTACTGATTTCAATTTTCGTCATGCTGAGATCTTCGTGTCTCCTCCATCCGCGGAAGAGGTTCGTCGGTAGGAGTATGTTCAGCAGTCCTTTTTCAGTTTTGATTCTTCGGCCGCGCAAATTTTTCAGCTGAACTTCGGCGTCGGAAGAGCGGTAACTCGACGAGGACTCGTCCTCGTAGCTGACTTTTCTCTTGTGAACCGAAGCACAGCTGCAAGATTTAGATCCTACGCAACCCATCATTTTATATCTCCGAGGTAACTCTGAAAACAATTTTTTTTAAATTAAATTTAGCATTTCTTCAACTGATTATACTTTAACAGAATGTTAAATCTGATGTCACACAAGTAAAAAAAATGCGACAGTAATCAGCTGGCTTGAGATAAAATAGGAATAGAGTTGGACGGTTATAACTAGATGCAGTTAATAATAGGCCGATAACAAGTAACGACATTCCTAAATTCATGCGACCGACGAATGAAAGAAGATTCGAATATAACTTCTACACGCGTCTTGGCACACGATCAAATTGTCTTGCAGTCTCTATTGAAAGCCCTGTGATTTTGAATTTATTAAAAAAAGAACGCGTGCATACAATATTTGGACTGGCATATTTTCTTGAGGTGAGAGACGGGTGGTTAAAAACGATAATAGAAACTTTCAACTTTATCAATTTTACAAGGCCTCGTCGAAACACTATGCCCCCCACTCAAAATAATCTCCACTCCTTCTCCTCACTCTTTTACCAAAATTTTAATCGGACCATTAAGGACCTAAGCAGCAATTTCTTTGTTCGTAGGTATCTGTTTAGAGCTTTTAGCCAGAGACCTGCTTCACAATGTTACGAAAAATGCAAAGGCTATCCCACCGTTGCCACCAATTTATATCGAACGAACGAAATTGAAAAGAAAAAATGATCGAAGAATATAACACGTGATTCAATAAGTTTCAGATCCCGGACGGACATTTTCTAGTTTAGAACAAATGCCATTTATTGAGGTAAGCAAAACTTCTAACCTAAATAACTTTTTTAAAATACAATTCAAACGTCAAGCTTTCAAACGTCGGATACGACTTTCTATTTTTTTGCAATCGAGTATTACCTGAGTTCAATGTTACATGGTTTAATGTCATTGCATGTTGCTTATATGATATGCTGGTTCATGCTCTCGCAAAATATAAATATATTGTTTTTTTTTATTGAATACTTTTTTTTTGTTCTTCTCTTTCACTTACTTTCTTGTTCTCATGACACTGTCATAATTCTTAATATCTTTGTTTGCTTGTGCGCCAGGTTTTTATACCTAATATTTTTCTTTTTTGTTACTTGGAATAGGGAGGAAGAGCAGCACCCATTTTGAGGGTAGCTGATCCCTTTCCCATTAACCACTCTAGTCACAGAAAGTAATTATATATTTTACACACTATGTTTTATGTAATTGTGCCTAGGTATGTGGTTAATAAAGATTATTATTATTATTATTATTAAAACCTACTTCACAATGCTACGAAAAACATCAAGGCTGCTCGATGAACTTTTCAATTGAACACTTCTAGTATCTCACCGCTGCCATCAATTTGCAACGAACGGACGGATTTGAAAAGAAAATGACTAAAGAATGTAACATGTCAAATGCCATTTATTACTAAGGCCAGAAATAAATCGATAAATGATAGTTGATATAATTAAGGGCATAACCAAAAGTAATAACCGGTTACGCGTTTAAAATCGGTAAAGTTTAGATTATGTCACATAATTACTATTTAACGACTGTCAATCGGTTTAGAAAGTCATCCCTTTTTCGTTCTTTTTTCATCGAGAAACCAAAACCAACTTGACCTTATTTTTCAATTGATAACCACTCGTTATAATCAGCGAAACTAAAAACATTATTCAAACTCTGACTAACAATTTGGTGACATGAAATAAATGATTTGAGTTAAATATCTGTTGCATTTGTTATGATTGATAACTGCAGTAATCACGTTGGCTATATTCATACCTGTTACTTACTATTAATCGTAATGAAGATATAACGTTCAGATTGTACATATATTTGAGCTTCTATTGACATTACAAATATCTTTTTTGCTTTCCTTTCCCTTTCAAATAAAAGGTACTTTACTCTTATCAGATTTCATGTTTCGTTTTCTAACCACCCTGTATGTTATTTCGAAATTTTGGCAGTAGCTGAGAACTTGCTAGAAGAAGCAAAACGTTTTATGAAGTATGAATTTTCTTCCTGAAATGCGAAATAAGGAAGTGCACTAGTATAGTTAGGTCTATCCGGGGACACACTGTATAAGTATATATTCAGCATATTCAGCATCGGTCTTTCCTCTTCCTAATAAATTTATTCAACGAACAACTTTAGGAAACCATTCGCAAAATAACGCTATCGGGAACTTTATTAGGAGGTGGAAAGATCGGGCCTAAGTAAAATAATTATAGGTTGATTTAAACAATTGTAAAACTGATTACATAAATTATTAAAGGACACGATTTAGACAAATGCAAACTTTAAACGTAGAATTAGAGATTACTTCAGAATGATGAGACAATATAAAACAAATTCACAATAGTTTTACAACGAGAAAAACAGCATTTCATACATCAAATAAAGCAGTTGTTAGTTTTTAATGACATAGCTAATTGGCAAACAAATTAATGTTTTCTCACCAACACCATGGTACTAGATACAGAGAGACGAAAGGATATTCGGACTTTGTTCACACGCTATGACATTCTTCGATTGCTAATTACACCTTCGGACTCGCGGAGGTGTTCACGACCGAATGGCTTCTGTCTGTCTGATCTTTCCGTGAAACCTGGTCGCCCTTTTATATCGTTTGATAACGGAAATTCCGATTGGGTAACACTTCACATGTGGGCCCTATAATTCATCGTTATTTTCCGAAACCGCTTGGATAATGCCCGGCTTCTTCGATAAGTCACCTATGCAGCTGGAATTCTTGCAATTTGCAAAGATCAGTCATGACTCATGATGAAGCGAGTCGCTATAACGTTTGCGTACATAATTTTTACGTGGGCGAATTTTTCCTCGGTCGCGTAGGCGACCTAGTATCGAATTTAATTGAGCTTAATGATTTACGAAATTTATCATGTCATATACATGTAATACTTCGCAAAATGATGAAATATAGTTTTCTTTTATTATAAATTTCTTCTTTTTCAACGAGTAGATCATGATCTTCATGATGACCTTCTCTAGTATTGCTTTCAACATCTTTTTTCCATTCAAGCGATAATCTGTGGATTTATCCGTTTTGGAATCTTAGTCAAAATCTTATCGCTTATGATGATTCATACTTTATGAATTAACATCATTTTTATTGCAGCAGTTTATGCTTAATTAGCCCGTCTCTGTTTGTCCTCCACTTATTTTTGTGCTTTGCCTTTAACTTCCTTGTTTTCCTTCTTACCACATGGATCTATGTTTTATTTGCGGAAAATGCCGACGTCTACTTCATTCGCATTTCTTTTTTCTTCAGTACGTCTGAGATTTTTTATTTGGTGCTGTTATTTGACTAAATTCCTTTAGCTTAAGAATCTCTTCTTAATTCTATAATTCTCTTATCTAAGATTTTATATTCGATTATTGATCTCTTTAAACATTGGTAGGATATCCTCCACTCAAGTTATCGACTGAGTTATAACTTACTCCTTCCTTTATGTTTTCTTCAAATGTAACTAGATGAGAATCATTTTGTTCCACTTTGTATAAGCGGGATAGAAACAGCTTATTTTATAGCCGTGCACATCACAGAATTCAATTTGCACAGCAACAAGAGGAACACATTTTGTTTAATATAATGGGTACATAACTCTACAAACTTTATTGATAACCGCCTCGCTTCATATCACACAAATATTCATATTTCGAGCCTACAAAAAAAAGTTTTATCGCTTTTAAAGTAATTACGTTTCGAACTTTTTTGGGTTTATTACATCTCCTGTTCAGAGAACGTTATCAATATGCGTATCTAGCCTAGTATTAGTTTCGGTAAAACGTCCTTAGCAAATTCGTCCAAAGTACTTTATTCACGCAACGGTCAAAAATAGTCGTCCAACTAAACTTGCTGCAGGGAACTCCGGATTAAATTTGCTTGTTTGCCACGCTACTTTGTTCTCAACGTTGTTAGGGGGTACTGAATGAAACAACGGTTGATTGCCAGCCGTGACTGTCATTTACTGATAATTATAAACATGCCCATCTGCACGAGATTCGTTTCAGTGAGAAACGCCCGTCGGGTTTCCGGTTTTTCAATTTAAATTTCACACATCCCCGACGTTTCCCAAAAACTGATAGATTTCACTTCAATAGACATGAAACGCATTGAAAACGGAAATTATTAAACAGCACCTGGTTATATCGTGACATTCGAAAATATTAAATAATATACATCGTTGACTTCTTCTACTGCCAACTTTCGTTCTCCTTTGCAGAAGAACTTCCTCAAGGCTCCTGCTGCTGCTGATGTTGCTGCTTCTCGTTAGTCGTTGAGACTGAGTAGATATGTCTGTTATCGTGGTATTTATAATGGTCGGGGGGGTAGTGGGTCGGAACGTTGAGCGGGGCGTGACGGATCGTTAATGAGATGTTTCCAGGTATTGTGGAACTAAAAGCCAGTATCACGGTTCAGGTTATTGGGGTGTTTGAGGATTCGCGGATTTTACGATTGAAAAAATGAAATGAGCGGGTTAGAAGTTTTATGTCGTCACAAAATAGGATTTGGTGACCGATTTCTGGTTTGTTCTATACGTTTTATACGTGAGGTTGGATTACATCACAAAGGTTGGTAGGCAGAGTCGTCTAATAGGGGTGTTGATTCGCTGGTCGTATTTTGCGCGGTTTATACGAGATTTATATGATTTTTATTTATTTTATTTATTTATACATGTATTTTTAGAGACGTTGCGAAGTTAACAGTCCAACAGAAAATGAAAATTAACTTCGTAACTTCTACAATCAAGCCCTTAATTATTTCGAGCAGTGTAAGCTTCACTCACCATTATAGGGAAATTGCATAATTCTTTAGCGTGTTTTCATAATTCGTTCTATTCGGCGAGCATCGCCGAAACAAAATTAAATTAATTTAAATGCAAAGCTAAGATTTTGCATTTAAATTATCTAATAAAACTAATCTACTCGTCCGAATCTATGTCGTAATTGAAAGAAAAAGCTGCTGCAAATGCGGAAAACTTCGGATTACTAAAGTTTCACGACACTCCAACTTATTCTTTCGTCTTCATAAGGCCCGCGGTTTTGCAGTTCAATACATTGTTTTGCATGAATAAAAGCAAATGTTCTTTTTGTACATTTCGAGAAGCTTCACAAGAGAAATCAATTTAGTTCTAGGATTGATCTTCAATATTTACTAAGACGAGAGAACTAATAGCTTGCACATCGAATGGAATACTTGATCATTAAAAAGGTACGTTCGTTTTGATTTCCACGTAAAGTCTTCTTGGTATTTTAAATATCACAAATGTTTAATCCAGGATTAATTATTATGTTCAAGTGTAATATAAATGCTCAAATCCAGGAAAAGAAAACTAACTCGCTTTGTAATCTCTGTGTTCTCCAGACTTAATTAATTAAAGCTCGCCCTGGCGTTTTCCATTTTTAAATTAAAACATCTCAACGCCTTGGTTAATTATGCCGAGCTAGTCTCACGGAAGTCAATTATCATGCGATGCAAATATTCGAATTGTGTTGGTGCTTAATTAATTCGATCCGTTTGATGACAGTATAGTGTATCGACCATGTCACTCGAACTCCGAGCAGAATTTCGAGTGCATTTCTGAAAGGCGTCAATTAGCAAATGAGTCTCCACTTTGCATGTTTAATTTTGTGCGCGACATGTGCGACCCAAATAAGCTGCGGCAGAATTAATTCTCGGAATGAAATTTTAAAAAATAATACGAACGTGCTAAGTTGTCGGAAAGATATCGTCGCCTTGTCGATGAGATGAAAGAATAAATTCGGTGTGATGTGAGAGCTTCACTTCGATGAGCTTCCTTTACGCGTCGAGAGAGGGTGATTGCTTGCTTTCAACTCAGTTTGCTGACTTTTTGAAGCAATAAATTACAGCCTCTTTGATTTATTTCTTTTTCTACTCATCGATACAATAAACCTTGCAATCCTTAGATGAATCCTCAGCTAGACGATCTCGTTACATTATCTGCTACGTTTAACAAAAATAAATTTTATATTTTGTAAATAACATTGCCAGTAGTAATATGCAATCGTAATCGTGTTATTTTGAAAGGTGAAACTGTTTAGGTAATTTATTCCTTCGCGTGAAACTTTTTTTTATACTGGCGTTGTTAGTGCATGACGCTTGGCCATAACTTAAATTACAGCACGAATTTTGGTTGTTTTTATTTTATTTCAGTTGCTGTGGCAAAATAATAAACACCGGAAAAAACCCGACGAATCTTTGAAACCACCGCATTCTGTATAATAAACGTTGAATCAACTGAATACGTCTTTTTTTCTTGGCTTTATTATATCACAGTTTTCTTCATTCTGTAGGAGACTAATTAATAATTACAGATTACGTCAAAACCATGTACGGGACAATACAAGACAAATTCAAAATAATTTTACATCGAGAAAAACAGCATTTCATAAATCAAACAAAGCAGTTGTCGGTTGTTAATGTTTTCTCACCCAAACCATGGTAGTAGACACAGAGAAATGGATGGATTTGTCGGAGTTTGTTCACACACAGTATGACAATCTATGAAAGCTGATTACGAAAATTGATTGGATCATTAGAATAAATAAAAACGAAAGAGCTTTTGTCTATATCGAGTATTACAGACTTTAAAAACTATACTCAGTGAACACCAGGTATATTATATTGAGTGAAATATAAAAAAAGCTTTTCTGTAATTGTCGTCACGTAGTTCTGTTTTCACTCAGATTTAAGTGTATCTGCGATGCATCTTTCAGCTGCTGAAAAATTTACGCCTCGAAAATAATTTAATGGCAGGCAGGAGAATGACGATGAGTGATGCTTAAAATCTCCTGGAACTTCCTAGCGCCTCGGATATCTCATCACCGAGATTCGCAAATTTCCTTGATCGCCGCCGCTTTTCCGAAGCGCATCCTAAGCTTTATTAAAATTCCACAATGCCTTAAATATCTCGCGTATTTAAATGCATTTCCAGTTTCGCAGTGAACGTGCACGAACCGAACATAATTGGCTTTCCTTTGTGTCCTCGAACAACGTCGAGAACTACCGAAACTACCTAAACAAATGAAAATTTCCTAATTTTCTTTTAATATCTTTGCGCACCTGCTGAAGCTAAATGAAAATGTAGTTGTTATATCATCGGCACAAAACTTGGCCAACAAAGTTTCTTTTCCTTCTTAATTTAATACAGGAACAGCTATTCGTAGTCACACTCAAAATAAACCTGGTGCTGTATTTATAGTCTGTAACTATTGTTCGTCCGTCCTCTTTTAATATTCGACTCACCTCAAATCATCTCTGTTTGTTGCGAATTTGGTCGGAAGCGTACACGTCGCATGTATCAAGAGGCATTGTAATTAGTATCCCTAATTGCAGCGTGACGTTAAATCCGTCTCCCGTAATCGAGAAGGCATGTCCTCAGAAATACAGGAATTCAGATATTAAGGGGTAGTTTAGGTTAAGCTAAAGCGTGTGTGGGAGATATTCTCGCTATTAATATTTCATTATATTTTAGGTTCTCACATTTACATTTTCAATGCTTTGAACTTTGAACCAGTGCCGGGCTCTACATAGAAGCTTTGGCGCCCCGATGCAAGAGGTGTTTCAACGCCCCAGGATATTTTTTATTTGAATTTAATTTTTGCCCGGATTCATTGAAATGATTTATTTATTTATATATCATGAAAAATTATATTACAGGAGCAGAGTAGCTATGGTCGTTCGAAGCCAATCCTTTATGAAAATTTTACTTTCTTTGAGAGGTAAAGCCCCGCCGGTGAACTACGGACAGCGACTACTTTTTTAACGGGAGATTGACGAGCCTAACGTGAACGGTTCAAGGTCCATATTTAACTCGTTTTCATTTAATTTGTTTACCGGGAGTTATTTTTCGATATAATCGAACGCCGCTTGCGAAGAAACTATCAACGATCGCATTTTCAAGAAATAACTCGGACTCGTTTGTTTTTTTTTACGTAACACCCTGTATGTCATCGAAGTTTTGAATTCCCCGGTAAAATCTATCCTGAATTCATGTGTCGCACGAGGGGTCTAACGTGATTGGTTCTCGAGTTAAAACCAAAACGAGGTCACAGTCTAAGGTCTTCGAAGCACTAGATGTTGCAGCCTTCGTCACTTAGACTGTGATCGACTAATCGAATTTCAGTAAGGGCACAGTCTAGGGCCCCCAGAGCTATAGTAGTTGCCGATTTTGTCACTTAGACTGTGATTTTATTTGAGAGGTGAAGCCCCGTCAGTGAACTACGGACAGCGGCCACTTTTTTAACGGGAGACTGACGAGCCTAATGTCAACGGTTATTTAATGTCTCGTTCAAGGTCCGTATTTAAACTCGTTTTCACTTAATTTGTTAACCGGGAGTCATTTTTCGATAGAATCGAACGCCGCTTGCGAGGAAACAATCGACGATTGTATTTTCAAGACGTAACTCGAACTCGTTTGTTTTTTTTTACGAAACACCCTGTACGTCATCGAAGTTTTGAATTCCCCGGTAAATTCTAGCCTGAATTCACGTGTCGCACGAGGGGTCTAACGTAATTGGTTCTCGAGTTAAAACCAAAACGAGATCACAGTCTAAGGTCTTCAGAGTACTAGATGTTGCAGCCTTCGTCACTTAGACTGTGATCAACTTATCAAAATTCAGTAAGGGCATAGTCTAGGGCCCCCAGAGCTATAGTAGTTGCCGATTTTGTCACTTAGACTGTGATTTTCCCTGTATCAAACTTGGATGTATGGTTGCCAACCATCACTTTGCTAGGCGTTTCATAGGGTCCGGTCCAAAGTGTAACGCAATAATAATAGTAGCAATTAATTACAAGAAAATCATAATCGTGACTCAAAAATGTAGGAACAGTTATTGAAGGTTCATATTATACGTAAATAAACAATGTTTAACTTCTTATTGTTGATTGAATAGATTGTGCAGTGAAGTATAATTTGCATAAACATTAGATAATGATATGAAAATATCAGTGTCGGTACAATTTGTGTGTAGCCGTAACATGAAACTTCCATTCTCGTTAAGTTTCTGTGACATTATAATCTGTTTCTAACACGTAACGACAGGTGCCGAGAATTACAATTTGATATTATTACCTTCTCTTGATGTAACCTTTTCTTGTTATACATATTTAATAAAAAGTAAATTAATTACAGGGGACAATTTTAATGTCAATAAGTATGTTTTTATTCCTACCACGACTAATCTGTATTACAGATCAGAAATGTGTGTCGCTTACTAATGGCGTAGAAAAAATTAATGTTTTATAACGTGCAAGTTACTTCCTACAAAAATGTCTTCCTTCCCCATTATAGCTTAAAAATAAAATAACATAATATAGTTGCCCGTGTCCTTTTTCAATAAAACAGAAAAAAATAGAATGGAACAGATTAGATAAAATTTAATTTTGTTGCTGTAATTTAAGGCCAGTGCTAAAACTTACCTACAAATCTGAAGAAACATCTACACTGATTTGACTAAATTATAACCGGCGTATGGTTAAAAATTATTAAATTATGCTAATATTATCGGACGTCGAAACGTGTTAATTTGACCTCGCTCGTGTCTTCGAATGACACTTTTTAAATGTAACATCAAACAACAAATAATTGTCACATAAAATTTGGACACTTGCTAACAAGTAATTATTATGTAATAAAAACAGTGATTTTATTTAAACAAAAATGACGTTGCAGTAAATATTGATCGAAATTTATTAAATTAAATTCCTTCTGCTAATGTAAATTAAACCAGAGAGTCGAAAACTTTTAAAACACATATGGTGTAGAAATTAATTTTATTTATCATTTATCAAATTTCGTTATTACATTATTAGGTGAATACCGAATATTTTACCTATGCCACCAGTTTTCCAAAATATTTTAAATTTTAAATGAGAACGAGACGAATTAATTTTTTTAATATCAGCTTAACATCATCGGATTGAAGAGTCTCCTCATAGTCCTTTGGAACTTCTCTAAGCAACATCATCCTTGATTGATGATGCTGAACGTACTCATCTCTGTAACGTCTTGGCATCTGGATTGCTTGCCTATTTCTTAAGTTGTAAGGCCTTTCTTCATTATCAACAAGATTCTGGTAATTTCCATTGTTGACAATATCTTCTTGATGGTTTTCATTGGCATCTGCTTCATAAATGTCATCTTCATTGTTATTGTCTTCAACATTTACAGCATCGTCATTAGGTTCTATTAGATATCCATCATCATCAGTTGAAATATCCATAATTTTTGAGACATCTTTCTTCACTGGTTGTTATGGCAATTCATCCTTAAATTTGATATCTCTACAGACATACACTAATTTCTTATCAGGAAAGTAAACTTCCCGACTATAAATCCTCTAGTCGATTTGGCAACAAATTCCTTTCGCTTTGGCGCGGGCGGTGGAATCCATGCGAAACATTCTGTTCCAAAAATTCGTAAGTGATCAAAGCTACTTTCCATTTTTAAGAATAATTGCATGGGACACTACTTTTTGAGTTTTGTTGGGGCAGTTCGATTCAAAATGTAAGTTGTAGCAAGAGTAGCTTCTCCCCATAATGATTTTGGTAAATGAGGTGCCGAATGAAGCCAAGAACGTGCCATCTCACAAAGGATTCTATTTTCTCGCTCCGCACCGCCATTTTGTTGCGGAGTGTAGGGCACGGTCATCGAGTGTTTAATCCCGTCTTCTCTGCACAAATTCGCACATCTTCGTTATCGAATTCCTTGCCTCCATCAGTGCGTAATTCTTTCACTATCACTTTGTGCTTGTGTTTTTACCATCTCCAAAAAGATGCATTCGGCCGAAATTCACTCTCCAAAAACTATGCAAAATTTGCTCAACGACACGAGATTAAAATTAATCAAATAAATAAACTCACGACTTTACTGTCAAAGCACAGTCAGTAACGTTAATTTACTGGTCCACGACGCGACGTGAAGTTGGTGGTCGCAACGCCACCTGCTGATTGCGTCCAAAGCCGGTGAACTAGATTAAACCGGTGGACAGAGGCAGCAAATATGGCGGGCCACGTTTCCCGTAGACTTCGAAAAAGGCGTAGCGAAAAAACGCTCGGAAGCGAAAGTGGAGTCGACTCGGCTTGAGTCGAATCCAGAACAACACGGTAGAACTAAAGCTGATACTAGAACTAGAAGTAGAACTAGGAGTAGAACTAGAACTCGAACTTGAACTTGAACTCGAACTCGAAGCCTGAATATAAAAGAAAGTACAGGGTCGTTAACATCCAAAATGGCGTCAGACAATTCGCTCAATTTTTACCTGATATATGTAGTTTCTCAAGCTTGGTATGGGGTTAAAATACCCCAAAACTCAATATGGTGCACTAGGGAAATTCTGGCAAACCTGTAGGTAAGGAATTCTTAATCTTTTAAGCAAGGGCTTCGATAGTTTCTAAGCGGTAAAATACGTCAGCACGGCACCAAATCCCGATGAGAAATGAAATAGCACAAGTTGCACATCCCATCAGGACAGAACCAAACATCTTTAAAATATCGGTCAGTCCATTTTTGCCCATCAAAACTTCGACATTAATTCGTCCGGTACCAATTGCTTCAATTTGTACTGCATTCTTGGCACTATCCAGTTTCTTTGGTTTTTCAAATAATTTAAAAGAACTGAACGAAGTCTCGTCGATTCGTGATGTGATGTGTAGCACCACTGTCTATAAACCATTCATCAAGATCCATTTTGTTGATGTCAAGGGCAAAAGTAGAGTAGACAAAATTTTTCTTGTATGGGATATCTTTCCTAATTTGAAATTGATTAGATTAGATGATTAGGTGGTTGTTAGATTTCATGAAGTACTTTTAACTTGTTAGTGTGTGTATTGAAGATTGCAGCGTAGATGCCGAAATACGTATCTACGGATATAAAATAATTTTGGGCAGAGATTACTTTTTAATTATCTGAATATATAATTTTGATTTTGGGCGTCCTTCACACGAGCTCTTGTCTAATGAAAATAATTATACATGAAATCCCACGTTAATTCCCTATAGCTCAGATCGACTGGGACACCCGGTATATGTTATCTACCTCATTACATAAATGACAAAATGACACATGAGACATCAAGAACAGAATAATTACACAATGATGTGCTAGGTCTGATCAGCGAGATGTGATTGGCAGGTTCAATATAACTTCTACCCACTCGGAGCCAATTACAAACTCCATTCAAAAGGTCATGATGTTTTATGGATATTCTGTCATTCCCTCTCGCTGCTTTACGCCGATCTATATTCTATGCATAACACTGATATAATCGTTTACGGAATAATAATGTGCGTGCAGGGTGTAGAGCTTTAAAAACTTTATTTTTCTTTATACTTTACATTTCATTGGGCAATATTTTTGAGCAAATTATTCGAGCAACACGTGTATTGCCTACTACGTAACGGTGCAATTTCCAAGTGTAAGCTTAACTTGATGTTATCAATAAAAGAAAAAAGTCCGTCTCGTCTCTAGCACTTTCAGAGTACAACGCGTCTCGATGGAAAATTTTTCGAATAACATCGTTATAGATGCGCATCAAGCTGTAAAATGTTTCTTACAAAATAGCGCGAGAAGCGAATGAAATGCAAACATTTTCTCGAACCTGAAAGGTAATCAGCGAAGAAAGTTAACGCAAGGAGAGTTTTCAGTGCAGAATAACGTGTGCCCTTTAATTAATCAAGTTATCAAGTGGTTGTAATTCTTTTACTCTGACGTTTTGTAATTTGTGATATTTACCAAATTTAAGATGTCAGGTTGTAATTAATCACTTTTTACATGACCATATATAACCTGATCGATAAAGCAATTGACGTTGAGCATGGTGCCTGTCTATAAATAACTCTCCAGAAAGGCGGCCTTACAGAGATTAATAATTTCCTTAAGATAAACTCGTTGCGTAAAGAAAAGATAGATTAAAAAGGAACGAATAAATCTATTTCTGTAAGAGTTTTTCCTAAAAATAAACAACTTTAGCATATTTCATCAGAATTAGAATTTTATTATTCACTTTGTATTTATTTCTTTAAACTTCAACCTATATATGAATGTATTCCAATCTTTTTGTAAGAAAGTCCTATTTCTTATACATATAGAATCACATGCACCGAGTGAGGATCGAATCGAGTCGTTCAGTCGTAAAACTTGACCGCGAACTAAGCACATGCAGTTCCACAGCTGATGATGAATACATCATACAAATGTATTATCTGCTACGAGATTAATTAAAATCAAAAAGGTGTACAAAAGTACAATACTTACATCGATGGTAACAAATTACAAAATAGTTGTTAATTAGTTTCCGAATTGATGAAATTTATTTACTTCCAAAATGTAATCTAATACAATAATTAAAGGCGCTACCTTCGGTTGTCAAACAATTTTTATTTAATCCTAAAAGTAAAACGCATTTTTGCTGATGAGATATAACGAACAACATGAAATCTCAGTTTATATTTAAACTGCTGCTGCAAACAAAGTGCACGTCACGAATGTACACCAATTTCAAGGATATTTCATTCAAACTAGGCATTAACAAAGTTTTGTTCATCACGAATTTCATACCTTGCATGTGATCACGCAAGCCCAACGAGATTATTTTGTGGATCTGTTACATGTTCTGCTTTTTTAATTGACGTGCTCAAATTAGCTAATTTTTTTCACTCTCATGCAATACATCAAAAATGTCGCCTCTTTTCCTTTTATAAGCAAGGCACGAATCTGAAACAAACTTCGTATACATAAAGATCTCGAGGAGTCCATTAAAAAGCAAAAGTGAAAATGGTTTCTGCAAAATGTATTTTATCATCTTAATAGTGAGTGCAACACACGGTAAAAATATTATTAGAGAAAAAGTAAGAAATTATTCTTTTCCAAAAAAAAGTTCATTATTCCGCTTATTAATCTACATTCGATTAATTACCGGTGAGGATCTAGCTAAAGTTTTTTTTTAATATTGCAGAGGCAGTTATTTAATGATATTCTATCTAATGTTGTGACTCAAGTGAGTATTCTATTGAAAAACAGTTTATTGATTACATATACAAAGTCAAGCTAAACTTCAAACAAAATGGAGCAGTTCGAGATGAAATCTCTTCCATATTTTGTTGCATTTTAATGACGTAATTTTTTTTCTCAGGTGGTCAAACCCATTGTAAATACAAGAGTATTAATGGTTGAAGGTGAAAACGAAAGTAAAAATATATGAACATATCAGGAAGGGATCGCGCAAACTGCACTAAATAGAAAGAAATAGAAAGCTAAGAAAACCAGAAAAATATTTGCAGTACTTTACATTTTTAAGCATATTGTTACAAAGTGTGCGTTATACTTTGTAACAATATGCTTAAAAATGTAAAGTACTGCAAATATTTTTCTGGTTTTCTTAGCTTTCTTCATAGTTCAGTTCCAAAGTCTCCAAAATATCGTACTTATCGACTCAAGGGGGGAACATACGACATACATTTGATGACGTGTAGACTTCTAGTAAGTGTGTTACAATCAATGATGGACGTTCGAGAATTTTATGAAACGCTTGTGTGCACCTATGACTTACCGCGGCCACATTTGGTGACCAAGTTAGACGAGAACCTAAGTTACGCAGAGAAAATTCGTTGCAAATAATTTTTAGCTTTCGTGCCATCCTGTATCTTGACGAAAGTGTAATTGCGTCGCAGTTTGACCTTTGGAACTTGGATTGGTCCAAAAACAACGCTTAGAACGCTAAACAACCCTGGACAAACCCTTTCTTTTGTAACGGGACCGTCCCATGTTGAAAGTGGGATATGGAAATTACACCAATAATTCTCAATGCGGTCTGAATGCAAGGCGAGCTGTCACAAGACTGGCGGAATTCCGCATCCGGTCGGCGTTCGACGTGAACGGTTCGCGGGCGAGGAAGAGGTCGATTGGCCAATGGCAAGCCTTTAGTATACTCACTGACATGAAAATTGCAACACCAAGAAGGGGTTGAAGTTTTTTCAAGAAATTTTACAGAAACATTTGACTATCGAAAAGTAACAATTGATTAAAATATGAATTAGATAAAGCAAGTGTTAATGATGAATTGACAGGTTTCTCAGATAACTTGTATGGTGTATTTATTGTGTTTCTTTGTGGCTTTCGATAGTTTTTGTTATTGTTCCTGTTCTTGTTAACTGTTAATAATGCCTAGAGTAAGACAGCGTACAACGGCATTTATCACCAGTTAAGGGAATTCGAGAGAGGTTGGATTGTTGGCTTACGAGAAGGTGGTTTCTCATTTCGAGAAATTGCGAACCGTTTCAACCAAAACGGTTATAAGTTGTTACCAAGCTTGGGTTGCAGAAGGCCAAGAACGTCGGAGATGGAAGGCCAACAAATGAAGTGCAGAGTCGCCTCCTCAGAATTTGGCCTTAAGAGACGGATTCTCTATCAGATCAATTGCTGATCAATGATTTGATGAAGAAGATCGTCCGATAACAATCCGGATGATCTACAGTCGTATCATAGCATTATTTTCGGCCACATCTCGTCTTAACTTTGACTACTCAACATGGTCAATAAAGTTTGGATTGGTGCAAGGAAAGACTCCGCTGGAACGTCGAATGGAAAATGTGTTTGGGGATACATGACGGCAGGCAGAGAGTCCGACGAAGACGTGATGAACGGCGGAATGTTGAATTTTCCGTTGAGAGGCATATCGCCAATAGAACACGTCTGGGATATGATAGGAAGGAGTTTACGGAGGGTTAAGGAAGGTGAATCCTTCACAGACGCTAGAAACCCACCCAAACGAATTGCAGATTGCCTGGGATGTAATACTTCAGGAAGACATAAGCAACCTCCTGGAATCGATGCCACGACGAGTAGAAGAATGTATAAATAACAGAAGCAAATCGACACATTATTTAAAAAAAATTAATAAATCCTTTAACTCCGTTAATTTTCGATAGTCAAACGGTTCTGTAAAATTTCTGTGTTACAATTTCCACGTCAGTGAGTATATTAAAAGCTGACCCGATGGCAATCTTGTGACTGCTCGCCTTGCGTTCAGACCGCATTGAGAATTATTCTCGCTTCTGTTTAGTTTTTCATTAAACGGTGTTTGTTTTGGAGTGAAAAAGTAAATGGGTATACTACCCGGTTGTTGATTGTTTGCGGCGACTCCTAGGCTTCCTTTTAGGCCTCTCCAAGCTTGTCCGTCGAATTTACGGCAGGTTTTATTATTGTTATTTGATTCTCCCCCCCATTTATTTCGGACGTTTCACCGGAGTTACTCTAACTGGAATCTTCTTCGTAGTGTCCTTGCTAAAAAGTCTGATGGCGTCGTAAACCGACCTTGACCATCCATCTTACTGCTTGGTAATACGACGGTGTGCATTACTGGTGATTTTTATTTCTTTTCAAATTAAACTCAAACCTTTGTATCGGGATTACGTTTAATCCAGCCCATCTCCACGAGTTAGCCGGTCGTGAGATGAACTTAATTTGCACATTTGAACTTTTGGAACCAGGTAGGTCACAACTAATGTTAGTATGACTCTCTCCAGTACCTCCACGGTTTGACTTAATTAAATTGTACCTTCTGTTCTGTGAAAATCCGGGATCACTGGTATGTATTGCTTTCTGCTACCCCACTTCTTGTAAAGTTGTGGACGTTGACAACGAGTGAAGATTGTAGATGGTATAAGAGCTTCAGCTAAACCCATTTCTGTCATTATGACATTATGTGACTATACAATCATGAGCAGTTTCTGCGAAGCGGTGTATAGCACCTTTGTATCCATTTATCCTTATATTCTTCTGCCAGCAGTTGATTTTTTTTTCTGGAATTTATAAGGCCTTTGACCATTTGCCACGCCACAGTGACCCCTCACTGATCCCGCTTCACAAACGATCTCTCTCTCTCTCTCATGGACACCATGAATTTCATTTTTTTAATGAGCTATAGGTTCCTGGGCATATTGATGGTACTTCTTCATCCTCTCTCTTGATAGTGATGGTGTTACGGTTAAAAAACTCATTATCTTGCGTGTTCTACTCTCATCAGATTTCAAATTATTGCACATCACCTATGCTCTACGGAAATGCTCTACTTCACTCACTCCTCTGTGTAATTCAATTATCATCTCTTAACAGCCCCCCTTGCTGCGTTTGTTCGTCAACATCGAAGCCTGTACGAACAGGTCAGTATTTCTGCTCTGCCTAGAGTACACATCGTCGTTTGCTGATTTGTCTGACTGAGTAGTGAACGGAAGATTTTTAAACCTTGATTTGAGAATGTCATTTTAGGCGACCCAAAGGATTTGTTTATGCTTTCCGATGCCTGACCTCAACAAATAATTCAGGCTGTAATGTCGTTTTCCGTTTTTATTAAGTCTTTATCGGAGGTTTTATTCCGGACGTTTTACTGGAGCTACTGGGGCTACCTGGCTGGTTTATCTTCGAACCGTGGTGGAAAATTCTGGTAGCATCGTTGTGATCCACCTCCGATCATCCGAACTAGAGTGCGATAACCCCAATGCTTGGTATCGTCGCCGGAAGAGGGAGTCTACTCTCGGGGACACGGGTTGACATATTTGACGCTACCCGCCCAGACGTTTGATACTCGAACGACTTCGTAGACTTTAGTATAGCTAATGCGCACACATTGTGGAATACTTAAGGTTGGATACTTTTGTTTTATTTACAATAATGCGCAAAGTTAGTTTTAGATTACGTTGATGTTTATTTTCTTTGTGAACGAAAGGCGGATCCGTACTTCATTTAACGTGCATTTAATTTAGGCCTGTAGTGGCCTCGTGTTTATTAATCGTTTTCTTCGATATGAGAAAATAGAAGTCGTCATTATTATTGTAAGACTTAAAGCAAAACTGTGATTTATTGAAAATCATTATGATAAAGCTCAAGCAAAATGTTACACACAGCTTTAAATTATTGAGGGTTTCATAATCTGTTTCAAAATTTAACAACAACGTTTATTACTACCTTTTCTCGTGCAGTATTCAGCTACTTTACCTACATAAATTATCTTAATTACGGTAATAAAACAGATGGCGCTAAGATCTCAAAATTGCCGCAAGTAATTCCACACTAAAATTGAATTATAAATGGTGGTTGTAAATTACCGACACGTTTCTAAAATTTCGAGAAGAAACGTTATGAAATAATAAGAGCATTAAACACCAGCGAGGATTTAATATGTCCAAATAGATGAGGTCACTTTAGAATACTAACAACGTCGCATAAACATGTTCCAAGTGAAATGATTGCACCTGCAAGACATAAATAGTTTTCCCGTTATGCGTCTTAGTAAAGCGAAACGAGGACACACATTTACATATGTAAATTTCATTAGGCGAAGACTATAAGAGAAGCGACAGGATATTAAGTTGTCTACTGGCGAACAAAACTTCCTTGCACAATAATCTTGGATATTTAACAAGGGAAAAGGAAAACCAGGCTGGGGAACAAATTACTTTTTTAAAGAATGTTTTTCTTTGGACGTGTTGCGGCAATCGGGAGACGAGGAGCATAAATATTAAACGCGGGAATCCCAAATGAATTTGCAACAACTTATAGCGTTTTAGATTGACCGCGTTAGTGCGCACTCAGAGTATCTTCATCTCGTGTTATTACATGAGGTTAAAAGAAAATGCAAATACCCTGAGTGCAACCGGTGCATGTGAATCGAAAACGCTATTAGACAGGTCTTTTTTTGTCAAAATATTCATAACACCTACACCGACGCTTAACAGATAAAGATATATCGTTTAGTTCTTTAGAGATTCGCAAATGATTCGATGTCGGAATATATTACTTTGCTGAATGTAGGCACGACTTATCTATGAAAGAATCTACAGCTTCGTAATGAAATGTGTTATAATAATTGAGAGGGCAAAAATGCGTGTTATATCGGATCATAAATAGTCCAGGGGGGTGGTTTTCATTTCGAAAATTAAAAACTAATTATAATCGGTTCGTTTGCGCCCACGTCATAAATTTCTAGAAAAAATTATGTTCCCCCTCCTTAATGTTGCATGCGAAGAACAATTATCATACATTTTACACAAATTGAATTTAAGTAATGGTTTAACACTAAATACCGTCAAGGTAATTCTTACTTAATTAATTAAAGCTTTCCTTCTTTTTCACGAAAAGAAGAACAAAGAGATCGAGACTTGGTCACTGGTTTTTTTTCTATCGCTTATAGCTACAGAGACATCGAAATTGATCCACCCTGTACACTTTGGCAAAAACTAGTTAATAGTTTTGGTTCATTTATTCCGTATTTTCACTAGTAATTAGTCATTAATTTAGTATTGCATTGTATCAGATGGCCTTTATATTGCAGGGTTCATAATTGTGTTATATGTTTCCAGTTAATGACGGCAATAAAATACGGTCACTGTATTGGCTGTATTCGATTACTAACATAACTCCAAAATTACAAAGCGCATTCATGTGATCATTAAACAGCACTAAAATCTTTAACATCGCGGTATGTATCGCCAACATCTATGTTTATTTATGACCAAATGCTCAAATGCCATTGGTTGAAATTAGTTATACATCAGAGGAGATAATTTGCGTTCAAGAAACTACGCCAGGTTCTATGCAATATGTAACTAGTTTGTTTGTTATACCGTACACATTAATAATAAAACAATAAATTGAGTGAGAAATGGTCTAAAGTGCAATAGAAACCCTGAGTATCAGGATATGAAACGTCCTTTATTTGAAAAGTAAATACGTAGCTACATCAAAATTATTCCAGTAATTTGTTTACATGCAATTAACTTATCGTAACAAGACTGTTAGTTTGTAAATCAACGCTTATTATTACTAAGGACGAAATTTTTTAATGCTTAATTGGAAGTCGGGGGAATTCCAATTATATACAGAAAATTTCCGTCACGTATAAGTTTGTGCAAAGAAACAGTTTTCGACGGACCCAAAATGGCATCAATGAATTACATTTTCGTGCTTGTTTTCGCATTAACATTATTCACTTCAGTATCTTTGACGAGCGAAGAAAAAAAAGAGGTAAAATTAATTTCTTCGATATTTTATTATTCTTCTTTTAAAATTAGCTGGAGTTTAATTAAAGTGTGTACATGTTTATTGTAGAAGGACCTATTCGTGGGCGGCCTGGCTCTCTCCGGTCCCGGTAAAAGGATAAAGGTAGATATTTATGTATAAGTAAATAAGCAAAAGTTATGATTTTAATCAAGCGACACTCAAATTTATGATTTCGTATAATCTACATTGTTTACGTTTTAGTTGAACCTCTCTGCCAGTATTGATGAAGTCGTAAGTACATGGCGGTAGTGATTTTGTATTTAAAAATTTAAGAGCATTTAAATTATAGGGGGGCAGAAAGAAACCCTCTTCGCGAGTTGAGAACGGTGAGAATACTGAGGTAAGCATGATTTAGAAAACAAATACATCTGCAATATTTTCTTGAATATATCCCGGGTTTTCCAATACGAGTAACAATCGGCGAGCGACAAACCGAACACAAACTAAAAACCGGTTACCAAATCCTATTCTTATTCTCAGACACAAAACTTCTACCCCGCTCATCTCATTTTTTCAATCGTAAAATCCGTGAATTCATAGAAATCCTCAAACACCCCAATAACCTGAACCGTAATACTGGCTTTTACCTCCACAATATCTGGAAACATCTCATTAACGATCCGTCACGCCCCGACAGGCCAATCCCCGCTCACCGTTCCGACCCACTACCCCCACCGACCACTATACATACCACGACAACAGACATACCCACACAGTCTCAACGACTAACGAGAAGCAGAAGCAATACCACCAGCAGCAGCAGCACTGAGGAAGTTCTTCTGCAATGGAGTACGAAACGTCGGCAGTAGAAGAAGTCAACGTGACGCGATTCCAACCGGAAGCCAATTCAAACAAGGTCCATTGATGCCTTAATATTAGTATAATTTGTATTTGGTAGTAACTCGAGAATGAGAAAAGATGTCAACGGGGATTCACCAATGCCAGACGAAGCAATTTTTAAAGAGTCCGTCCAAACAATTTGTTATACGAATTTTTATTCTTTACTCGTTTAAAATAACTCGTGTGCTAGAAGTACAATCATAATTTAATTGAAATATCTTCATCGTAAACTTTATTACAGGGCCCTGTACCAGAAGATGGTCGGTCTGAACCAAGCGAAGATTAATTTAAGGAAACATTGGAAAACAAGGAAAATATTGTTTTTTATCATTTAATCATGAATAATATACCTTCTTAATAAAATAAACGATCGAGTAACATATGTGCTACTGAATTATTTATTAAATATTGTTACATATAACATACGGTTGTAAAAAATTATAAAAATGAAATGATATCTGAGTTATAAGAAAATGAAGGACACGTCAAAAGAAAAAATGCAAATAATAATTAAAATAGGTCCTTGTCCGATGAAAATTGTATCACAAATTATTTATTTATTATCATTATTATTATTATTAACGGACACTGAAATTGCACTCTATCACTTAATGTTTCGCTATCGCTTAACAGCTTTGTCAGAAGTTTATATTTTTTCACTTCTAACGCAGCTGTCAACCGATAGCGAAACGTTGAGTGATTGCACACTAAGTGATAGTGTGCAATTTCAGTGTCCGTTAAAAGAATTTGCAATGTAAATAATAATGAATAAAAAAATAATAATATTCCGGAATAACTTACAATATCTTGAAAAAACTGATTCGCTTTAGTTTAAGGTCTCAGTTATGTTTCTTCGTCCGGGAAACTTATAATTTTTTAAAAATAACTTCTCGATACTTTAAACAATTAATTTATTTTACGAAACTGTTGTACACTTTGAAACTATTCTAATATCTATTAATGTACATGACACGCACAAATCAAGAATTTAGGATAGGATGACCGTACTCCACCCGGTGATGTCCTTTTGTAGCTTTTTAGTTATCAGCGTGGAAGTGCGTGGATGAAATCCACGGGGCGTTGTTATGCGTGGGTGTTTTTGGTATTATCGGTGCTCGGAAGTGCGTCCGCGGGGCATTGCTATGTGTGGGTGATGCTATTTGATATCCATAACTTCTCTACTAAAATATATTATTATACAATTGTATTAATTGCAAGATGGGGCAACGAAAAACTAGATGGATCACGTGGTGGTCGAAGAAATACATATGAATATGATAAGAGATGTCAAAAGTTATGTAACAATGTTAAAATAGGAAAAATACGCGCAAAGCGTAAGAAAATAGATCTATTAACCGACAAAATATGAAAATCAAGAGAAACAATCTGAGTACCAAACCAAGCTGCAACAGGAACTTACTTACTTAAGAAGCAAGGCAAACAGGAAACCATAGAGCAAGAATGAGAAAAAATAGAAAGTGTTATACAAACTGCATCGGAAGTATTTCAAGGAATTCATAACTCATAACCCAATTAAAAACGAACGGTATAACGATCACTGTAAACAAATAACCAAAAAAAGAAAAGTAGCAAAACAGAAACTACTACAAAATAACACGAAAGAGAATAGAAAAGAATATGTGGTACGATGGAATGGAGTGAAAAGTATGTGCAGAAACAAAAAGAGAAAATGGATGGAATAAAAACTTACTATATTAGAAGAAGATTTCAGAAATAAAGATATAGGAAATTTTTATCAAGACGTCAAAATGGCGTGAAATGATTTACATTAGTTTACGAAAATTAGGAGTGGAACCAAAGTTATATGGTTAATTAAACTAACACTAAACGAGACGACAAATACAATCCAAATAAATGGACATCAATCTAAAAATTTTAAAACAGGAAGAGGAGTACAACAAGGAGATCCCCTATTGACGACTTTGTTTAATTTTATATTGGAAGCCACTATAAGGGAAAGCTATTGCGATATGCAACCACCGACATCAATGTTTGGCTTATGCAGATGATTTCGTGATTTCAACAAGAACAAGAAAAGAAATCAAAGGTTAAAGGAAACGGCCAGAAAAAAGGGATTGGCAATGAATGCAGAGAAAACAAAGTATATCATAATGAGAGTAGGAAATGGGTTAACAAAGACCTAACCGTTCAAAGTTCAGAAATTACTGTATAAAGAATGTGGACAGTTTAACATACCTGGGGATAAATATTAATAATGGGAATGAAGAAAAAGAATAGGTACAACACAAGGCTAGCTAAAGGATATAAAAGTATAGGATCTATCAAAGTTATATGACCGGATCAGAGTTATGGATAATGAACGTCAAAGAAGAACAGCTCGAAATTTGGTAAAGAAGAATGCTGAGAAGCATATGTGGAGGGAAGAAAAGTGATGAGCAGCGGACAAGAAGAACCAATCATGAGCTGACAATTATACAGCAGCCCACCAATCACGCATGTAGTAAGATCCCAAAGAATAAGATGACTGGGACATGTAGCAAAGTTAACAGAAACTAGACCAACGAAAATGGTATTGAAGAAAGTAATAGGAGGTAAGAAGAAAAGAGGAAGGCCGAGAAAGAAATGGATAGAAGAAGTAGAAAATTACTTACAGAAATGTACGAATTTGGAACAATCAGCAAGAAACAAAGAAAGCTCTCGAAGAATTACCAACCGAGCCTCAGACCTCCAAGACCTGTAGAGCTGAATATATTAATTATAAAAATGTATGTACAATATGCAAGAGTTTGTGTTTATCAAAGTATCTTTGTACAAAAAAGAAGAATAAGTAAGAAACCAAAATATGATTTGTTTTTCTACGAGTAGACCATCAGTTTAGGCGAATTTTTATGAATATAACGTGATGCACTTAAATGAAAAAGTTTTCCCACGCACCCATGCAAGCTTTAAGCTCAGCAAACGTCTTGGGAAACTGCAATTCGAAAATAAATTGCATTTAAATTTTAAAAACCAAACGCTTAGAGGCAGTTAAAAATATATTAAGGGAATTATCAGTTTTCTAAAAGCCAAAATTTAACCCTATGATATTAAGGAAATTTATAATGCGATGGACGTACCCAGAAAAAAAAATTAATTTACTTAATCGAGCTCACTTTCTAATACCATATACGAACACGAAACGAATGGATCCTCGTCTCCGTGAAAGATTGTCAGGAGAGATAACCGAACCGATCTCTCCAAAAGCTTGAGAAGCTATTGCTTCCTTTTTTACAGGATCGACTTAGGAAGCTCAAATACACGATACGTAATCTTTCTCAAATTGCAGTCCTTGCTCAATGCTCCGGAAGATCAATCGTGCTACATGTGATATCTGACAAAAGTGTTACTTTTTACCACAAGTTTGATGAGGTCATCCTAATATGTTTCGTTCGACGAGAAGCAGTATCAAATATAAATCCATTCGAATGTGAAATTTGATACTAAGCAGCATCTAATACTTTATCAAATGTGCAAGTAATATTTGTTTCTTTTTGTATGACACATTATATGAATGCATAAATTTCATATTTTTCATACTGTTACGACTTCGATGTTTATTTTAAAAACACTTTAATGTCTACGATCATTTAACACAATGAAAACACGGTACCCTTGTCTAACAAAATAACACTTAATCGTTATATTAATTCTCTTGTTACACCTATCGCTTTTTAAATAAAACTGATTTAAATATCCCGCTCCCTGAAGGTTGTATAGCAAGTCGCGCTATTCTAGAATAGCGGCGGACAAAGATAGAACATTCCAGCATATTCGACTACCATTCGGTGCGAGTCTGGAATACACTAGAATCTTGTCTGCATCACAGGTGGCGCGACCAGTCTAAAAATAGAGTTTACTTCATGGTATGTAACAAACAACACGTAAAAATCTTGCAGTTATATTTTTCTTCAATTAATTTATTTGTTATTAAGAATTAAGTCAAGACGGAACCTTATCAGTCTTATCACTTACTGTTATGAAAGAAACAGTTCGAAATTGTAAATATTTTCGAATTCTCGCAACGCTTTTATTGCTTGACCTTTGCCCTCGCTACATCAAAGAAAGTTACCAAGACAATCATGAGGCGAAAGCGCCCTTTTAAATCAGCTTCCAATCTACCGAGGGATCTTTAATTACCGAAGTTTTTATTTCAGGTAGTTCCGTGAGGAGAAAGTAAATTAAAAATTGCCTAACGGCATTCTATTCGTTCGGTAACTAACATTTTATTGTTTACTCAGTTTGCATACTTATTTTTTCGTTACTTACTCCATTAAATTTCAATATGTTATAAGTCGAACTTTCTTTAATACAGAAGATGATGAGTGTAAACAAGTCTACAAGAAGTAAATGATTTTTCAGATGAATTAAAAGGAGCTGAAGATAATATGAAAGAGAAGATCCAAGTAGATATAGAACAAGAATTAAATACACCAATTGACGATGAAGAAGTAGCAATACCTACAGAATAATGTTAAATTAACGTGCATCGTATATTCATTGTCTTATAATATCGTATATCTACACATACAATGTACGTACATTCGCTTTTATAGCTGAGGCTTTGTTTTCACCACTTCAAAGAAAGTTCCTCATCATTAGGCGACGAGTAGAGAAACGACTCCTTTTGAAGTCGGCTGCTAATCTATTAAAGATTTTAATTACCAAAGTTTTGTTTTAGGTAATTCCCCCCTGAAAAGTAAATAAATAGAGGATTTCATTAAGTTTCGAAAACTAAACGCTTCCTCAACTGAAAACTGAAGCGTAATGTATTCGTGAAGTCACGTTAGAAATATATTATTCTATAACAGACGCTTAAACTTTCTAGGAGTTAGGGATGGCGTAAGTATTAGTAGGGGTATCGATCATCGTCACTTTAGGGTCTGAAACTTGATGTCACAGATCCTTTTTCCGCTGAGAAGCCATATCACAAACAAAAGCAGACAGCTAGAAAGGTATTAAAGCACAGTTATTACTTTCTAATATATATTTCGAACCTTGTCTCTCTTCCTTGTATTAAATTACCAACCGGCTTAATATCAATAACAAACGATGTTGATTTTAATTAAATTAAATTAAAAAGTAATTCAAGTACCTATTCTAGAAAGTATATTGGCAAGTTGCTCGAAATTTCAATGGTTCTGGGATCTCAGCTCACTAAGAAATTTAACACATGGATCATATGGTCAAAACAAAAGAACCGAAGAGCTATAAACCGAAGTCCATCATTGCCCATTGCTTTTATGATTATGCGGCCGCACTTTCCGCGTTTTATCACCCCGCACTCAAAAAGAAATTTATACGTCACGAAACTGATAGCGAACCCTGAAACAACAAACAATGGACCACTTCCGTTCGCCCCCGGGGTGGGGGGTAGAAAGAGATTTATGCATGCACCCGCATATAACCTGGTCCGTTAGTGGTCCTAAATTCCTAGCGACCGTTTCCGTTCTCGTTTCGTCTTGAGTTAAATATTTCTGATACATTTCGGCCGTTACCCCCCCCCCCCCCGCATTTACGGCGTTCGTTCGGCGTTTATGTCGAACGTCATAAATTTTAATCGAACGTCGGTTTCAGTCACCATAAACCGAAAGGATTCGGGGCGAATTACATCATGGAATCTGTTAATCTGGTATGTTTGCAAGGAAAAAGAGAGACGTGGGTTGCAAACATTGATTTCATAGAGGAATATTTTGTACGCTCATCCACTAAAACATTGATTATTTTACTTTGTTCTTAGTGAATACATATAGTACTACCACCGACCGACGCCCAACGTGAGTCTAAAAACATGCCTGCCGTAAATTCGACGGGCAAGCTTGAAGAAGCCTAGGACTCGCCGCAAACAATTAAGAACCGGGCAATATACCCGTTAATTTTTTCACTATAATGAAAAATTACACAGAAGCGAGAATCGTGTTCTCAGATCTTCTTTTACTTCAGTTAACTCTCACTCAATCCTTTGTTCTCTTTCCAGCTGGCTCCAATTTCGTCATTATATTTTCCTGCGTAGTTTTCCGTATATGTATAACTTATGTAACTATTTTATTTTGCTGTTTTGTTTTCTCTGTGTATCTTTCTCATTACTTTTTTTTATTGGGACATCACTGCTAAGGTTATTAGTCAGAAGATAATGGAAATAGGAAAATAATTTTAATTTCTCAATATTATTAATGTTAATTGTTAATGTTTGTTTCTGTTTTTTCTGATTCTCAATTCATTGTCTTATGTTTCTTTCTGCTATTTTCACATTTTCTTCGCTTTTTATTATTGTGATCATTGTCCTATTCAATGATTTATGATTTTGCCTTTTTAATTAACACGAAATGCTTTTGTTCCCTGCAGTCTTTACTTTAGTATCGACTCCTCTTTTCTCATCAAAGGAAATCATAAGTATTTGACTGTTTTCTTGGTCCCCACTTTAACATTTCCTAATCTTGAGCTTTTTCTATTCCATTATTTCTTTTGTCTTTATTTTTTTATGATATGTAATAAAATAATACGTCCCAACTTTTTCTCGATATTTTATGACGTCATAAAATATCGAGAAAAAGTTGGGACGTATTATTTTATTACATATCATCATATTACCCAATTTTCGGATATGACACATTTATTTTTTTAGCTTAATCTTCTTTCCTTCTTAAAGTTTTCTTCCGGAACTCTATCCATTATATTTCTTCTTGTTCTTACTTACTTCCATCCGTCTTTATTACATATACTTCTCTTGTATCATTGTAGTGAATGTCGCTGTTTAAATCCTTTGTTAATTTTAGACTTATTTTGTGTTTTAGTAACTTTTTTTTTCATTCTTCCTACTTTTATTTATTTTAATCTCTTCTAACTTTCTTTTCTGAATTTTGTTGCCTTTTTATTAGACGAATAAGTACCATGGAAATAATTCATAAAAAATCAATCAACAATTCAGACAAATCAAGTTATTTGTCGAATAACTTTAATAGGAGATGAATATCTCGACCCAGTCCAATAACGTTTGTTGGAAATCAATGACAGCAATCCAAGTTTTATTTTATTTTTATTTTGTATGGGCCTTTTCCATTATTTACTTTACGTAACTTATATGGCATCTGATGTCGTCCTGTCTGATCTCTTAGCACCTCCATAATTTTCAAATGAATGAGTAATTTGTCAAGCTTTCTAAACCATATTTTAGCATTTCATAGTTTATTTTAATTTTTTTTTTTTTGATGTTTTGTAGAATGTAGATTCATTCATCGTAAATTCCTCCACATTTTCCACTAGTAATAGTCTCTTCTTGTTGATTTTCGTTTAGCAATTCTGTAAAATATTATACTCTATTATTTTGCCTTCTTTATTATGCTTATTTTATGACTGTAGGGTTGATTTTGACTAGGTATTAATTTTCTGATCAATTTTTCTTTTATATTTTTTCCAAGCTTCACTTTATAATTTGTTGTTAACCTCTTTAACCTTATCTTCTTCTTTTCTTAAGGGGTTTTACTGAATTTATTTTTATTAATTTGACTGAGACGTTCGCATATATCCAAATTTTATTGACCTGACAATGCATTTAAATTAAACATGTTGCAGACCTATCGAATGCAGTGTCTTTACATATTAAATTTCATCGTGAAAATGTGTATTACAAAAAATATATTTATTTCACGACAGCTACGGAAACGTGATGTTTTAAAGAGGTAGAAGCTTGAAGAAGCCTAGGACTCGCCGCAAACAATTAACAACCGGGCAATATACCCGTTAATTTTTTCACTCCAATGAAAAATTACACAGAAGCGAGAATAATTCTAAATGCAAGGCGCACGGTCACAAGATTGGCGGAATCTCCCATCGGGTCGGCGTTCGACGTGAACGGTTCGCGAGTGGGGGAGAGTGATTGAAATATTAACGTCTTACATTAATATACTTATTATGTTTAAGTGATTAGCTTCTTTGTAAAAGAATGCGAATATAATTGCCCAGCTGAGTTGTTAAATAAATTTTAAAACAAGGACTCTCCGTGACAAATGCAGCGTAAGATCAGAAAAATGCACGGAATGTGTACAAATGGCTTGTAGGTATAACAAAAGCGCAATTAAAGTGTCAGAGAAGCTGAACGTTTTCGCTGCTTATAAATCTAGTAGAACTTATCTCCTTTTTTGCAATTATGGTTTTATCTGTCGTCCGCAAAGTTACGAACTTCCTTTTACGTGAATAATCAACAATAAAATTTTGATTAAAATTTCCAGTTATTTACCTACTTCTTTACGGAGTTTTAAATTTAACAGAAAGGAAATATCACTACCACCACCACCGTAGAACTTAATGTAACAAGGAATAATTTTAAGTAATAAGTAAAATGGGGTTATTACAGTTTTCATTACTTCAATAAATTATTTATTGAAAGCTGCAACAAAAAGGAGTGGAAAGTACCGAAGGGTATTTACGATACAGAGAAATGGAATGAACTTTTAACCCCACATAGTGTATATGTAGACAACCCAACCCGAACTCCTAGATCAGATATGAACATAATTTGTACCTACATACACTGAACACACTGGTTAATTGAATTGCCTTTGTTACTATTGTTTGGATCTGACACGTCAAGTAGATTGACATAAAATTAGACACGTTTCTTTCTGTAAAAAAAATATTTTCCTCTACATTTTCAATAAATACCGTTTCACGAAACGTACGCGCAACTTTAATTAAAACAGAAAAAAAATGAATAATTTTTGAAAAGATCACAATAAGAATGATTGAAAGAAATTTGTATCCTTCTCCGGAAAACTTTTTAAAATGAATATAATTTTCGATAGACCTAATAAAGAAAAAAATCTAGAAACTTTGAACAGATGAAAAGTGTGCACGTAAAGGCGCTCAATCTTACGCGTCCCTAAAAAGTGGAGTAACTGAGTTTAAAATCAGTCTCATATTCTATCAAAGTATTCAACAAATATTCACGGCAATAAAATGAAGAACATAAATCAATGATTAAATAAAATAGCTCGTAGCTACTACTTTGCTTTTTACAAACGCTGTAGCTTTACCACGTTTCATAACACTTGAGAAATGCATAGTACAGAGATCTCATATTTCAAATTTGAGCTCCAAGATTAATGCATTCACGGAATAAGATATAAATACTGGAAATTTACGAGGACTGCAAAACATTTTTCAATATTAAAATCTAGATTATTATCTACACTCGACAGATGCAGCTATAAACGTGTCGCGTCTTGTTCAAGAGTGAAATCGCATTTTTTCTTAAACATTTACAATTTCTTTTTAAGTAGCGAATAATCTAATTTTTTATGTATATATGAAAACAAGACGTTTTTTTCTGTGTGTGTCGTGTGTGACATACCTACTGATAACTTCTACAAACTCCTGACTGTTAATTAACCTGACAAAATGAAACCACGATAAGAAGCTATGTCTGAGAGTATGGGAAAGATTCTTTCTACTTTAATTTTTGAGAAATATTTAAACAAAAAAGACCTTGCGTTTTATGGTAGGCACGGCGGCGTAGCATTGATCATGAACTTGACCTTTAAGCGGAATTTCACGTCAACTTCGTTTTTAAGTCAACGCCCGACGCCGTGAAACAGGAACTACAAAATATTTACCTGACAAATGCATGCAAATCACCTGAGCGGATTCTTCCATACAAAGGATCACAAAGGCCCCACTTTTGACTCCTGCTTTGTTTATTTCTACAAGAAACGTGTTCGTCATAAGAATTTAAAACATTATAATCAGTAAACTCACTCATAATTTCGTTTTGTGTGTGACGAACTATTAACACAAATCTATAAAAGTTTAACAAATTCAAGACGCGTTTGCAACCCCATATCCTGTGCTTTTAGCGCATTTATTTGCATTATTTCGTCAGCTGGTTAAAGCTCTGCTCAGACTTGACAAGGGATACGAACTGCCTCGTCGCGTTCTCGTAAAAATTCCGCACGAGGACGTATAAGAGTGGTCCCCCGAAGTCGTCAGTAAACAAATTTGGGTATAAAATACTATGTCTTACACTGAACACCGACAACATTCCATTTTATGTAATAGAGGAGTAAGTCTGCCTTTGAACCGGATATTAATATGGACATCTGTTCTAAATGCTATTTTATTGTAGAGTCAAACAGGTGCTTTATATTTTATAATTTTGTGGTAAAGACAAGCAGCCCGAAGTAGGCGTCCATTTTCCATATTTAGCCAGTTTAACTCCTCAAGTTTGTGCCTACCACGAATGCCACAAATTAAAACAATTTTAGTCTTTCGCTGAAAAGTTTGAATCGTGATCCGAATAGTTTAAATCGCGATTCGAATAATTTTTTTGATTGTCCGCTCTGGATCTGGATTGTTGCAACGGAACACCCCTGATTTGAATGCATTTGAATCTAAATGAATCGCGAAAATAGAAAGATTGAAAGGGAAAGCGGATTGTCGATCTGGATTGAAATTTCACGAAGAGTGGGAATTCATCCATTTGCAAGAGAACGTCCATCTTTGAATCTAAACGCGTAATGTTGCGTTTGGATCAAACGAAAAAAAGTAGTGCTGGCAAAAACCGGAAAAAATTGAAACCGGTTAATCGATTTCTTTAAAAATCGGTTTCGGATATAACCAGTTATCCAAATAATGGTAAAAACCAACTGTTCGAATATCCAAAAACCGATTATAACCGGTTTTCGGTTTTCTTCAAAACCGCAAAAATCCAAAACCGGTTAACCGATTATCCAAAAAACCGGTTTCGGTTGCCAGGACTATTACGAACAAAATCTGAGTTCTTCGGGCTACGAATATGTCTAGAATATATCTACTGCAGAATAGATCGAAGCCCCAAAATAATAGTAATAACATCTATTGGCCGCTGAACCAACCTACATTCAATAGTGGTAAATAAATAGATCTGCAGAACAGAACCACATGGGTTGGGTCCTTTCTGCATAATATCATAACAATGGCAGAGTATAAAAAAATACTCAATAGGGACATTTAAACGTGTCTAAAACTACACAAGTGTACAATAGGCCTCAAATTGTTTAGGAATTTTAAAATTGTTCAAAACTTAGATCACTGTTTTCTCAGTTTGACCATCACGTGGGTTGGTTCCTTTCTGCAGAAAGTCGTCCAAATAATAAAACCAATTAACTAAATAAATACATAACATTTTCTCTAATACGTATTGGAGATCATTAAATCCAAATATATCTCTTTCTAATATTCGCTTATTCGAATTTCTAGTTATTCGGATATCTAAATATCCATCATCCGAATAACCGGTTATTCGAATATCCTATTATCCAAAGAAAACCGAAAATATTCGAATAACCGGTTTTCGGTTTTCTTCAAAACCGCGAATATCCGAAACCGGTTAACGAATTATCCAAAAAACCGGTTTCGGTTGCCAGCACTAAAAAAAAGCAGCTTTCGTAACACTTGAATTTTTCGACACGTTTCTTGGTCGATACATGAAATACTCAGAGGGTGTGTTCGACATTACGCTCGGGGCACGCTCTGAGTAGAAGTGTGAGGGAAAGCGAATGAGTTTCAATGCATGTAAGAGTGAGACAAAGGAAGACCCCGAGCGCTCCGAGCGTGATGTCGAATGCACCCAACGATGATTAAGTCGGGACAAAACTAAGGATAATAAGACTTTTGTTTTCTTATTAAGAAAATGTCTATTGTTATAAATGCTTTTTAAATTGGAATAAGCAAAACGAAAACAATTTGCAATGTGAACCCAGAAACATATATTTTAATATTTTAACTAATATTTTAATTTTTGAGCGAATTGCAAGCTTTACAAGCTTTACAATACAATACAATACAAGCTTACATGCTCATTATCTTCATTAATTTCAGTAATTTCGAGTGCAACGTCTTCGGGATGAAAAGTGTAGTATAGCTGCGTGTCATCTGCATAGAAGTGGGTGGTATACGTCTTGATGACTAGGCTTACTATACGTCCCGGTTTAACCTGGATTGTCCCGGTTTCAGGCATTGATCCCGGCGTCCCGGCCGGTTTGGTATTTTGTCCCGGTTAACGGTTGAATAAACTTAAAACGATAGAGACGCGCGAGGGCGGATGCGGTGTGCACCCACCATGAAGCATGGTGGAGTCTACCGTACGAGCGTTACTGTAAATTAAACTTTTGCATTATGAAAAAATTAAAAAGAATGATAAGTGTTGAAGAAAGTTCACTCCAGCGAGAAGTACGAATGGTACAAAAAATAATTAAAATAATTTAATTTTCTGCTTCACCGAACTTTCGGTACTTTGGGTACCTTATCTATCTGCTTTTTTAAAATAATAAAACATTTTTTGGTAGTAGCCTAATGTGTTTCTCTTCGCCCTATCCTATTTCCCACTCCTGTCCCGGTTTAGAGCTTCATGATTATGGTAAGCCTATTGATGACAGATGGAAATTTTGCAGTGTAGATAGTATATAATAGAGGACAGAGAATGGAGCCCTGGGGTACTCCAGATGACCCTGAGAGGGACATATATCTGTACCTTAGAGGTAAAGAATCGTATCTCCAGTTTTTTGTTAAATGCCTTTACATATTTCTTATCCCGTAGAGCATGTTACTGCCAGTTGTAATGTACAACATGTTAGTTAAATTAGGTACTTAATAAAATAATCCGGAAGTTACATTGCTATTTTATTTCATTATTGAAAAAAAATACTGCATTTTAAAACTTTAAACGTTTTCTCTAAATCTATGACGATTCTTTACCTCTGAGGTACAGATATATTGTTCGCCATCTTCACTTGCTGGAATCTGTCTTTCAAGTAATATTTGAAAAATTTTAATAAATTTCCGGCAAGGTCTATGTGCATGAGAATATCTATCAGTAATATCATGATTTATAGTGTCAAAGGCCTTGCTGAAATCCAACAGAACCAATACTGTAATTTTTTTTTTTTTGGTGGAACTCCCCTCAAGATGTCATCCACAATACCCAACAAGGTAGTCTCGCTACTGAAGTTTTTACGAAAACCAGATTGTGTAAGAGGTAGAATATTATTATGTTCCACACTCTCCAATACCTTAGTTACTGATTGGTCTTAAGTCCTTAAACTCTTTAGGATTACTTACTTTAGGTGTTCCCAACCTTTTTTTAATCGCCACCCTTTTAGATTTTTTAAAAATGTTCGCGGTCCGGTTTGTCATTTGCAATATTTGATAGTATGCATGGTATGATAGGATGCATACGCCGGCCATTAAATTTTTGCTTTTAAAAACGATGGCGACCCAAGGCGACCTCCTTTTGGGTCGCAACCCACCGATTGGGAACCACGTTTAGGTATTGGTTGAATAAGGGCAATCTTCCATGTATCTTGAAAAGTTCCAAAATCGATGCAAAAATTGATTTATTTACACAATTATTTGCGAATTTGTTACCCTTATTTCATACGCAATTCCAATCATTTTAGAAATTACTAATAATTACGTCGCGTAAACGACTTCCGTACCCAGCTGTTAAACGTGCAATAAAACGAAATTGAGATATGTGTCAAGGTCCCATTGTGTACAGGTAAGAAGTCAATAAAATAACAATAATAAAATGTATAGTCCTATTATACTGCTGCGTTTGTAAAACGTGGCGTCGTATTTCGTATGCAGTGTCGCAGCTTAATTTTTAGGTATTTTTTTAAATTAATTATAAACTATTCAAAATCTGTGACATCAATTCTTTTATACGCTTTTTTGTGTTGCAACAATTGTCATTCACCCTGAACTTCAACGTATAACCATAAGTAAAGATAACTTAATGGGTGAGATGAATAAAAATAACTAAAAGCTTCTACTTGTTAATTTTGAAGTTAATATTTGCTAGAAAGCGATTAAAAAAAGCTACTTGTCTTCCAAAAGTAAAAATTCGCTTCCATAAATTAATTGTCGTTCATTCACAATCATCAAGTATTTAGTTTTTACGGAGTGGATAAAAGCAAATAAATAAGTAAAGAAGTTGCGAAATAAACTCTCTTATTTTTACAAGGTTGGTTTAGAGTAACCTTAAGAAAATCTGGTATCTTCTAAGTTTTTAAATCATGGCATGTTTATGAATGTAAAGTGAAACAATATCTGGACCGTAGAGATGTGAGCCCAAACATTGTACAGCATTTTTTAAAGTTAGAAAACGAGAACGTTGATTTTATTACGAACTATTTTTAACGAGTCTCTGGGCGGTATTCTCACTTCAAGAAAGGAAATTGAAATATTTTTCCGATATACAGCGTGATTCATAATAGGTGCCCGACCCTTCAAGAGTGTATTTACTACGGTTACGCAACTACGAAATTACAAGAAATAAATTTCTTAAAATCAGAAGCATTTCAAAAATATTATGCTTTTGAATCCCAAATTGAAACTGTTAGAGTATCACCGACAACTATTTTTAGAATGTGATAGGTACGATGTTTATAAATACCAATATGAATAGCTTGTTGCCGCCGCCACACATTTTATAACGACAATAAATTTCATTCTCATAGTTATCAGCTGTAACAATAAACTTCACTTTTGTGAGTTAGGTCAGTTATTCCAGTGCCAACGAACCTATTTACATATGCATCTTCAATTAATTTTATCTTAAAAACTATGCACCTAAGACCTCCTATTCATATAAACTTTTTGCTTTGTTTATTCATGTACTACGTGGAGTTAACGGGTCGGACATTTATTATGAATCACGCTGTATGTATTAGCGAGCCGGGTTTTTAGAATGGTGTTGCAAACGATTTTGGTGTTCATAGAATAAAACTGCAGCTAGTGTTACAGAAAAAATTATAGAGAAGGCAGATCAACAGATAGTTTTCCCATCAACTGAACAAAATATAACCGAGGCAAAGTCAAAGTGGCCGTAATTAGGGCACTTGATTGCACCCACGTAGAAATTTAAAAAACCTGGACACTTTGGCGATGACTACACAAATTTAACTTGAAGGCTTCCGCGGCCGTCGTCCATGTTTGAATTGGCTTCCGGTTGGAACCGCGTCACGTTGACTTCTACTGCCGAAACGTCGGCAGTAGAAGTCAACGTGACGCGGTTCCAACCGGAAGCCAATTCAAACATCGACTACACAAATAGAAAAAATAAATCCACGTTAAACATTCAGGTGACTTGTGATTCAATGGAAGAAATTACAAGTGTAGATGCACATTGGCCTGGAAGTGTACATGATAGTAGGATTTGGCGACGGAATTCTGTGCAACTGACACCTGCATAGTTTAATGGAAGTGCTTGTTTTCTGGGGGACAAGTTTCGAGTTAGTTCAAGTTGTTCAATAGCTGAACGATTTTCCCAATACGCTTTTGATTATGATTATTAATTAAAGTTCAAATACTTTTATCAAGGGCTTATAAAATATACATATGTATACATGTTTTACTGACAGTGAATTATAAACACAAAGGCTCGAGTTTGTCAATCACTCCGGGCCAACATTGACGTTTATTCAATAAACATTCCTTGATCCAGTCTAATAACATGTATATTAAAATTTATTATCACACCGCCGACAGGTGAATTAAAATAAAATTAAATCTATATTTTTGGAGAACGCGTGGGAAATACCAATCGAAAATCGATATGGGCTTATCAGCCCGGAGTTTGCAGGTCTTCATTCGATTTTTATAACACGTTAATAAATGCATAGGAGTTCACGAACGAATCTATTTTAACGCTTTTAATTTTATTCCAGCTTTTGGGATTAGCTCGACGAGTTTATCATCACAATTTTCTCGTTAGTTGTTTTCTGGTTAAACTTTTACATCCAAAAACCGCCAGGAGTGTGTTTAAGTTGTTAAGCAAATTTTCAGCAAAGTGTACGTGACGGGATTTGCTGCCATTATCTTGCTTTTAAACCGCAAAAAGACACGCCGAGGCGGGAGCAAAATAACTTAAATGTCCTCCCTAATTAGGGATTACTTCGTGTGTCAATTAAGAGTTGTGGAAAAACAATCCAAGTAAACCATTGAAGTTATAACGGCTTCTACAGTTGTCGTTAAAAGTGGAAGAGGCTGTCGCCATAACTTCTTGACACAGTAAAAGAAAATTGAATAAAACTCCGGAAATTGCATTACCGCCGAATGTTGGTTGGTATGAAAGTAATGCAGTTAAAACTCAATCTCCAGAATGAAGATTTATTTTTTTAACAAATACATAACATAACTATGTGATAGTTCTTTTTTCCTTTTTTTTTAAATAAACAATACGAAATGCTTCAGTTTATTTTATTGCTTTCCAATCCGATTGAGTTTCCATTTTACATTGTAAAAGGTTTAGGGTCATCGAAAGGGCTTCCTTGACCTTTACCCGTTCAATTTTGGCATGTTTATTCAATCCATCCTTCAAAAGATTATTTATTCAGCATTGATTAGATGCTGATCTTTTACTGCTGCTTTGATCAAATCACTTGAGTGGACGTTCCGGTCAAAATAGGCTCGCAAAGCAAATTTACTTTCGATTAGCTCTGCATTTATGCAACTTAATTTCATATCCCAACGAATTTTGAGTGTGCTCAGTCTAAATTGAGAAATGATTTGTTCTTTGTCATCTCCGAATTAATGATGCTCGTTCAATTCAAGTAATAGATTTGAATTAAAAAATCGATTCACAATGAAATTATGTAATTGAGGAAAATGGAGTTCATGACATTTTCCACGTAAACTAACTGGAAACTGGTAAGCGCAAAGGAAAACTGATAATTCCCAAGTCCGGAATGAAAAAAAAATCGTTTACAAAGGATCTTAAAACAGACGACCTATTAGCTTCCCCCCAACATTCCCTAAGGAACCCGTTCACTCTTGATGACTTTCTGTTTCATTAACGATTCTTGTTTCTAACGGCCTTCACTAAGTTTTACAATTGTTATGAAACTTATTTGTTGTTCTTAAAAAACTACAAACTTAAAATTATTTATACCTACCTCAAAGCGTCCGATACTCTAGACCTGTTATGAAAAAGCGACGTGCAATGAAGCATGTAATTGAGCATGTTTTTTAAATCCTGCCGAATGCTGCGAGGAAATCACGTGGCGCGAGACACACTTTGCGTTTTAGAAATAGTGCGCGAAGTATAAGTGTCCGAGATTAACTGATGCCTGCGTCCCGGCGCTTAAATTGTACGAGATCGGAGACGCCGACGTCTGCGCCAAACTTTCACGCAAGCGTCCTCACGGACACCTTCATTTTTTTTCTGTTGGACGTGCACGTAACATCCATCAAAATTATCCAGAACGGAGATTTGTTTGCTGCAGGACTCCACCTTATCTGGTTTTGTTTCCAGAGGGCCCGCGTTTGCTTTACGTTTGACCTCTGACAAGGGTGACAAGTTTAATGTCGAGACATTTCAAAAAGGATAACTTCTTGCAACTTATTTTCTAGTGTTCTCTAATCAAAAAAATAATTTGTGTGTAATTTATTTATTATGAAAAAACAACGACAAAAAATATAAAATGCAAAAGTAAAAGGAAAAATTAACTTTCTAACATTTTCTTTTCATCATAAAAATAATATATTTATATAACCTCATATTGGGCTCCAAAATGGTGAACGAGTCAGCTGTATTGTATACAGGCTGTTTTTTAACTTCATACAAAAAATAGTGAACGAGTCAGCTGTATTTGTATACAGGTTGTTTCTTAACTTCATACAAAAAATGAAACCAGTGAAAGTTGACATTAAAAGTTATAGAATGAAGCAGTTTTTGTATAACAATTGATTAATAAATATTAGAGATACTAAATGTTTTCGGCGAACGATGAAAACGAACGAAGAACGAAGAAAATCCTTCGATAAGTGTGCGGAATATTGCCAGACAATTGGATTATGTCACACTCAGTTGCTTGGCGAATTATTCGTGAGGAACAATTACACCCGTTCCACTTTCAAAGAGTGCAAGCTCTGATGCCCGCAGATTATCTCCAACGCATGCGATTTTCTCGGTGGTTTCTCCTAAAACAGACGGACAATCCGAACTTTTTAAATAACATTCTCTTCACCGACGAATCAATGTTTGCAAGGGATGATATGTTTAATTTTCACAATACGCATGCGTTGGCAGAAGAAAATCCTCATGCAATGCGGCGCCGTAGTTTTCAACAACGCTTTTCGATCAATCTGTGGGTAGGTATATTAAACGGCACTTTAATCGGTATGTTTACATCTCGCGCAGGGAGGGAACTTCGAACACTTATTGTAAGTGAAGGTCGCCCGTTGCGTCTAGCATCTCACAAGGAATTGCCGGATGTCGGTATGAGTTTTGTTTTTTTTTTTTCGTTTAAATTTTGTTGCATTCGTGATAATATCTGTTACCAAATACGCCATTAATTTTTTTGTACGAACTTGAAGAACACCCTGCATAGTAGCTATAGTTATAACCACTAGATACACTGTTGAAAGCTGTGTAATTAGTGCTAACTAACCTCAGTGCAGCTTTAATACCTGTTTCGGCATTTAATTTTGGGCGTTTCGGAAATTCAGTCGGAGCAGTCATGTTCTTGGAAAAGCGTTCGTATATTAAACCTAATTACTTGTTCTGCATTCGAAAATTAGCACAGGTACGCGACCCAAGTAACTCTGGTCATTGAGTAGGGTTGCATAGGTTCTCTTGTGTGAGGTTATGTTCACCTGTTTCCTTTTTTGTGTAAATGAATTAATTTATCCACCTCAAATTACTCAGAATTAGAACAATTTAATATAAGAATTCGTTTTTTGAAGTAATAATAATACATCTAGTCTCGTTTACTACATAGACTGAACTAAAAATCTCACGTATTTTTCTAATCGCTCGGGGTGCGTTCTTATGTGGTTCTTAACGATGTTGCGTCACAGAATGATAAGCGATCAGAAGAACAACTGGCTGACGGCGCCTTTGATGTTTGTGTCCGCTCATCCGCTGTTTAGGTTTGAAAAATAGTGGGAAAGTGGTGTACCGGTCCGCGCGAATTCAAAAATTACAACTTAGAAAAAATGAACCCTTGGTTTTTCGTATGTTATTCACTACATTGTGCTGTTCGAATAAGTTTGAATTTATTAAATCATAAAGAAAATTATTTGTTATTCATAATTTAAATGGACAGAATTTCCATTATATTCTCAATTATTATAACGATTAAACGAAAAGAAAACTACATTTAAAACTAAGCCTAGTTCGTCATAGAGACACAAGATGGCACTATTTCGTGCATGGCGTAATCAGTGTTGCCAACTTGGTAGATTTTCTACTAAATTTGGTAGATTGGAACTCTAATTTAAGTGACAAATTTTTAATCTGGTGGATTAGAATAAATTATTTAGTGAATTTCTGGTAATTTTACGGTAATTACCTAAATAAGTTTTGATTTGATGATTTGAAAATTTGAATGTGTGGCAGGTATATTTACAATTAATTATTAGTACATCTATTGTATTAGCAATTTTTTGTTTTGCCCTCTATTGGCTAATAGCATAACTAGGAAAGGTATAGTAGAGGTATCCACCATTTCCGACTGTACCGTGGGAAAAAACTTCTATACATACACAAGTGCCCTTAAATGTACGGTTACTGTATTTAGAAGGTACCGCCATTCATTTCCGCGGCTTCGTCCCCCAAATTAAAAAGAAAGCGATGAAACGCTAAAGAACAAAAAGGATAGATACATAACAAGTTACTGTTGCTAAGGAGTTTATGAATGAATTTGATTAACCCCAAATTAAAGGAGATAGAAAGTTGGCGCCACCTTCTCGATACAGTAACCTTACTTAAATGCCTCTAAAGCTTCCCTCTATGGACACTGAAGATAAAACTGCAAAATAAATTGTTCTCCGATTCTTATGGCCGGTTAAATTAAATTTAAGCTACGCTTAAAAAGTTGTTGCAACCGGGCAGTAGTTTTTTGTACGAGTTCACTCCTTTAACATTGAATTTTATGAAAATGGTTACGAGAATTTATATGAAGCATGTTCTTCTTTTCGACGTACTATTAAAAATGACCCATTCTTTGTTTTGATCGTTACCGACTTCGCAACCCGCGATATTCCCGTGCATGGTTGGTAGAATTAATTTACTCTTTTGGTAGAATGTGAATTGGCAACATTGCCATTGCCATTTGTTAAACACAGTTTGTCTGGTGCATAATATCTTCGTCCGGGGTGAATTCCTTAAGAAGCGAATATGAATAATTAGTGTATTTAGGACTTTTAATTTATTATAACAAATAAATATTGCATTTTTATATTTCTGGCAACAAATGATAATTTTGAGGTTACGGTTCAGTATATTTCCCGCTCAATAATTATGCTCCCAGATCACGTTTATATTGGATTGAAACACGCACCAGTTTCGTTTTCTGGCAAAACTTATTGAGTGCATGACGTAATATCAGTGTGACCTGAACTTTTCTGGTGCAAGTGAAACGAAAACGCTATAAGACGTCACAAAAAGTGTGCTTGTAAACGTACCCGTACCGTAATTTTGAAACCTGCGGACCAACTCACACATGCGCAGTAAAAAATTTCAGACAAAACCACGCCCTTGCCTTTAATCTTCTGGTCGTTTATTTCTGTGGTTGCGCCTGGCTGGCTGAATTCTTCGAGGCGACGAAATGTATACATATTTACATATGAAGTTTGGGTAATTTGAAATGTGTGACATGTACTAACGAATAATTTGATCTGGGTTGCGTTCATAAAATATACCTTCGAGTGACCTTGGGCGTGTAATCGTATCTCTCTTAATCATGATTATTTACTTATTTTGCGTCTCGCTTATCCGCTTCAAGAAGTCTTGTGTTTATATTATTACCATGACAACAGGCGCACTTTTTACGCCGCACTCTTAAATAGGGCTGTGTTCGACAACTACACCCTCGAGTGCAAGTTGGGCGTGTATCGCATCTCTTTCACGCACGATTTCTAACTTATTTTTCATTTCGCTTATCTGTTTCAAGAAGTCTTGTGTTTACATTATTTCCATGGCAACGATCGCACTTTTCACGCTCTACTTAAAAGTGAGTAAATAGTGTAAACACAAGACGTCTGGAAATAGTTGTGCAAGATGCAAAATGAGTTTGAAATCGTGCGTGAAAGAGATGCGATATATGCCCAACTTGCACTCGAGGGTGTAGTTGTCGAACACAGTCTAGGGTGTAGAAAATGTCTTTGTTGCTATGGAAACCACGCCTAATTTAGTTTTTTTGTAATTCATTGATGAGAAACGAAATACAGTGAAAGCTCTCTTAGGCGGACACCGACCATGACCATCAAACCGTCCATTAGAGGTGTCTGCCTAAGAAAGATGCAAATGCATGTAAATTACATAAGTGGGAAATTAAAAACTGTCCAACTAAGAGAGGTGATCGCTTAAGAGAGCTGTCCGTTATGGGAGCTTTCACTGTACATAAATTCATTTATACGAGAGAGACTGCAATATTAACCAAGAATAACTCTAGCTGCGTTCGTTTATTCAACTCCGTTCACTCTATTTACTCTTTTTACACTCTAAAGAGTGAGAGCGAATAAGTTTTAAAACAAGAGTAAGACAAAAGTACGAAGAGAGTAAATAGAGTGAACGGAGTTGAATAAACGAACGCAGCTCTAGAGTGTCTTTTATGAATACAGCCCTGTTCTGTTAAAGTGTTTAATTATTTGTGAATTATTTTGCACAAAATCGCGAGTTTGCCAAATTAGGCCAGATGTGGTTGTTGTGACCCTGACCTGACAATCACATTCTGAACTGTTCAAAATCATACTAAGCATGAATACTGGTACTGGATATAAATTTCATACTGGCGCATAATTTGAACGATTCAGAACTTGAAATTCTGTGTATTCTGAAAATGGAACAAACCTTTGGTATATGAATTATTTGTAGTACCTACTGCAAAAAAATTTATTTGTACATTAGATTTTTACAATTTTATTTGTATCATAAATATATTTCTTAAAAAAAAACCTAACTTTTTTTATTATCTAATTTACTGACAAGATTTTCAATCATGTTGGCATCGACGAGACCTATAAACTTATCAACAACCAGGCCGTTTTTTATAGCGAGAACAGCAGGTACCGCCTTAACTTCAAATAAATGAGCAAGTTCGGCGTGCTTCTCCACGTCTATAGTAGCCAAGTCGATATTACTTTTGTGTTCGATTAATTCGGTCAATTTCGGTGTCAGTATATGACAAGGCTCGCACCATTCGGCATGAAAATTCACAATAACGGGGTTATCCGAATTCATAACTTTCGATAGGAACTCATCGTTGTCCTTTAAGTTGATAAGTTTATGTAAATAGCTAGAGTTAGATATACTACAGAATTTTAACGAACAGCAGTACGAAATCTTCAGGAAACTTCGGAGATTCGAATTCATTTTTAAAATGTTTTAATTAAGCTCGCTCTAATCGGTTCAATGCAATGTGCGAAGAAGAAAAGTATACATGCCAATAAAGCACTCGAAATCAGAAAGCACAATAAGAACTGTTTATATATTGTTGCATAATCTTTTCCCTAAAACAGAATTAGAACTATACTAAAACTCGATCAGATGAAACAAGATTTTACCAACAAGTCTATATCTTCTTGCGTATCGTCCTTTGGTTTTGTTGGAATAATAACCAACGTAATAGTAATCACTGACGCTACTACTAAGGCTATCCAACCAATGTTACTTTGTATTTGCACAGAATAAACGAACACACATAAAGTAACTAGCCATAAAACAATTACAATAAGAAGTCCTATTCCAATGTTTCCTATGGTGGTCATTACTTAACTAAAAAAGAAACTAGTTGAATGGTAAGGTTATAGCAATTACATTAATCTAAAAGATTTATAGACTTTCTTACTTGGAATTGTAAAAGGTCTTATTCGAACTATCACCAGTCCATTATGTGATAATGAATTGTTTATCGACTAACATGTCAAATTCTTGCAAAATTTATGCAACCTTTAACCTATAAGATTTGCTTTCTGTCTTCTGTCATCTTCTGTGCTCGAGTGCAGCGCTGCCAACCTATGAAATCTAATACCTTAAGTCACAGCTGCCGGCGCTGTTCCCGAAAGTATTCACCCATTCACCCTTCTATGATTTACTAATGTAGTTCGTTGGAATAAACTGAAGATTAAAGTTAAACTGTAACTGGAATACCGGGCCTGTGTACCATTGTGTTAACCACATTATGGACCTTTATTTACGAGTCAGTCTGTATAACGACAAAAGTTTAAAGGCATTTGTAAAATTAAATATTAAATGGACCAGTGGAAATACAATAAGTTGATGTTTTAAACTTGGCGAGTAATTTCTCCCAGAAATGGCGGACGATTGCAATATTTTTATCAATCTAGGAACTTTATTTTTGTCTCTATCATCTCGCCATCTATGGTCAAGGGTTTGAAATACTATTTATAATTGTCCACTTGTCACTGTGCCTGTCACTTGGTTGTACAGTGTGCACATTGTACTTTGATACTTATATTACATATGGCGATTTGTAGAAACGTGTAATCCTAGAAATCAGTGAGTGGGCACGTTACTTTAATGGTTTCTATAGTTTCAGTTATTGATTTGTTTCAACGCATCCGCAATTTCGGCTGATCGTGCAGACTTGTGAGAGTAAAATCGGATCATTCCAGAACGCAGTAAACGTGGTCGACGGTGAGTACACTTGCCATTTGCATATGACACCAACTAAAAATAAAAGTCAGTCTTGCGGTTCGTATTTTGTAATAGTGATTTGGCATTTCCAACGTTTTCAATCAGGCATACTTTTTTTTAGTTCTGCACTGCCTCCTTTTTACACATTTCTTTATATTTTCAGGTTTGTGAACAGGATTCCTACTCCATTTTACTGGAAGAGGATCATCACTTTTATTTTATCAGCCAGAACCACTTCGTCCTTTTGGGCGTAAACGTTTTATATGACTTTAGTAAGACACAAAGGTAAAAAATACTTATTTCTTATTAGAAAAAAAAAATTGCTAGCAGTAGACTACGATGTTGTACAAGTTGGAGTAATTTTAAACCTGTGCGAGTTGCCGGTAAATTCTAGTATGTGGATTTGTGTTAGTTCCTATTACAAGCCGTAAATTAAAAATAGACTAAAGGGCGCAGCTATTTAGTTTAGCGCCACAGAATGAATGTGTTGGGTACACTTATACCCAGTAGAATTCCATTGGAAATCAGATAAGCTGTTCAAATTTTGTTTTTGTTGAGTAATGATGTTAGACAAAAAAAGATCCGGTTGTTATTATGTAATCAAATCACCACATTTTCTAAACTTTTCACATTTGGATCATTCTGATGCAATCTGATTTGTTTGCCATTAGTTTTCTCGATCTGTAATCCTATAGTTTGGGGGTTTTATAGTGTTATACATATAAAGTACCTAGTGGTCACATGGTGGCCACACTATGTATTAATAGATCCCTAATACTCCGGGACTTATTTGATTGCACTTTCAGATGGTCCATTTTTTTGCTTTGAACGAAATCATATTATGGCTGGCTTTAGAATGCAAATGGGGAACCTTATAGGTTCCAGTTAGGCAAAATATCAAATTATAAACATGGACCAGTATGGTAGGGCTTTTTTTTCTAAAAGACCTAACAGTGTTCTTCGATAATAGAAATGCTTTTAAGTTACAACCTTAGAACATTTTCAAAGACAGTAAAACTTATTTTTTACAACAATGATTCTGAAAGAAGGGGAGCGTGGGTTCCTGGCAGTTCATCAGGTCATGGTTCAATGCCTACAACCAGTGTTCTCACTGGGGATATTTTAAGTATCAGAATTGGTGACATTTGCACAGTATAAAGCTAAGTTCACATGCATTGCGGATACGCAAAATTTTTATTGCGGATCGTTTCTAATTGGTTCAAAATTCAAAATGAACCAATTAGAAACGATCCGCAATAAAAATTTTGCGTATCCGCAATGCATGTGAACTTAAGTTAAGTATCTACACAATAGGGACGCTTGAGTATGACTGTCACATTTGCTATTTCGTTTGATACTTACTGATTTGCAAATTCATTACATTTGCATAAGGATATCAAACAAAATGGCGTTTTTTTTTTTTGACACTGACGTTTAAGTGTCCCTGCTGAGTATTTTCTTATTGTACTGTGACATTTGTGCTGGGTTCGGTAATTGCTCCGCGCTCACTCTATCCACTCCTCGAGCACTTTTGTCTCACTTTTACGTATATCAAAACAGCTGCGTTCTCACTCTACTTTTCACTCCGAGCTTGCACCGAGTGAATTTCCGAACTCAACATTGGATGCCACATGTGAATTTTGGGTACAGAAGTTAGGTTTGTTCGTAGTGTAGTTTGTTGCAGAGTTGTTAAATTACCACTAATTTATTTTTAATGTTACCTCATTGATAAAGTTACCGTAGTATTACCAACTACATTTTTTAACTAAAAATTCGATATATACTTAATTACAACTTTCTGATTAATTTTATATCAAACACGCCATTTTTTCATTTTTTTTAATGATTTCATATTATTTTCACTAAATGATTTTATCAGAGACTGTAAAGATTGCACATGATTTTAAATGTTTTTTTTTTTTTTTTTTTTTTTCAACGGAATTGGAGTCCTCAAATGTCATATTTTACAGTTTTCTTCTTCAAACATGTATATATATTTTTTAATTGCAAATTTCCATGGTAATATTTTTCTTTTTTAACTGCTAAAATAATGAAAAATAATCAAACATCAAAACGAAAATCACTTTAATTAAGTATAGTACGTTTACTTGACATTCGCACTGTCAAACTGATAGTACAGCTGAAATAAAAAGAATCGGGAAATGAAATTTTTCCATTTGTAAATTTGGTTGTACTTATCAATTACTAATTGTCTACTTGACAATATAACTTTCATAAAGATGTTTATTTATAAACTAATATAGTGTCAAATAATTCTAACCTATTTCTAATAAAGTCGTTTTCACACTATGAAAATATTGAAAATAATGTGCCAATTTTTTTTGACATTTCCCGTTTTTATTGATTTCAGCTGTATGTTGGCATCACTACACACTTGTGACATTTCCGGTTTTATTTAACAGTATTTTAAATTTATTGACATGTTGGTAACTGAATGTAGGTACAAGCACAGAATAATAAACGACCAGAAGATTAACTAAGCCATGGTTTTGTCTGAAATTTTTTACTGCGCATGCGTGAGTTGGTCGCAGATTTCAAAATTACGATTAGGGTACTTTCACAAGCACACTTTTTAAGACGTCTTAAATAGAATTTATCATTTATGTAATAAATGTATTCACATTACTGGACTTTTTAACAACCGCTGCAGAAGTAATGCAAACGTTATTATTGATTAAAACTGTTGATAACATCAGAAGAAACGAACGCGTAAATTTGGCATCTTGGCATTTGCACGTGAATAAAGCATTACGCCATGCCACAGATCAACAAAAAAGATTAGAATGTCTACAGGGATATCCACATAAACCGTTCGTTAAAAGTTTTCAACGTTGCAGTTCACATAGATATTTGAAATTTAAGGAGCAAGGGTTTTCCGTAGGTTTTCCGTAGAGATACATTTCCCTATCTCTAAAATGCATCATTTTTGAGATATTTTGAATTTTCTTAGAAATTTGGATTCTGCAATCTGATTTTCAAAAAATTATAACACAGCTGTTATTGAAGCAATTTTATTTGTAATAGCTAATATTGTAGTCGAAGCTTTAAGGTTCTGAGAAATTAGAAATATTTAACCTAATAAATGTAAATTTTTATGTATTAAACCAAAAATATCTTATAACTGAAAAACTGTTAAAGTTAGGTATAGGGAATGCTAGTATAGTTCGACACAGCATTTGATTCCACATACGAAGGTGTATTAAAATATTGGTCGTTCCATTTGAAAAAAAGTATTTTTCTGTGTTTGAATATCTTCGAGGGGAGCGGTGCGTTTTAGACACCCTGTAGCTTAATAGATTATGCTTATGGAATTTCTCAGAACCTTAAAGCTTCAACTACAATATCAGCTATTACAAATAAAATTGCTTCAATCATAGCTGTGTTATAATTTTTTGAAAATCAGATTGCAGAATCCAAATTTTTAAGAAATTTCAAAATATCTCAAAAATGATGCATTTTAGAGATAGGGAAATGTATTGCAACTTAACATATTTTTACATGTAGAATTCAGAAACGTGATAAAAAATATAGCATTCCATTTAAAATAAGCGAGTTGATAGCGACTTCCGGTACAACCGGAAGTGGTACAAAGACAATTTTATTTTATTTAAAGAGATCTCTACGGAAAACCCTTGCTCTTTAAATTTCAAATATCTACGTGAACTGCAACCTTGAAAACTTTTAACGAACGGTTTATGTGGATATCCCTGTATAGTATCTACCGACAACACAATCTTCAGCGCCACCTGGTAGAGTAGTAGAGTAAACAGTTGCTAAAGGCGGGATTTATAAAATTGTATTCCTTTTTCACCTGAGGAATTTACAATTTTCAAGTAACAACAGCACTAAGTGCCGTTTGTACAATTATGGTTTAGCTTTAAGCTAATTAGCATCAATTGTAAATTCAAGTAATTAAGCAAAGTTTAAAGTCAAACCATAATTGTACAATCGGCACTTAGTTTCACAATTAAATTTATATAATACTCTGACGTTTAATACATATTTTAACAGAAATATAACCCCAGTCCCCAATAAAAGCCTGATTTAGCATATACAAACGACATGTCAAATTCTCGCCCGGATTTTATTATCCACTACTGTACACTCAAAATCATGATTTTTTTTTTAATTTTAACACTGACAGTGCTGATGTCAGGTAAACGGTAAGTACATATTTATTTCTTTTAACTAGTAGAAACATTTTTCCTAAATAATAAAAGGGAAGGATTACAACTTTTTCCATTATATCACTAATTCTTTGAAACGGACATTGAATATGCGCACTACACTTAACGTTTCGCCATCGTTCGACAGCTTTGTCAGAAGTGAAGAAAATATTTATTGATCCAAACATGCAGATTTTTAAGTTTCATAAGAAATCACTGTAAGTTCTAAACAAAAGCAAATCAGACCTATGTTGATAGAATGGTTTTTTTTTTTTTTTTTTTTTTTTTTTTTTTTTTTTTTCATAGAAGTACATCTTTCATTTGTCAAAATTTGTAAAGAGGCTACGAATCACCCTGTAGGTCGTTGAACTCAATATAATAGAAAATATAATAGTATAATAGAAAGCGCTAAATAAACCAGATTTCTCGAAATGAGATTAAAAAGTTTTCAACTTAGTACGTAAAGAGATTTTAACAATTTCGTAATAGTGTATTAGAATTAAGTAAAAATAACAGTAATATTTAGAACCTCTGTATTTAAATTAATCTCTAAAAGAATTGATAATTGCTGTGGTGTATTTATTTTTTAAGTGAAAGCTATTCAGATTTTCTACCATTCCACTAAACTCAAAATTTACCAGAGGGAGAACGTTTGCGCGTCGCTGTCTCGTTTGTCATTGGCTGGAACGGTTCTTGTGTTATTGCTACCATTGAGTTAAGATACTAGGAAGACGATATCACGCGACCAAAGGCGGCTTAAGGTGCGTCATAATGAAATTACACTTCTCTCAAATTTCGTGACATTTCGTTTTCTCAAATCCATCAGTTAAAAACTATGTTAGATAGTTTAACTTCTTTTTAAAAAGAAGATATGATGTTTTGCATTGTATGTGGTCGATAAGTAGATAACAAGAAATTATCGGTAATATCATTTCATAAGTGAGTGACATAATAGACATGAGCTTACTTTGATAAGGTTTTTATCCTTACGTTCAGAATACATAATTTTTTTTAAATAAACACTGGCAATGATACGGTTATTTCTTTATATCTAGCATACAGAGACATCGGAATTAATTGTCATGATCCTACAAGTTTGATGTCAATATTTACTCATACAACCACTAGGTGAAGGTTAGAACAATGACGTGCAGATAAATTCTAAAAATTATGATCCAGATAGTATTTTAAGGAACATCAGAGAAGCTAAAAAAGAAGGACAATCATTTCTGATATCTCAGTATATTTATTCACCAGAACGCCTTATCTTCATCTAGTATTCTGGCATTTTACCAACAAGGATTTTCAATTTGATGACATCGCTAAATTTTTTATTAAGTTATGTGGACCTAAGCGTATTCTCAAGTCATGATCCTTTTTTTTTTTAACAAGAACCAACGAATTTACCCAATCTGATTTTCTGTAATTACTATTTTTTCTCTGTATTTATCAAAAATACCAATTGCACCTTTTAATTTTAATGTCGCAAACAAAATCCTTTATTATGTAATTTAATCTAGAAGAAACGTGAGATGTTACGAGAAATGTTGGTCATTAATTTTTTTTTTGTTTCTTGTGGTTATTGAGATCTACAGTCCCTGGCCATTAAATTATGACCACCAAGGTTAACAACTTAAGTGATTTTAATTATTAAAATAATTATGAAGTAATACTTTGAACTAATTTTACGTTGTATTCAGTAACACTTCTCTACGTATTAATTACAGCAGCATTTCTTCATGGTCACGTTACAATACGTTATACAACTTCCTGTATAATTTTATGAAATTTGTAATTTGCACTGAGTCCTAATTTGCTGTTTTTGGTTGTCTATCTCTGTGACTCTTATTTTTATTCATCTCAATCTTATAATACAATATGTATCTTTTTTTATTTACAACTATGAATACAGGTATAAATAGAAGGTTAAAAAAAACACACCATTCGCTTGTATTTTCTAAACACAAGGTTCACATACAAATCAAAGGCTTTGATAAGAGCACGCAAAATAGGCGCCTACATTTTCAAGTTGGGTTGAAACATACGATATGTAACTCGTGTCTAAATAAAAACCTGGTCAAGTAGACTACATTTAGTAATTGTGTAATGTAAATGCAATGGATAAATTCTCAATCACAAGCTACTTGACCAGGTTTTTATTTAGACGCTCGTTACCTTTGAACATAAAACTACAGGAGGAACTAAATGTTAAATCGAGGTTGCAAAATGGTGGAGAGCTGTTTCCGGGAGACTGCTTCAAAAGGATATTCATGAGAATATAAATTCAGTTAATCCTTAATCCCTATGAATATGAAGAATTTTCGCGTTTGATTCGTGCTGGATTCAACATAAACAAAACTGATCCAAATTACTTCTAAGTGATCTACTGATAAAAACGAATTGATATCGAATGCAGCTAGTATCTACGTTACAGCCATGATCTTGACTTAAATCATAACCTCACTCTTTGTTTATAAATATTTTTAAGACAAATTAAACGAATGGAAATACATACCTATGAAACGTAATTCCCAATTCTTTGTAATTCGTGGTTAGGGGAGAACCGCAAGCCGATATAAATAATTATAAACACAACCACCGTCCAAAACGTCAACAAGTAATGAATCATACGTGGAGGTTCAAAACGGCTTCTTCCGTCGCGCATTTCAATCTAGCAGTTACAGTAAAAACTCGTCCCTGATAGTTTTATATTCAAAGGTATAAGTAGAGGCCAGATTTTAGGTGAAATGCCTTTGTTTAGTTCTTAAGATTTTAAAGATTTTTTTTATAGGTATCTCTTCGTTTCGACTCTTTCGAATCATTTAACACTATCTCTAATGAAACTCAGAAATGTCTTAACTTTTAGAACTAAACAAAGGCATTACACCTAAAATCCGGCCTCTAATAATAAGACATGACATAACTTTTACAGGAAAACTCTACATAGACGTTTTATTTGTGGTTTCTCAGCAAAAAATAATGCACGACGTTCCAGATTCAGTTTTAAGTAGTAAGATGCATTCGATATTTATAGTTTTTTAGGAGATGGATACGATGTCCTGTAAGTTTTCTGTAAGCGTCATGATTAATTATTGCGACTGTACACGCCACCTTTTTAGTCGCATAGGAGAGAAAGAAACAAAAAAAATAATGTTTATATTTAATTTAATAATAAATGAATCGCTTTCAAATTAGTAAAAGGAAACCAACGTTAAACAAAATATAAAATAGAGCTATTGTCCTAATTGAATGGTCAGGACTGTGCCTGTACATATAGAATACCACTCTTCATCCCTTGTTATTACATTGGGTTAAAATAAGTAAGATAAGAATACTCTGAGTGTGTTCTAGAGCGGTCAATCGAAAACGCTATAAAATTTATAGCTTTTGTAAATAAATAATCATCCATTTCAGAGCCTGCTTGCATTGAAGTATTTTTTTTTTTGACGAATTAGTGGGGGATTGAGAAACGCAATTTAACCGAAAAACAGTGTCTTGATTACTATAATATTTACAAAATGAAGTAGTAACGAGCATCTAAATAAAAACCTTGTCAAGTAGGTTGTGATCGAGAATTTATCCATTGCATTTACATAACAGAATTACTAAATGTAGCCTACTTGACCAGGTTTTTATTTCGACACTTGTTATTTCAAAAAAGGCTCTAGTTGGGTGCGGGGGGAATCATGTGGAAGAAAATCACACGGCTACTCTAATTTTTTTAACAAATGTTTTGTGTGAATCACCTAGTACTCTCAATAGTTAATAGTTATGATAATTTTCGAGTGAATGTTGTTCAAAGACGAAATTTCGAGTTGTCGAAAAAGAAACGCCGAGAATTCGAATCATACTGTGCCGACAACTGATTCGCTGCAATATGATCGATATGTACTTCAAAGTGCGCTTGTTCAAGACCATCGACCGAGCACTTGACTATGCCGGTTTCGTCGACGTGTATAGTACCGGTGCAGTGTTGAACGTCGTCACCGTGGTCTTCTCAACGGTAGCTCACTTGGGGCGCGTTATCGGCTCCATGCTGCCACATTATGGTGAGCATTGTTCTTCACCAATACAGCAACATGACGAGCCTTCTCGCTTTGATTTGTTCGTGTCCTAAATTTCAAGCATATGGAAAATCTGTGTCACATAAGGCCCAATTGCACAATTCCATCTTCAACTTTAATAAGCCAAAGCTTAACAATAATTATTGAAATAAGCTTTGTTATACCTTTAGCTTCACCTTAAATGTTAAACTGGCGTTGTACAATTGGGCCTTATTTTGAATGTTTAGAATTACTAATCAAAAATTAAAAACAAATTCAAATAACCGACTACATAAATGTTTATTAAGAAGGTAAAGTTTAGCAAAGATTCGTACCTTCGTTTGATTTGGTGAGCTACATGTAGAATATCAATGTGTGCAAATAAATTATTAGTTTTTGCAAGTTTTCGTGAAATTGATATTTCAGTTTTTCATACGTAACGGGTAAGGCATGGAAAATTTTTCAGATACTCAGGTGGATTCTTATGGTATGCTTTAAAGTTTGAATACTGACAGTTTCACAACCAAACTCATTCTGTTAGTGTGCAATTTGTCATAGTGGTTTTCAAAATTTTTACTCAAAAAATACCTTCGTAATTTATTGTCAAAAGGTAGATGGCGTTTAGAGCTGTTCGCCACAAAACTATTTGGACTTAATTATGTAAAGAGATCTGTAAATTTATTTCATATTTTGTGCTGCACAATAATGAGTGCAGCTTTCTCCAACAACTCTGTGATCAACAATGATTGAATGTGCCGCTCTATAATATTTTTTTATTATCCGCACGGCGTTGTATAGAAAATATTATTGATAACCTTATAGAGAGTAAAGTAGCTGTTGTGGAATGAAATATTAATAATATTTCGCAAATATTTCAGGTGTAAACCTTCAGTCTTCACAGTGTATCATATTTAATTCATTTAGGAATCACATTGAGTGAATATTTTAAAGAAAATCAATTCTTGTATTCCAGTTTGTTCCTTGACCGTATCAATACACGTATTAAAAAAAAATTCCTTGTCCCAAATTTAGTGTTACACCCAATATCTCCTTTAAACGACAAGATAAGTTTTTTGTAGTCAGTAGAAAATAGCAAGCTCGTATGTTAGATGTACAGTGCCCCAATAAAGAGAAGCCTCCCCTACCGAGTGCGATAGCACTATGCCGAGTAGGCGGACAAACGAGTGGAAGGAGCTTAACATTTTAGGGGGGAGACATCTCTTTATTGGGGCACTGTACGTAATGTATACTTACTTACTTACTTAGTTATTTTAAGTTCATTGGTCGAGGCGTGGTTTCAAGATTACGTACACACGCCCATTAACCAACAGTATGCTTCCCCCCGCATTTATTTCTTGCATTTTCGGAACCATGTTTTCTTCTTAATGTAGCACCGGCCAATGACGCGGCAAAATCCTTCTCTCTTGCTTTAAACTTTGCTAAAAAAATCATTGGTTGAGTTATGACGTCAGGATCTAATAAACACGCCCTCGTAACCAGTAACAAGCTTGTAAGCCAATCATGTTTGTGGTTTTCTTGTGTATTTTTGTAAAGTAAGGACCTTGCTTTAGAATGATCCAGTTATTACGTCAGAATTACATAAACACGCCCCCCGCCCTCTCCCAACCAATAACAAGCAGCAGTATTCATTGCTGTTTGCGGCGCGTTTATGTGACAATAATTAGTTCTCTGTTATATTGGGTTCTTATTTTAAATTCGTTGATTTATGACGTCTGGGTTGTGTAGTAACCTATGGTGTGCTTGTAAACTTCTGGACGTATCCTTATAATTATTCGAGTGTTGTTGAAAATGGTGCAACATATTGTCACGATGTCATTATCTGGGAAGATAAGTACATTAAAATTCGTTTCGTAATTATTGCAATTGTGTGCATTTCAAAATTATGCAGGATCAGCACCCATTGACAATTATTAGTGGGACAGCCGCGTTACACATGCTCACCTTTCATTATGTAAGCGTGCTTGTTTACATGTGCCAATTAAGATTGAGGCAATTAGAACGTTTGTAAGAAACAATTTTAGGGTTAATTGATGCTGACACCTTGAGAACTTTGTACTTTGGACCGAACCCCCAGCCACCAGGACAAAAGAACCGATTGTGACGTAGAGTTAGAAATGTATAAGAGATAAGAGACCAACCCGAAGGAGTTAGTCGATAGAATAGATGGTCGAAAAGTGTAGATAGTCAAGTAATTAAGAGCAGTCATGTAGGTAGCAGTGTAAGAGTAGTAAGTGTCGGATAGTGAGTGAGTAAGTGTCGGATAAGTAATTAGTAAATTAGAAGTGCAAAGGACAAAGCCAGGGGAGTGACTATAGGAGCCAGGACTGGCCGCTATGGCCAGATCCCCCCCCCTCCCAAGTAATGTTAAGTAGTTAAAGTTAAAAGAAGTTGGTTTAATTAAAATTAAAAAGGACTTAGAGCAGTCTTTCTCAAAGTGGGCGATAACGCCCCCTTGTGGGCGCTAGAGGTCTACAGGGGGGCGATAAAGGGCACAGAGAAAATTGGGGGAAACAAGATAAGACTCATATATGACGGGCTATAATTTAACTAAAGTTATTAAAGTAATGTTAAAAGTTAAAGTTAAAAATGTTTAGGGGCGCTAGAAAATAATTGATTCTCAAAGTGGGCGGTAAACGAAAATAGTTTGAGAACCTATGACTTAGAGTAATTATAATTTAAAATAAGCCAGATTAAATAAAATTAGATAAGAGACACTTCCATAGTTTATTGCCATAAATATATAAAATAATCCATAATTTTCTTTTAACGCGACAATATAGTATTTAAGAGTAACCTCTAGACAGCAACCCCTCAGAAACTACCCCAAGCCCGTTTTTTTTTTTTTTTTTTCAAATTTAGCATGCGCCGCAGCACGGGTAATTTGTGACCTATAATTCGTGTCGTGAATAGCAAATAGCAACTATACTGCTGCCCCATGAGTTATCACGCACGAGATGGCGGCCAGAGCGGACAAAGCGTGTCAACCCAAACTGCAAAATTGTTGGTTGCAAGTCGGCAGGATTGCAATGGGACCCCCGAGCATATTTTGTGTAGCTATTTCGGCCCTATTTGGGGCCTCATCAGCCGAACAGTAGCCCGAGAACTCCATTGCAACCCCGACAACCAACGAGATATCTTGTTGGTTGCGTTTTTATAGTGAATTGTTGAAATATTCTGAATTGGTAAATAATAAAAATTTCTAATTCGAATCTTATAACCTTTAATCTTATAATCTTTAAGGAATCATGAATTTTTTTTAACATTTTTCCCATGCTCAGAGGGCGTCCCTGAATAGTGGAGAATGGCGCTGTTTCTCCATTTTTTAAGCACCCAGTATAACACTTGTCACACATAATAAAATTCTTATTAATCAAAGTAAATTGATTTGTTTTTAATTTAAAACTTAAACATCGCTAAAAAGTATGAAACCAAATATAGACAGGCTACATATTTTTGGAATTAGGAAAAAAAAATCTCTCTTAATTCGAGAAAATATACTGAATGTTGCTACCTATCTACCTGAAGGACGGCAAATTGAAGGAGTGCAGTTTAAGTTCTCCAACGCAGCGGGCTAACTCTTGGAGATGGGCGTGGGTCGTACGTAACTCCACAAGCAGAGGGACAGAATTTACTAATAAAATAAGATTCACCAATTGTCTTTATTTCTTGTAATAAGTAAGCACGAAATTAAATAACAATAATAAAATGTAAAACTGGAGCCCCTTAAACCAATATTTTCCAAGCAGAGCTGGTTAGCACCCTGGCGGGCACAAAGACTTCATATTTTTTCCAAAAAGTATCCCCTTAAGGTTCGATCCATTTTCGCCTAATGGAAGACACTCCCGCCCCTTAACGCATGTTGAGCTCTGTTTTATGAGTGCTTTAAAATTAAGTGCACCTTCACCGCTTGGCGATAAAAAATTAGTGGTTTTAAAACGTTATAAAAACCAGTAGAAAAACAAGCGCCCTCAAATCCAAAAACAGTTACATTAAGTTTATTTAATTTTTTAAATTTAGGAATGTCTTGAATTTTAACTGGAAATTCGACTCCTTTAAAATTTAATATATGTTTGCATTCTGGCTTGAGATATTGTGCCCATCTTTGTGGATCTCTTTTTGGTGTTTTTCACGCACATGAAACTGAATATCTAAAGCATTCGTTATGTGTATTTTTTATATTAACACATGCTTTCTTAGCTTCTATCCATGTTGGTAATGCTATTATAGGAGCTTCCACTAAATAATTTATATTTGTTAATATTAATTCTTAAATTATCTATTTTGCTTAGAGCCCAACCACAACCTTTGACTTGTAATTCATCACATCTTATAAGTAAATCTCTTCGAGTATCCCAATAGTCTGTTAGGTCATTTTTACCTCTTATTGTTACGTTAGGTACCTAATTGAAACTTTTTTGTTATTTCTTGTTCTAAATTTTTGAAATCAGATTCTAACTCTAAATTAATTTGAATGTTTTTATGCATATTTATAGCATTTGTAAATTTTTTACATTCTTTGTTATAATTAAGACATTTTTTCTCTATTATGAGTAGTCAAGTAAGCATAAGCAAGCGATCAAAAATGGATGAAGGAAGTGAAAGTGGCGTTCAAAGATTTTCAATCGTAAACCTCAAATCAACTCAATCAATATTCTTGTTACGTGTGGTTATACTGTATGTCGATGAAATATCGCCTCACACTTTATTTTTTTTTAAATCAATTAATAACCACAATCTTTTTTTTTTTTTTCAATCAATTAATAACCACAATCTTTACTACCTTTGCAGAGCGCGTCGCCAATGTAATTTGTCTACAGAGAAGTTTACTGACATAAATATGGCGGCATTTGTGGATAAGCCGCTTTTCATTAACCCTCCGTCGGGCGCGCGCCTTTTGAAACGTAAGAGGTCGCGCTGTATCCCTCAGATACATGCGGTTAATAGTATATAATTTTAACTATTTACATGAATTTATTTGTTTATTATATTTATTTATTTAGATTTGTCTATTTAAAACAAAATATTACTGTATAAATAAATACAAATATAAATATAAATAAATATTGATGTAAGTCAAGCTGTTTCATCCTACTTAGGCTTAACTCGCATGTACCACTTTTGCTGCGATTTTTGAATGGTTTTGTGTGGTTATGGTGTAACTATTTTAGGTCTGACCATTTTGATAACGAAAAGATATGACAAATGAACATACTTATGATTTACGATGAACAAATATGACCGGTCGCGCTGTATCCACCACACACAAAGCGCATCTTCTGCTTCATTTGCTACACTAAAACTAAAAATTTATAAACCGCAGTAGTTGTCCTTTGTTGTCAAATGATCAGAGATAGCATACCTAGAAGGGCAATGGTTTTGCACACTAAACACAAAAATTGCAGTAAAAATATAAAGCTGTGTATCTGTGAGATACATGCGCGCCCGACGAAGGGTTAAAGCGTTTTTGGAAGAAGAGGACAACATGATAGTGACTTTGGCACTTAGAATGTTCGGTAAATCGACAAATATAGATATGCATATGAATATCCATATTTGTCGACTTCCCACACCTTCTAGGAACTTTTCATAGATAACAAGTTAAAAATATGGAAGAAGAGGAAAGGACTTTTTTTTAATGAGAACTGTCAGAAGAATCCTATTATACATGTGGATTTTAAGGGGGGTATTGGGGGCACGAGTGAAGATGAAATTCTTGGTTCAATAAAGGGTGCATATGGTGATCATCAGTATCTCTTAATTAAAAGAGATAGAAGAGAACTGGACTTGGTCAGATGTGAAGATGAAGAGTGTGGATTCCACCACTAAAGAATTCATGAAGTATTGGGAAAGTCCGGAAACACTTTCAAGAGATGAAGTAATTCGTGGACTTAAGTACTTGGTTCAATAAAGGGAATTATTAAAGATGCCTATGGTGATCATCAGTATCTCTTAATTAAAAGAGATAGAAGAGAACTGGACTTGGTCAGATGTGAAGATGAAGAGTGTATTTCACCACTAAAGAATTCATGAAGTATTGGGAAAGTCCGGAAACACTTTCAAGAGATGAAATAATTCGTTGACTCAAGTACTTATCCAAATATTTGTACGTTTATAATGGCAAACTTGTGTATGCACTCATAGATGAATATGACGTCCCTATAATAAAAACAAACCCAGGAGCTACAATACTTGATGAAACCATTAACCTTATTATCTGAAAGATATGTTAATAAAGATAAAGAAAAACAAGGCCAAGACATTATCACTACAAGAGATCACTACTGATTCTTCTCAAGAATTTATGGATATAAAGTAAATGTTTGTAAGTAGCCTACATCATATCCAAATAAATGAAACTACCTGCGGAAAAAATTGTTTGTAATTCGGTGTATTTAATTACTTGTGTAGCTATTTCATCTTAAGAATTTTTTAACATTAATTATTGTGCGCTCATAACACTGACTTAATATTAGTAAGAGTGGTGTTTTTTATTATCATTTTGTTTTGTTTATACCATGTTTTAATTAATTTAGAAAATCTTCCTCAAGGACGCTCCATAAGGGTTTTTATAACTTTTAAAACCAGTGATTTTTTATCACCAAGCGGTGAAGGTACACTTAATTTTAAAGCGCTCATAAAATAGAGCTCAACATGCGTTAAGGAGGGCGGGTCCTCTATTAGGCGAAAAGGATCGAACCTTAAGGGGGTATTTTTTGGAAAAAAATATGAAGTCTTTGTGCTTGATGGCATTCAGGAACTGCTAGCCCGCTAGCCTGCTTGGAAAATATTGGTTCAAGGGGCTCCAGTTTTGCCCTTTTATTGTTAAAATTTTTAGTTCTGTAATTGTTTTTTGTTAAACATTTATTCCTTAGTCAATTTACGTTGGATCTTTTAAAACTAATGCTCTCATAATCCATTTGCGCTAGATGTTTTGAGGACCAATGCTCTACACAAAAATTATTAAGTTGAAAATTTTTGAAATATTTAATTGGGACCCTACCTCGTTTTATAGAGGGAGAAATAAGTCGTTTGTTATTGAAACACGTGATTTGTCATTATTTTTAGAAGGCTGTGTAAATGTGTCGTTCATAGACGTCTTTGGAAACAATCTATAAAAAAAAAAGATGACAGTTAATTTTAAGAAAATTACAATGTCAGTGTTTGATATATAAAATTGAATTTTCAATGTAGTTTCCGAAATTAATAAAACTCAATGTTCCAGCCTAAGACCTCTCGTTTCACCGAGTGCGTGCACAAAAAATGAATACAACGTCGCATAACTGTTAATATACATCAAATGGTTAGTTTGAACTTTTCGGTGTTTTTCTCTTGAGATTTCAGACCCGTTTGGAATGTTGAAAAATGATAAAAAGAAAATAAACGGTAAGATGACTTACTTGAACCGATTTTTTAATTTTTATAAAGGGAAGTTAGAGTCTCCTATATTTCGATGTTGATTGAATGCAAAATAATTTTATATTTTAGATTTACCACATTTATTCTTTGAAACGGACACTGAATATGCGCTCCAATACTTAACGTTTCGCTGTCGTTCGACGTTAAGTTTTAGTGCGCATATTCAGTGTCCGTTTCAAAGAATTTGTGATACAATTTTCATTGGACAAGAACCTGCATTAATTTTGGGTTTAGGTGGCAATGCAATTTATTATTTGTTTTCGGTGACGAAATCAAACTGTCAAACTTTGAAATAAATGGAATTTCAATACTGATGATTTTATTTACGAGACTATGACTTAAATGTTTAATTTAATTTTGATATCTCTTTATTTTACAGAGGCATCATTAATCAGAGGCATAGTTGGGAGTGCAGGGCCTGGGCAGGCGGAGTGCATGACTTCGCAGCGTCAGCCCACTACCTGTTATAGGTAACTTTTTCTTCTTCGATTTAAGAATCGACGCGGCTTTTAAATTTCGAGCTTTCAAAACCGTGCTATTTTTAGGAAAACAAAATTTTCATCTAATAGGCATCGGAAGCTTCAGCCTTTCAGAGAAACGTGACTGGGAGTAGACATAGGTTTATTACCAAGCAGTGTAAGTGAGAAGAGATTTTTTTTGCTTTTGTGTGAATCATCTGTTGCAACTCTTCACCACCACCACCACCATGGGCACCTTGAACGTCAATCGCAACGTCAGCGACGTATTTTACCGCTACAAAATGCCGCGCCTCATGGCCAAAGTCGAAGGCAAAGGAAACGGCATCAAAACTGTCATCGTCAACATGGCCGAAGTAGCCAAAGCTCTGGGCCGTCCTCCCACTTATCCCACCAAGTATTTCGGTTGTGAATTAGGAGCCCAGACTCAGTTTGATTTCAAAAATGAACGTTTTATTGTTAATGGATCACATGATGCCGCCAAATTACAAGACCTTCTTGATGGATTCATTAAAAAGTAAGTGACTTACCCCCCTATTCTATAACTCATAACGACATCGTTAAATAAGTGACTTACTTTGACCAATCAGTACATAGAAATGAGTTGTATTTCAGCACTGATTGGTCCAAATATATCACTTAACAATGTCGTTATGAGTTACAGAATAGGGAGGTTATTATGGTAGCTTGAAGGTATTACAGCAAATTGTTTGCTTTCAGGTTCGTGTTGTGTCCAGAATGTGAAAATCCCGAAACTGACTTGATAGTTTCGGCAAAACGAGGAATAATCTCTCAGGGATGCAAAGCTTGTGGCTATCACGGACTTTTAGAGTCCAACCACAAGCTGATAACGTTCATCCTTAAAAATCCACCGAATCTAAACCCCGCAATGCAGGGTTCTTCTCTGACAGAAGGTAAAAGATCGAAACGCAGCAAACGTACTAACGGAGAAGCCAACGGCGACGGTAAAGACGATGGTGAAAGCGACACAGTTGACGCGCTTTCCAATCCCAATCCAAAAAAAGTTGACAATGAAGATGATGATACAGAATGGGCGGTTGATGTGTCGGAGGAGGCGGTTCGTGCCCGCATGCAAGATTTAACCGATGGTGCTAAGAACATGACCATCAACGATGATTTGGAGAAACCCGAGAAAGAGCGTATGGATATATTATATGAACTTGTCAAAACCAAACGTGATGCTGGTCTGTTGAAGAACACACAGGAACAAAAGGAAATAGTAAACGAGGCTGAAAGATTGGAAATAAAAACGAAAGCACCTCTTATACTTGCGGAACTATTGTTCGACCAAAACATCTTAACGCAGATTAAGAACCATCGCATGCTCTTGTTGAGATTTACTCTGAACGATAAAAAAGCGCAAAAGTATTTTATGGGTGGCCTTGAACAGGTTATTGCCATGCACCGGGATATACTTATAAACAAAGTCCCTATTTTGTTCAAAATTTTATATGACCTTGATATTTTGAGTGAGAGTACCTTCATAGATTGGGCGGATAAGATTTCTAAAAAGTACATAGCGAAAGACGTCTCGCAAGAAATACATAATAAAGCCGCACCGTTCATTAAATGGCTACAGGAAGCTGACACTGAGGAATCTGAAAGTGAGGAAAGTGAAGTTGAAATTGAATATAATGACAGAGTGCAGGTAACTCCCCTGAAGCCAATGATTACCGGCCAATCAAAACGTGCGGAACAAGATGAGGAAGGTGACGATTTTGATATCGATGCTATTTAAAATGAATCGAGACAATTTTCTTTTTCACCCCCCGAAAAATAAAATTCAACATTTTTCGGTAGCAAAACTTGTTACTATACAAATCTACAATTAGTGCTGTTGGAAAATCATATTTTAATCATCGGAGTATCGAGGATTTATATGCCCTCTCTTTTTTGATGTTCGGTTATTTATCAAACTAAGCCGCGTGCTGCATATTTCAATTTCTTTTAACATGTCTCTTTCAGTCCATTACTTTTTATCATACAAATTATATATTAGCTTTTAGTTGTTGCATATATAGGTACGGTTTTATGTGTTACATTATTATACGAGATTATTTCTTTAAATTTGTAATTACAATAGAGATAGGAATTATTTGATGTATATTGATTAATATTGGTGAATTTCCATCTGTTGCTTTGTCAATAAATGCATTTTGGAACTTGATATTGGTAGTATTTATTATTTACACAATAGAAACTTTCATAATTCATTGTAAAGGTCACAAACACAGTCACATTTTTCATTATAATTAATACCGACGAGAGAAACAAATTATAAAAAAGAGAAACTAAACCTAAGAGAAAATAATTACCAAACCAGGAGTGGAACTCTGTAAGTAATATCAATCCCTGGTTTCGTGTGAGTTTCTGTGTGACAGCTACGATTTACAAAAGTAATTTTTAATATTGTACATTTTAATATTTTACAACACTTCAAGATGGGGGGTAAAGATCTGTAATGATTCATGAATCAATGTTTTGCAACTTTTTCTAGTTACTCTTACTTTCAATTACAGGCATACTTTACATTAAGTCACACCCACTGTAGAATTTAAATATTTTATTCACAATACTATTTCCAAATTGGAATACCTTCGTATCTACTGGCACTTATGTTTGAAACGTCTTCTTGCAGATTCAGATTCTCCAATATTTCCACTGCAAAGAAAAGATGTAGCACTTAAGATTATTTTAGAAGATTACACTTACAATCCACGTCCTGCATATCAATATTTAATAATGATTCTATGATAAATTTATAGTCCGGTTTCACTGTTATTAAGTAGGTGAATTTAAAACTCAATATATTCAATACTCTCAAACTATATTGAAGTATTGTTCGACACTTACTTGCTTTACCTGGAATTTAATTTTGAAATCAGAATATCAGCAGACAGATAAATCATTTACGTACTTGTCGATACATTTCTGTATATCCTTAGTACTTCACAAATTAATTCCGTACAAAGATTATTTATTTTCAGTATACATTGACAACTAAAAAAAAAATGTATGAGTTATACTACATACATCAATACAGGCTGTTACAAATTCGAGGCTCACCATTGGAATCTCGGAAACGGTAAGAGATACGAAGTCGGTTAAATTAGGGCAAAGTTGCGTATTTTGGTGCTGAACAATAATCCGTTCTGAAAAATCTTCTACGATTTGTAGTTTTTGAAATATTTCCAAAAAACCAAAAAACGTAATTATTTTTTTTATTTTTTTCTGAAGTTATTATTACACAGATGATAACAAAATTAATACATTCTACAGGCACTTTTTTGGAGCTCTTTACGATGATATCATTAGATTTTACTTAAAACGTTTCGTCTCCTTCTGACCATCATCAACTTTTTTTTTCTTATGGGCACCACATTGGATTTTAATAGCATTAAATAGATCTATTTTTTCTGATGCTTCTCCATATATCACATATCCCTATTTAATAAAATGAAACAGCTATAAATGCAAGAAATTGTTGAAAATAACAAAACAAGGAAAAATATGGTATGCAGATAAGATAAAAACAAAAAAGCTTTCATGTATCTTCGGAGTTTTATTTCGTTTATCACAAAAGCTAATTTTAGTAGAATTTTTAGATCTAAAAATGAATGTCATGAATCCAACAACGACGTAAATTTAAAAATTAATTGTGCTGTTAACAACAACAATTCAGTAATAACGAGCGAAATTTACTTCCAACAATATCCAGAAAGACTTTATGTCTTTAGAAAACTCGTATCTTAAAAGATATTACTGCTCGAGGAAACATTCTTTCTTGTAGTATCATAATTTTATACATTTTATAAATAACTATTAATTACCTCTTCTAATAATTCTTCATTCTCATCATCATTAAGGCGATCTCAATACGTCAATACGTCCTTTGAGTTTCATGAAAAGATCCATAATGTGCAATGTTTCTAACTTAATAAACATTGTTTTATGCGAATGGCGTCTTTCTAGGTATTGTTGGAAGTAAATTTCTCTTGCTATTACTAAATAGTTGTTGTTAGCACAATAAATTTTTAAATTTACAAGAATGAGAGTTTTTTAAAGACAATTTTTTGGTGATACTTTCTTGCTTTAATTATAAAAATGTATACATAATTTAATTACGAAACTAATTAACTACTGTTTCATCTTCGTTTTTCTGGATATTGTTGGAAGTAAACTTCGCTCGTTATTACTGAATTGTTGTTGTTAACAGCACAATAAATATTTAAATCTACGCCATTCTTAGAATACATGACATTCATTTTTAGATCTAAAAATTTTACTAAATTAGCTTTTGTGATAAACGAAATAAAACTCCGAAGGTGCATGAAAGTTTTTTGTTTTTGTTTTCACTGCATACCATATTTTTCTTTGTTTTGTTATTTTCAACAATTTCTTGCATTTCCAGCTGTTTCAAATTATTAAATAGGGATGTGTGATATATGGAAAAGCATCAGAAAAAATAGATCTATTCAATGGTATTAAAACCCAATGTAACGCCCATAAGAAAAAATGAAGTTGATGATGGTCAGAACGAGACGAAACGTTTTAAGTAAAATCTAATGATATCATCGTAAAGAGCTTGAAAAAGTGCTTCTAAAATGTATTAATTTTGTTATGATTCCTGTAATACTAACTTCAGGAAAAAATAAAAAAGAAAATTAAGTTTTCATGTTTTTTGGAAATATTTCAAAAACTACAAATCGTAGAAGATTTTTCGGAACGGATTATTATTCAGCACCAAAATACGCAACTTTGCCCCAATTTAACCGACTTCGTATCTCTTACCGTTTCCGAGATCCCAACTGATGAGCCTCGAATTTGTAACAGCCTGTATATACTTACTAATTTGTTTCCTGGAAGTATAACTGTAGAGACTCTGATTGTAAAAGATTTGTTATAAACTGCAATGTATTTAAATGAATATCTAAATCTGTGCTATCATATTTGTTTATAAAATTATCTTCATACAATGCAGCATATACTTGCAAGACACAAGAATCTGCAAATCAATTGAAAACTTATCGCTTGTCGAAACCGACACTAGATTTACCTTTGTTGAAAGACAAAATTCCCTCCCTACTGTGTACTTTCAAGCTTCGTTTTGAAGGCATTTTACACAGATTAGACACAAATGTTTCATTTGATGATGTCGTCTTAAAAAATCTCGAAAGATATTTCATGGTTTCTTTGTACGGTCGTGCAAAAACGAGTTCTCTTGTAATACTTAAAACTAAAGAGCGACTGAGGAAGAAATTAATTAATCAAATGTAATCATATGTAGACCGGTGGCCAAGGAAATCGTTACGATTACGTTTCTATTGCAAATCAATAAGGGCAGGAGTAACGATTTTAATGGCCACCACCGTACGACCTTACCAATTATTTAGTGATGATGAAAGGTATATGTTTGTTAAGAGTAATGTCACTGAAGAAAAGAAGCCCACACATCTATCTGCTTTCCTCTGCAAAATTTGGAAATAACGTTAATAATGTGATACACAATTTTACTTGTCCGTACGTACGATGTTTCCAATTGCTCTCAAAGCCAATAAAATTAAATGAAGAAAGTCAAACTTTTGAGCGGCATTGTTAGGGGGATACCTGAACATGTCGTCCTCTGATTTATTTACCAGGGGTTTATTCTCCAATAAATGTTGTTGTAAATGTGAGCTAAACGGTAAAATTTCTGACACTACGGCAATCATTTGTCTTGATTTTATTCCGATTTCATTTTCACACCATTCCCTGTTAGAAATTATAACGTAAATTATACTTATACGAGATCAAATCTATTTATAATTTGATAGTTGCATGGTGAGTGTGACTAACGTGGATTATTTATACCAATATTTTGCTTACATTAACGTTAAAAGTACAACGATTACAGTGAATTGTCTACATCATGATTTCCTAATTGGGAAATAAATAGTAACGTAACTCGGTCAATGTAAACAATAATTATACGACGATGCCTGCGCTGTGCTGGTGACCCAATGAGTCGGAGTTAACACTGAATTTGTGGTTTCGAAATGAAACATTAATTGTAAACTGTCCTAATAACTTATTTTCGATTAAAAACTATACTAGATTATGCGCCTTGCACAATCTACACAACGGGTAGCGGCGGGCCTGGGGGTACATACATATAAAAATGTTTACTTACTTTGAATCAAAGACTGACAGATTCGAGACTGATGGATTAAATGTTCTCCTCAAATACAAATTATCCAGCTGTTCTATGTCTTCATTTTGCGTGTTCTTTTCTAAAATCAACAAATAATCCACCAAATTTTGAACTATAAGTCGGGTTACCGCCAAAATCTGTAATCAAACAGAAATACAATAAGGTAATAGTAATTTTATGAAACATACCTACCCTATTGATATTTGAATGACACTTTTCGGAATCAATTTTGATAGTAGTGCAATTTATTAATGCGGAGATATCTGAATAAATGCAACTTAAATTAAAATTCTTGCTTTCGTTGATTTTCTGAAGTTCAGAGATGGGCAGGGTTTCTAAATACTGGTTCAATTTTTTATTGTATTTCAGGTGTGTCTGGTAAGTTTCCGGTTTCACTGAATTAAACATTGCACCGAAATGAACTGCAGTCATTAATCTTTTTTCTACAAAAAGAAAATTAATAATTTATATTTAGGTACTTTGGAATCTTCCTGTGTATGAAAATTTCTAAATAGATAAAACACTAGTTACTTAACACTAGCATTTTTATGAAAGTCACTTTTTATAAAGCGGCTAAACAGGATAAGATACATCAGATGTTAATGATTTGTCTGTTTTAATAAGTTATATTTCCAAAAGGAAAAAGAAATATAAACATACCAACTTCCAGAATAATTTCAATTTTGTATTGATTCACGACCAGCTCCGATTTCTTTTCTTGATTTTTACTGCTCTCCAAGTTCTGGCCATTTTTCTTAAGAAGTTCCGCACTCATTGACATTTCGGAATTGAAATGCTTTGTAATCTCAATAACTTTACTTTTCAATTTTGCAATTTCCAAGTTCTGAAATGTAATTATTACTACTTAAACAAAGTTAGTAAGTACATCACCTTAAATTCAAGATCACTCCTAGCTGCCTCCACCTCCTTTTGGGTTACATTCAACTTATCTGCCCACATTTGTTCCTTCTTTTTTTGTTCAGCTTCCACAGTTTTCCGAATTTCTTTAAGCTGGCTACGTAAAATCGACGCTTCACCTTCCTTCACCACACATTCCTTCTGTAAACTCTCTACTTTACTTTGTAATTGGTGAGGGTTCAAATAACCGACGTTACTATTTTGCTTTGCCTTATTAAACTCATTACTACACTTTGAACTCTCATTTAAAGCAGGTAATTTAAATGAACTGTTCGATGGCATCACAGTTACTTTCATTTGTGTTGAAGTGATCATATTCTTCCGATTACATTGAAAAGCGTTATAACTGGGTAAAATTGAAGTGTTACTCTCTGTTTCCTTAAAGAGTTAATCTAAATAGATACGAGAAAGTGTAGAATTAATACATACGTACCTCATTCCCACATCCATTAAATACATTCTGTGGTTTCAAAATGGATACGTTGTTTCTTTGTGTACAATTTATGTCATCCTAAGAAGAAAATTTAAATTAAATAATAATAATAAAAAGTCTTCATTCAACTATAACTTACAAAATTAATGAAACTATGACAAGGAAAGAGTATTTAGTAAGAATAGCCGAATCACAGGGCGAGCTTCAGGCAGTAGGATAAATCCTGTGCATGCATTTCAAGCTAACCGTGCAATAAGGCAATTGATATTTAAGATGATTTGCTTATGTGCTTAACTAAGTTGCTAAACTAAAATTAGAAATTCTGTGATCGACTATAGTTTTAAAAGAAAAGGCTTTACACAAACCTGTTCGTAAACTTGAGATGCCAGTAAAAAGCAATCTTCTACATCATCAGTATCCAAATCTTCGCCCCATATATTGTTCAAGTCATCATCAGTTTTAAATTTTTTATTGTTATTTTCATTGAAATTACCAACTCTTTTAGTCATCGCGCTCAAATTTTTAGGAGAGGTTATGTTTCATTATAAGCAGTGATGCCAACCAACTAACTCTAAAAATTTGATTTCTTTTCTCCCTGCTTGCTTTTCTCAGAATACGCTTTTTGTCTTATCGGCAATAAATGCTGAAATCAATAATGTCAAAAAAAAATTGGCACATTTTTTCCAATATATTCAAAGTGTGAAAATGACTATTAGAAATAGGTTACAATTATTTGACGCCAGCGTTGTTCCAAACAGGAACTTTTTGTGTACCAGGCTGGCAGCCCCGAGGGTACCAGATTTAAATATTCAGTACCAAGAATATCTTGAACAACTTTTAATTAAAAAATTACCGGTTAAAAATACAATAAAAAGCAAAATAACTATGTAAGGAATAACCGCAAATCCCACAATAACAAAAAAGTAAAAATCACTAGAAATCAGAACTCACTAGAATAGTTAGCACATTGCAAGCGCGTCTGGTCAGAATCACCAACTTAGTAAATTAATTCATCTAATATACATATTTTTTTAAATTGTTACTTGATAATAAAAATTGTAAAAAAAAATAATATTGCAAGACGCGATTAAATAAGTACCACCAGTTTTAAACAACGGAGTACCAAGGCAGTTACGAAAGTACCAAAATTCCAGTTTGAACAACACTGACGCTATGTCCATACCAGTGTTGCCAACCCTAGTAAACCACATTGCCGTGTCGCTGAGGGGAAATTACCGTGTTATCAAATAATAAGGTCGTGTTACCCAAATAACACGTTTAAATAAGAGGTAATACTAAAAATAATACATTTATTAAAATTTTCCTAAAAACAAACAATAATTCAAAATATCTCTAAACAAAACAAAAAGTAAAGTATACATACAAAATAAAAACGGAACTTCTTTTAACGTTTCAAAAAATTAACTTTTTGAAATTCTAACCGTAATAAAAGTCGTCTTCCTTTTGATTTAAAACTTCGTTATTATTATTATTATTAGCGTGAAGTATCTAGTAAATAACGTTTACAGTTACCTTCCATTTTATTTACTTCAAAATAAATATTTCAGACTTATTGGGCAATACATTAAAACACTTTCCCTTCTCCTTCTCTCAACGTCTCATTCTCAGTTCTCAATCACAGGACACAGACAGTGTTGCCAGTATGGACGATTTATCGCCGTTTTTTTGGGCGATTTTTAATTTTGTATTTGGCGACTAAAATTTTTCATTCTGCACATAATGGGTGATTTCATTCTGAAATGTTGGCGACTACTCGTTTGACAAAGCTGGCAATACCGGGCACAGACCGTAAAAAATGAGGTTAAGGGTTATAGACTATGGGTGCGTTCGGACTGTAATGACGGTGTTGGAGTGGAGTTGGAGTAGAACTTGGTCATGTGACATGCAGAGCGTTTAAAGTAAAGCAACACATCCGAACGATCTCGAACATTTAAAGCTTATAAACTTAAGCTAAAAGTATTTAATATCTTCCTGTACTCCAAAATTTTAGTCAACGTTTATTCATTTCTTCGGAAATTCACATTAATAAAATTAAATAATAAATTTCCATAAATTTATTCCATATTTCAAGAAATAAAAAACATTCTCTTTAATGACGACTCAGATCAAGAAGCTACAAGAATATATTACGTGAGAAAGTGAATAATTTTACTGAGTTTATTATTCTCAACATGATTAAAGAAAAAGTTTTATGTGTAATTTATATTTGAATAATAAAACTTTGGCGTACTTTTTAGAGCTCACTCTTCTCGAGATAGGGCGAATAGAGTCAACTCCATACGTTCAGGGTGAATAAAGTCGAACGATTCAAGAGTTGCTCTATTTACGCTAGTTGTACAGGGCCGAACGAATACGGAGCATTTAGAGCATAAAGGGCTTCTCGAGTTAGCAGTTCGAACGCACCCTATAGAGACGGCCCGCCGCTCACGCAAATTCGCATCTTAAAGTAACAAAAAATACTACATATCAACTTCAAGTAAAATAATACAAGCAAAGATTTTCTACCCATTATCAACTTATTTGGAGATAAATTACCGTGTTTTCCACCTTACATACCGTATACCGTGTAATCAACTTAAATACAGTGCAAATACGGTATTTACCGTGTTGTTGTCAACACTGGTCCACACTGTCCACACTATAAGAATCACACAGTAGCGGAGTAGCGTCACTCGAGTATAACCGTCACTTTTGCCATTTTATTTGATACCTGCCGAGTTGCATTGAGTACGGTTTCGACTTATGCATCTTATGTTGCATGCATTTTGCGGTTTACATTACGCTCAGTGCATTAAAATATTGCATGAAATCGTGATGCACGGTATTAGAATCTGTTCTAATTTCGTGCTTCAAGTTGCATGCAACTCTTAGTGCTTTCAGTAATTTCTTTATTACCAACTGCTATTGGAAAGTTGGTGCTTATATTGACAGCAATCACATTGAACAAGCAGGAAACATAAAATGACAAGTTGCACAAAACTAAAATCACCGTCCGCCAATACACCCAAAAAATGCAAACTGATCAAAAATAACTGTTTGAGTTGGCAATACAATTAAGACTATTAAGAACATTTTTTTATTCGGCTATTTGCAACACGATATATATTTTGTTAGTTTATTTGACGTAACCTAAACAGCGACAAGATTGTAGGTTATGATGGCGTCAAGCCGTCAACAACCGGAAGTTGCTCCATTTAAAAATAAAATTCAGCATTGCCAACTCGAACAGTGATTCTTGACCACTTTGTATAAATGCATAAATGTAAACCGTCGTGCATGTTTTGCTGCTTTGCATTAAAACATGCATGCATTTTTCGAAACATGCAGATTCAAAAGATGCATGCATGGAAATGCATAAATGGAAACCAAGCTCTACATTTCCATAAGGGCATCAAACAGTATGACTGCTTTTTTTGACACTGATGTTTAAGTGGCGCTACGTAATTACTTACATTGTGCTATGTCAGTTTATAAATACCTAAAAATATAGGGTGTCCACCGAGTGCCACTAGCGTCTATAGTATATAAGTTTGTCAGTTTAGACAAACACATTTGGCGTTTTATGAAAGCTTATTAAAACAGTGTTTCACGAGAGTCTAGATATACTGGGTGTTCCATTTGAAAATTTGGAGAAAAATTATCTTTCGCAAAACTCAACACCCTGTACACATAATAACTGATAGACCGAAGCAGTTTTGAAATTTCTGTAGAAAAGATATTGTATTGAGTACCTACAAGAATTCAAGATGAAATGTAAATAAATAACAAAGATAAAAGCATTCATATTATGGCAATTTTTTACACTTAAAAAAATATAACTTTGGTATGGCTCTCAGTTACTGAACACTCTGTATAGCCAAAAATAATTTTATGAAGTAGAGCTGACTGATAGCGTTTTCGATTGACCGCTTTAGTGCGCACTCGGTGAGTGTAACCGGTGCACGTGAATCGAAAACATGAGTTACATCTCAGCTCGTTTGAATTTTTTTTCTACAGCGCGATCAACTCGATCTGACCGGCGAAAAATATGCGAACTGAACAGCCAATTTCTTTGTCCCTCACTCCCCGCTAGGCAACAATTTGTATCGATATAGTCCCATCTTTGTGTCAATTACAAATTCGTCTTCTTGGTTTTAATTAATTTAATTAATTTAGCTGCAACCAGGGTTGGGAAAACTACGTGTAAAAAATATTTTCTACATTACATTACATCTAGACGTAATTTTTATGTAGTTAAATGTAATTTTTACCCGACGTTGTTTATGTGAATTGTCACATTTCTAACCTCAAAATGAATGTTCACTTAACGTATTCAGTGTTGCCAACAGTCTGAATTTCACAACCGCTAGATCGCATCCCTTAAGCCGCTAAATATCCGCTAAATGTCATTGAAAACATTGAAAAAATTTACATTTCGCAATTTTTCCAGTAGTTCTTTCTACTGTAGTTATCCAGTCTCTTTTAACCACGCTTCTGAAAACCTTTGATGATATTTGTTGCACGTTTGTTAACTACTATTATTAATAATAATTTCACAAAGTACACACCTACTACACACTTTTTCAAATATTTACTTACGCCTGATTGATGATTATTTTACGGGTTTTACGTGACCGAAGCGTGACCGTTGCGCCAACTTTTAAGCACCACTTTTACCTGAAAACCATCGTTCAAAGGTGGGTAATTTAAAAATAATAATTACATTTAAAGAATTTCAGATATTAAAAAAACTTGATTTTACTTCACTTTTCACAATCAAAATATTTTAATAACCGCTACTTTTTTTAAATGAAGCTAAAAAATCCGCTAACCGCTAAATAGATTTCTAGTCCGCTAAATAGAATTTGATTCCGCCAAATCTAGCGGCAAAACCGCTAAATTGGCAACACTGGACGTATTTGGACGTAATAAATATTGCGTTTTTGATGTTTTTTAATGTTTGTGTACAACAGTTTTGTCCATTTTACATCAAAATAGATATTAGATTGTGTATTATAAATAATTAATTATAACCTGAAAATAAAGAAATAGAAAACAACGTAGTTTTTAAAGTAGTTAATTCATTTTTTACGGCGTAGTTAATTACAAAATCTGCACGTAATTAATGTGTATTTATACGTCTCATTATCTACGTCTCAACCCTGGCTGCAACAAATGGCATGTTTCTTAAAAATCTTCTTAAAATTACTGGTTTCACATAAAAACGAAATAAAACGGTAAAGTATATCGTACTGCAGTGATTTATAGGTTAAAGTACAAATTATTTTGACATTTAAAATTTTGTCTCGGAGTGTATAGTCCCGCGCACCTTAAATGCACCTCCCGGACGCAAACCTCGCTCTTAAAACCTTGTGATACAATGCTCACAGAACTGTCAAATTGACAAAATATACAGGCTGTTTTTTAACTTCATGCAAAAAATGAAACCAGTGAAAGTTGACATTAAAAGTGACAGAATGAGGCAGTTTTTGTATAACAATTGATTAATAAATATTAGAGATATTAAATGTGTTCGGCGAATGGTGAAACAGTTTGATATTCTCTGGTTAATTTTTATTATGTAATTACGTAGTCGGAGAAGTATGCTGGTGTGTCAACATCGGCTGTTTAAGTGGGTCAGTTATTTAGTTCTCAACCGCACTTCGACGCAGGTAAGAGCGTTGAAAATATGGCCGAATTTTCCAATAGTGTTATTATGGACATGATTTTAATTTACGGCGAATGCGGTCAAAATCCGTTGGCTACAAGATGTTTGTATACACAGCCAGCATAACCGAGATCGTCCTTTGCCAAATAGCAGATCCTTTGTGTCAGTTGTGCAGTTTGTTGTTTGGCAAATTATTCGTGAGGAACAATTACCCGTTCCATTTTCAAAGAGGGCAAGGCTCTGATGCTCGCAGATTATCTCCAACGCATGCGATCTTGTCGGTGGTTACTCCGGGAACAGACGGACAACTCGAACTTAATGTTAATGTTAATAACATTCTCTTCACAAGAGTTGGTATGTTTGATTTTCACAACATGCATGTGTGGGCAGGTATGTTAAACGGCACTTTAATCGGTATATTTACATCTCGCGCAGGGGGGGAACTTCGAACACTTATTGTGGGTGAAGGTCACCGTCCGTTGCGTTTAGCGATTCTAAACATTTCACAAGGAATTGCCGGATGTCGGTATGAATTTTTTGATTTTTTTTTCGTTTTAATTTTGATGCATTCGTGAGAATATCTGTTACCAAATACGCCATTAATTTTTTTGCACGAACTTGAAGAACAGCCTGTATATAAATGCATAATATTCAGAATAGGTAAAAACAATTACAATTCAAATTAAGGAATTAGGGTATAAAGCGAAATTTTCAAACAATATTATAACAAAGTCATATATTATCGATTAACAATTAAGATAATACATATAATAATTCAGTCATGATTAAAGAGCACAATTTAGACACATGTAAAATTTAAATATAAGTGCAGGATAATTTATTATGATATGACCACAAAGTCAAAACGACATCATACGAAACAATGCAAATCAATGACCACACTATCTTGTGGTTATGTGATATCTCTGCATGAAACTGCGGAAATATATACCGGAAATTCCGATTACGATAAACTTTCTATGTGGGCGACTTGCTCTATCAGTTGTCGTGACTCTGGGTGATGTTCTTGATCACACTACTTGTAGTTATGTGATATTTCTGCATGAAACTCAGTCGTCTTATATAGGGTTTATACCGGAAATTCCGATTACGAAAAACTTCTGTATGTGAGCGACTTGCTCTGTCTAGGAGTTATCGTGATTCTGGGTGATGTTCACGACCATACTACTTGTAGTTATGTAATACTTTTGCGTAAAACTCAGTCGTCTTATATATGGTACATACCGAAAATTCCGATTGCGAAAAACTTTGTAAGTGGACGACTTGCTCTATGAGTTATCGCGATTCTGGGTGATTCTCACGACCATACTACTTGTAGTTATGTGATACCTCTGCATGAAACTCCGTCGGCTTTTATATGATTCATACCGGAAATTCCGATTACGAAAAACTTTGTCATGTGGGCCACTTGCCCTAAGAGTCGTCGTGATTTTCCTTGATCGTCCATTCATAATCCCGGCTCTTTTGATGAGTCATCTAGGAGACTGTTTGGCGATGCAATATGCAGCTGATATTCTCAGCTGGGTGCAGTTTTATTGCAAAGATCTCTTGAAAAAGCAAGTCGTTTGTTTACATAAGTTTTTAGGTGGGCGAGTTTTCCACGTTCCCGTAGGCGACGTTTTATTATGTTTAACTTACGCCATGATTTACATATTGCCGAGGTTTTTGGCAGATGGTGGCTGGAGGAATATGAGTTTGAAAACAAAACAAATTAGTGCCAAAATAAATGAGCCGTTTTTTTCTTGCGTTGTTTCTAAAGACTGCCAATGGTGACAAGTCACCAGACTCTGGATTAAGTTTTTCTTCAAGTGACATGTTTCGCATTTTTAATGCCCTCATCGATTTTTAGCCAACGGGTAACGTTTTCTGGCCATCTTCTTTCCTTCTGCATAAACGCGGCCTTAGGGTCAGTGGAATTAGATCGATGACGGTGGCGTCGAGTTCGTCCCTCGACGTGCGCGCGTCTAAACCGCCAACAGTTGATTCCGAGTTCGCGAAACGGTGACCACGCGTACACTGGCGCTTTCCAACGAAAGGCACAAAAGTGACTTTAATTTACGATCCATCCACACACGCGTGTCACTATTGTCAGCCTAATAAAACCTGTGAAGTGTCATTCCGAATTTACGCCGCCGACAAGTAGATAAATTCGCGTGCGTACCGTAGTGTAAACTTTTTGTTTACGTTATCCTGTCGCTGGGTATATTATTGATAAAATAGCGACGGACTGCAAGTCGGTTTTTGTTTTTACTACCTCCAGGAGTTGCCGACATCTCCCAGCCGTAAATAATGGATATACGAAGAAGTAAATCCGTGTATTCGTTTGTAAATATGTAATTGCAAAACTGGAGGTAAAATTCGGATTGGTTTTCTTCTTCAAATTACAAGGAACAAAAAGGGCTTGATTTTTTTTACCTAAACTGTTTAACGACGCACTCATTTGAGATATTCTAGAGAGAAAATCTTAGTACAACTTTGGGTATATGTGAATGGAAAATAATTTCGAGAAACACTTACAAAAATGAATCGAGAAACAGTATTAATTTAATATATGTATGTAGGTACCACAGGTGAAATCTGGCGCGCGCAAAGTTAATCCTTCAATTTCCAAACAACCTGTATATAAAAATCGTAAATACGTGGTTTAGATTCGAAAATAATTTGGAATTTCGCTTTACAATCAAAACAATCCTGTGAGGTTAAAAATCACGATACTTTAAAATATTTTTATTACAAAAATTACTAATTTTAAAAAAAAATAATGTACAGGGTGTCTCATCCCATAACAACATACGGAGGAGATTAAAACCGTTGCTTGGAGAAGGTTTCTTCTTAATAAATTTTTATAAAAAAAAAACTCTACAGCTAGAAAATTATAGCAAGTCAAAGTTAATTAAAATTAATTAACAAGCAATCGTTACTAACTGTAGTAATAAATTACGTTTTAAATTAAAATTTGGGGTACATAAGAGTTAGTTGAACAATGTTTAGTTAATAAAATGTTAACGTAGAAGTTATTGTCCAAAAACTATTGTCATAACTCATAACGTAGAGAACTACTGGCACTTAGTTTTGGAACGTCTTTTTGCAGATTCAAATTCTCCAATATTTCCCCTGCAAAGAAAAGATGTAACATTTAAGATTATTTTACAAGATTACACTTATAGTCCACGTCCTGTATATCAATATTTAATAATGATTCTATGATACATTTATAGTCCGGTTTCACTGTTATTAAATAGGTGAATTTAAAACTCAATATATTCAATACTCTCAAACTATATTGAAGTATTGTTCGACACTTACTTGCTTTACCTGGAATTTAATTTTGAAATCAGAATATCAGGAGACAGATAAATCATTTACGTACTTGTCGATACATTTCTGTATATCCTTAGTACTTCACAAATTAATTCCGTACAAAGATTATTTATTTTCAGTATACATTCACAACTAAAAAAAATATATGAGTTATACTACATACATCAATATATACTTACTAATTTGTTTCCTGGAAGTATAACTGTAGAGACTCTGATTGTAAAAGATTTGTTATAAACTGCAATGTATTTAAATGAATATCTAAATCTGTGCTATCATATTTGTTTATAAAATTATCTTCATACAATGCAGCATATACTTGCAAGACACAAGAATCTGCAAATCAATTGAAAACTTATCGCTTGTCGAAACCGACACTAGACTTACCTTTGTTGAAAGACAAAATTCCCTCCCTACTGTGTACTTTCAAGCTTCGTTTTGAAGGCATTTTACAGAGATTAGACATAAATGTTTCATTTGATGATGCCGTCTTAAAAAATCTCGAAAGATATTTCATGGCTTCTTTGTTTGGTCGTGCAAAAACGAGTTCTCTTGTAATACTTAAAACTAAAGAGCGACTGAGGAAGAAATTAATCATATGTAATCGTATGTAGACCGGTGGCCAAGGAAATCGTTATGATTACGTTTCTATTGCAAATCAATATGGGCAGGAGTAACGATTTTAATGGCCACCACCGTACGATATATGTACGTATAGTCCACGTCCTGTATATCAATATTTAATAATGATTCTATGATAAATTTATAGTCCGGTTTCACTGTTATTAAGTAGGTGAATTTAAAACTCAATATATTCAATACTCTCAAACTATATTGAACTATTGTTCGACACTTATGTGCTTTACCTGCAATTGAATTTTGAAATCATAATAACAGGAGATAGTTAAAACATGTACGTACTTGTCGTTACATTTCTATATATCCTTACTATTTCGCAAATTAATTCCGTACAAAGATTATTTATTTTCAATATACAGTGTGTCGCAAAAAGTTTTATACAAATGGAGAAAAAGTTTATCTTACATTTCACAAAAAAAACTATTGTTTATAAAAAGTTCTGCATGACTTGTAGATCCATAATCAGGTACAAATTTTTTAAAAAATTGGTTGGAATACAGGGAAGCTAAAAAATAATAATTTGGACGGAGAGCAAAATACGTTCAAACTGTGGTGGAGAGCAAAATGTTCAATGAAATTGTGATTAAATAGCAAGAAATTATGCACACTTGTAGATTATTGATATTCCCAGATAAAAATTGATAAAGAAGGTTATCAATGATTTATAAAAATAAATTAACTAACAATTGCTGAAGTGTTTATTTTTTAATATTCTTTATAAATGTTTTTAATTCTTTAATAAATATTGTTGTAAATGTGAGCTAAACTGTAAAATTTCTGACACTTAGGCAATCATTTGCCTTGATTTTATCCCTATTTCATTTTCACACCTATCCCTGTTATAAATTATAACGTAAAACTACTGTCATAACGTTGAGAACCGCTGATTAATTAAAATAAAGCTATAGAACGAGTTGTTGTAGAAATTTACTTAAATGACAATTCCTTTCAGTATTAAAGTTAAGGCCCAGTTTCTCAGTCACAAGTTAACTTTAAGTATCAATTAATCCCCACAGTAACAATTACGAAAACAATTGTTCCTATACGTTGGAAGACAATGTCAACATTTTGATAAATTATTATTATTTTTAATTAAAGCAAATTATGTATCACCACTTACAAGAAATATACTTGCTTGGAAAAGTGAACACTATTATATTATTTCTAATTCTTCCTCGTTAATTAAGTGGCTTAATTTATAAGCAATTTCAACGGCTGTAACCTTTCTCATTATTGGATTTTGAACAACCGTGAATTAAGAAAAAAGCTTTACATTGATCTCCCCTAGCTACTCTTTCAATCTCCTCCATACGCTATAAGACACCCTGTATAAATTATGAATCGCAAGTGATTATTTTAAAATTTTTTAATTAAAGCTGGTTCTTGTCCGATGAAAATTGTATCACAAACTCTTTTAAACGGACACTAAATGGCGCACAAACACTTAACGTTTCGCAGTCGTTCGAAGCTGTCGAACGACTGCGAAACATTAAGTGTTTATACGCCATTTAGTGTCCGTTTAAAAGAGTTTGTGATTTAAATTTTTTGTCAACTCTTGCCATGGGATTTGGACGGCATGTCTTAGCTTTACTGTAAAACGGCATCAAGTAGTGCAATGACTTACTTTCCTCCTAAGCTAAGACATGCCATCCAGGTTTCATACTCGTAGATAGTTATCATTCTTCATGATATTTTATTACTAAATTCTCGCGGTGTGTATGCAGGGTGTTCGTTTTTTGAGGACAACCATGGGGATCTCAGCTATTTGAAGAGATACGAAGTCGGTTACATTGGGACAAAGTTGCGCATTTTTGTGTTCGTTAATAAGCTGAAAAGAAAACTCACTCTTTTACGGTTTTCATGGTACAGGGTGAGCCAATAGTGCGTAGCGTCTCTATTATTACAAATTTTTAAAATCTGTTTTCGCTATTACTTACGTATGGTATATAATCCATTCACAATACTCTCGTGACATTTACTCTGACACAATGAACATTTTGAGTGTACTTGATAAACACTAATTATCTACTATTTTACCTGACTGTACTTAACGATCATTAGCATCAAACATTTTCCAAAACTCAGAGGTACCATAGATCGCTAGATTTGAATGTTCTCTTTCATAGTTTGCAATTAAATAAGTTATGATAAGTATATCATTTTGGAAAGTTTCTGAGATGAATCATAATTTTTTTGCTTCACTTTCTCCATTATATTTTAAATTTAATGAATTTAGGAAATAACTTCTGCTATTTATGAGTTTAGCCTAGACATTTATCTGTGTTCTCTTTTTGCAATTAATGTTCAAGAAATTACTACTTATAATTAAAAATATTTCACGGCTTTATCTGATGTACAGGTTCGCAAAAATTATTTATCATTAATTTTTAAAAATTGTTTTAGTTTGAATAGGTACATACGTCCCATAGAAGCAAAAGCAAATGCCAAGACAGGTGTATTCAGTGAAGTCTGCCAGTAAGTGCAAAGTGCTGGGGGGTTGAACTTACGTTATGTATTAACGGGAAAGGCAAATAATCTGTTTGTCCTCTCCACTCTCCAGCAGGTGAGGTTAGAGGCAAATAACCTGTTTATCTTTCCCAACGGTTGCCTATGCGTGCGAAATGTTCATATCCCCAAAAATTTAAAAATAAAATTGTCATCTACTTCCCTTCCTTTATCTCTTCGTTTAACTCTCGTTCTTCCATCGCTTTTCTCAGTATATCATATTTTCTCTTGATCCTTGCTTTTTTTTTTGGCCGTCATTCTTTCGGCAACCTCTCATCACATGTTCAATTCAGCAAAGATTTCGCATTTCAATTCTATCCATAATTGTTCATTCCTGCTATCTCTTGGTTAAGTCGCTTTGAATCCAATGATGACTTGGAAGGCGCCGCGGAGTCTTATTTTGCAGAATGATCAAAAGAATTTTGTTTTAGAAGGCATAGCGTTATTAGAAAAACGTTGGAATAAGTGTGTTAGTGTTAATGGTTCTTACGTTGACAAAAAATTGTTTGTTCTCTAACTCGTTTTTTTCGTAGCTAGGTAGATAACATAAAAAACTTCCCTCGTATATGGTTGGGTGTAAGTTCTCTATAGATATCGACATTGTCCATGTGGCAACTTTGATATTGGTTTTGGCCCAATTTTTTAATTGTTGGACAGTTTCGGTGCCATAACGTTGTTGTTATCATAACTTGTTGGTAAAATCCTAAAATCTCATTCTGGAATGTTAAAAGTGCTTCAAATATTTTTGACTGCCATCTTGTCAGAACTGACACGCTGCTCTTTAAGTTCGCCGTAGCGATCAGAAGCTCTTTTAATGCTTTATATGTATGGGAAAAACTGCGACTGCGATTGCGATTAGTGATAAATATACCCGACAGAACGTAGCAGGTGTAGGAGGTTTAAAGTTTTAAAGAATTACTCCAGAATAATGTTGTGCATATTATTCGTAAGATTTAAATCACGAAAGAAACATAAGTATAATACATTTTTCCGATAGCACAGATACGCGCAACCTTTTAAGCGACACGAAATTTTACAGACTAATATTGTACATATACTTAAATTATCTTAATTTATTCCTGATTTATTTATTTACTTTGACAAGAAAGCTTTACCGGGAACGGAACTGCTGTTTCCGCCCCTCCCTCCCCGCGAGGCTTTTAAATCCTTCCGTATCAATTTTGGGAGAGATGGTTAGCGTCACGTGAGCCAATTCAATTCGAAACTTCTGTCCCGCGCGAAGCTTCTAATAGAAAAGTAGCTTCCGCGAGAAGGCAGACGGATGTGGTTTTTATTTATTTCTTTTCCATGCAACGCAAGCGAAATAAACTGCTCTCTTCTCCATTTGATGATTCCGCAAGCAAAGTACTTGTAACTGTTGATTCATCGGTTTCTGTCGGCGTCAGTGGGGATAAGGGCGAAACTTTTTCCCGCGTAACTTTATACTCGACGCATTTCGAAATCACGTCGGAATTTTTACCTCTGCAACCTGAGATCTCCGTTTCGTTTTGAATTTGACATTTTCTAAGGCACGGCCTTGTTCCAATTCTTTTCATGGAAACTTAATTTTTATGACTTTTAATTGCGGCATTTCCGGGTCCTTGCAACATCTAGATATGTTTAGTCATTTATTTAGTTCTGTCTTTTGTAGACTTGTAAGTCTAACATTCGATATTCAAAGACAAGTGTTTTCTACATAAATTCAAAGTCACAGAAATTTTGTCCCGTAATAATTTGATCGTCAGCAGCAAAACTCACTGTAAAGAGATAGCTTTCATTAATTGGCGTGCAGGTTCGCTTCCATTTACACAGTATAATTTCTAAATACACATTACACCCTTTTGTTAATTGCTAGGTAATAGGTATAGCTCCGGATAAATGTTTACTTTTTTTATTTTCAGAGCATCTTTTTTTCCCTAAATTTGCTGCAATATATACATATATAAAGTTTGATTTATCCTCGATATCTTACTTTTTCTTGAAGAATTTTTTGTCAAAGGTTGCTGAAGGTAAGACCTCGATGACAACTCAGGTCCTTGCTTATTTTTTTAATGAAATTTTGTTATTTACATGTTATTTACATGTTTATTATTGATCGAAAAAATTCCAAAGTTTATTACAAATTAGATTTGAATATGGAAAGTCAAGTTAAAATTTTGTATTCCAGAATAAAATCGAACCGAGTTATATTTATTTAATATATTTAGTATATTATCAAATTAAATGAAAATGATTTAGATTAATCTTCCGTACTCGTACAGATTATATTAAATGGAATTAATTATACCAGCAGTAGCACTAAAACTGACATATTTGACTACGCCAAGGCTTCGTCACGCTATTATTGCTACGAAACAATGGTGCACTAATGGAATCTCCATGTATACATTTAAAAGTCCCGTTTATAATTGAATCCAAAGCTCCTGGAATAATTGTAGTCGTTAAGGAGTGCGCCAGAACATTTCCAAACGGTTGACACGTGGACCACTGACACACATTGATGACAACTCGTTACAATCAGATTTGCAATAAAATTTAAATTAGCTAAAGTAAAAATAGAAGGAGAAAAAATGGAGGATGATTAATGGAAAATGGAATCAGATATTTCGACGTCATCGTGTCAGCAGCGCACGGTAGGTGCGAGCAAGTGTTTCTGAACAACAAAATACAGAGCGTTTCGGAGATATTTAAATTTCTTTTCTCTTTCTATGTTTATACGACGCACTGCCACGAATATTTACATAAGTAAGTCTGTACGTACATAACACTTTATGGATTTATTAAAATCTGAATCACAGAAAAAATACAATGCCGAACTCTAATGATGATTATCGTTCATAACATGCACTTTGTATTACCGAAATGGAAGTGGAACAGCCCAAATATTTTCTTTGCTTGAATACACGTTGTATCACATTTCGTTTTATATAATTATTTCGCCACGTGCATGGCATCAACATCCCTCCCTAATAATATAAAATTAATGTAAATTTTTGTACGTGATTCGGTAACATCACGCAAGCCATTTGCAATTTATGGCGGCAAGACTTGTAAATCATTATTACAGCAGAGAATTTTGCAGAATAAATTAGGCGAAGAAAATATAGGTTTTGTTATATCACGCTCCTATTTTTAGCACCTAGTGAATAATAAAGTTTCGAATTGGCTTCCTGTTGGAACCGTGTCACGTTGACTTCTTCTAGTGCCGACCTTTAGATTTCCATTGCAGAAGAACTTCCTTAGGGCTGCTGCTGCTGATGGTGTTGCTACTGCTTCTCGTTAGTCGTTGAGACTCAACGACTAACGAGGAGCAGCTGCAACATTCACCATTCGTCGTTTGCTAATTTTGACTAAAACAGACCGTCAGCATGGTATGACTACTACTCCTAATTAAAAAGATTATTAAGATAAAAAGGACCTATGATAAGACCCACGTGCCTTTTGGAAATTGTAAATTGGAAAGCGTATGTATTTAGACAAACCGATTTCCATACAAACCTGCAAATGAAATAAGCCACAAACAGTATTAACGACTTAAATTAAAGAATCCTGTAAGAAGTCTATTAAAGTTCTTTTCCAACACAACCCAATTATCTTAAGGAACTTGCCAGTTTATCATAAAAAAAATTTCAACAATAGTCTCATATATGATTGTTACTTTGCACGAAATTCTACCATTAGCTTCTGAGCGAAAAGTTAAACATCGTCAGTGGCTTCAAGATAAGTTGTGCCATAAGCCTTAATGATGGAACTTTTACGGATAAGGCACGCTTTTATTTCTGTAGTGTCCTAGTTAGTTCATTTTATTTTTTCTTTGTTAGACTCCGTTAACAAATAAGTCTTTGTAACCACACGAAAGCCAAACGGACATGTCCATATAAACATTTATTAATGAATCACCGTGCTGCAACATCTACAACAGATCGTTCTAAATATGTAACTCCTACTGTGTAAATACTTTCCACGAGCAGCGAGTTGACTGGTAGCATAAAATCAATATCATGACTGAGAGTTTGCAGGTGGCGTTGATCCTAATTTCAGCGCGATCAGTTAAATAATGAAATGCAATGTAATTTTAAAATTGACTTAAGAAAGGTGACGAAGAGACGATCCACTAACTTTAAATAGCAAGGCGCCGTAGAAATCAAAGATTGTAAATTTATTTTGTACGTACACACAACGAGAAGGTCGTTTTTCCTACAAATCTTTTCTCAATGGAATTTTTCCCATGTTCTGGGAAGTTTCTTCTTTCGTCAGTATTTCAAAATTCACCCTCTTGGTACCTATGTATATTTCAAGCTCTTTTGTTCCACGTACGTAATACTTCAAGTTTAAATAAATTTTTCTAGATATGTTCACTAAAATGAAAGTGCACAAAAAATTAAACTACAGTCGATCCTTATGAATGTATATTTATTTGAACGGTGGGGGTGTAGGCTGCACGACTAAAGATGATTTAAGCTATGTTCTAAATGTCGCGGGCCCCCAGGCTGCGAAACAAATGCTGTCATTAGTAATGCTGGGAGACATGAATCGGTCCGAACAAGAGAACCTCTACCGCACCTCCAGGAAACTGAGCCTGGTCCCAATGGCTGGCGGTAATCACTCCCATGGGAATCTTTTTGATTGCGACAAGGCTCGCAGAGAAGTCGAGGACTCCGAAACTTCCAAGGCCCAGGAAATGTACGCCGAGGATTTGGTCCTTAGTGTCCTCAAAAGTCCAATCAACCACGTAGGTGTCGAACTGAAAGATTACAGTACGTCACCTGGCTCGGAAGTTGCGTTATGCGCTGAGACCCCGGACGAAGACGCCAGGTAAATTTTTCATAGATGTCTTATGCAAATTGCTTGAATTTAAATAACTCGTGTCTAAATAAAAACCTGGTCAAGTAGGCTACATTTAGTGATTCTGCTATGTAAATGCAATGGATAAATTCTCGATCACAAGCCACTTGACCAGATTTTTATTTAGACGCTCGTTACATATATTTGATGTGATATGACACGACTTGATAATAGAAAGGGGATGAATTATCCTTTACTTTCGACTTCATTAAGTTTACATAGCATATGACACAATGCAAAACAAATTCAAAATAACCTTATAACGAAAGAATCAGCATTTTGTGAATCAATTAAAGCAGTTGTTAGTTTTTAATAACAAACCATGGTAATGGATACAGAGAGACGAATGGACCTTTCGGAGTTTCGTAACACACTATGACATTCGGTGAATGTTAATTTCGCCTTCGGACTCTCAATGGGAGATACATACGACCACATGACTATTGGCTATGTGAAACCCAGTCGCCTTTTACATGGTTTTAGATCGGAAATTCCGATTACGAAACACTGCGTATGGGCCACTTGCCCTATGAGTTATCCTGATTTACGTAGCCGTCCGCTCTTACTTGTGCCGGCTGATGAGCCACCTCGGCGACTGCTTGATAGTGAAATATGCAGCTGACTTTCTCCGAATACAATGTCATTGCATAGGTCAGTCGTGATTCATGATGGCAAAGCAAATCGTTTGTTTACATAATTTTTTAGGTGGGCGAATTTTCCGTGGTCGCGTAGGCGACGTTGTTTCAAATTTAACTTACTTGATTTACGAAATGCTGGTTTCTTACATGAACAATCTTTTGTAAACACATGCTATTAAACGAAGTGTTCTTATATAAGAAATACTTTCATATTATGAATGGTATTTTTATGGCAAGTTAAAAAGTATGCACCACAATGTATCCAAAAGTGGTTTCTTGAAGAACAACAAATATGAATATTATTCGCTGAATTTAAAAAAGAAACAATAAAATGTATTTGCTTAATACATTATATTTTGGAAATATATGCAAATGATTAAGAATATCTTCAAGAGCGAAAGTAAATCTAGCCACTAGCTCCTCTCTTGTGTTGACAGTGTCGCATAAATGATTGATTTCATACTCTAATACAAAAATCAATTCGAGTCATACCTGGCGAACGTGTGAGCCGAGAGGTAAGTGGGGCTCTCCTAAATCTATTAAGTTCGGAACTCTCTGGTTATCTTAACGTCACAGAGAGTTATTTTTAGCATTTTCGAGCCATTAAATTAATTTATAAATTAAAAGTAAACAATTTAATACCGCAGTATTAAAGGCCATAAAAAATATATTGAATTCAAGCAATTTGCATTTGATGACTTTGAAAATAGAACGTAATTCGAAAGGTACAATAAAACTACTGGAAGTGAAGATGAGCTGACAGACTGCGAACCGACGGAGAGGTTACCATTCCTGCAAAGGCTACGAGGTCATAGGGCACCGCGATTCTGCGAGGCACACCATAAACGCGTCCCGACGCCCCTCAAGCGCAAACAACGCTTCGGACGCACTCACAAATCAAAAGACGTAATTGCTGCCGAAGATGTGGTCGACGAAGAGGACGGCGAAGACGGAACGGATGCCCCGCGTGGTGTCCCCGATCCTTACTATCCGATCTATCTACCCATCGACCAGGCGTTCAAAACGAAATACGTGTTCCACCACAGGAAAGGGAAGACTTGCCAGGAACGGACCTACGTCTTTCTGGAACATCCGGGAGGGTGGCTGTGCTTCATTTACCACTTTACTGTGTAAGTTTATTCATAATATATTTACAACACAAATAATTATCACTGTGCAACAAAAAAAGATGCGTCTTTTGTTTGTACCAATAGAAATATACTATAAGGAAAAAAAATTGTTGCACATTGATTTTATCTTTTTATAATTACATACTCCATGTTAATATCAGAAACGCTTCATACATTTTGAAAACTTAGTCAAAATTCATATTTAAATAAAAAAATCACGTTTTGATTAATAAAAAAACGTAATGCAGTGCACTTTCCATACTAATCCGAATCGGTTTTTATAAAAGCTCAACGGATTAAGGGATTGTTCGGATTACTGACCGATTACTGCGCAGCCCATGCGGATTAGAGCCTACATTCAAATTAAGTAATTATTAACCTAAAGTAAAACGGTCAAATTAAAAAGGTAAATACTGAAGTTTGCAAATTATGGGAGGGCAAACTAAGATCGTCCCAATTGTCAGCTAACTCAATGGGAGGACAAGCGAGGTCAGACGTAACTCCAAAGTAAAAGTCACCAGCTACTGCACACTTGTCTTTATTAGTGCAACAGTGTACCCATGTAACAAAACTAAAACACAACAGGACAAAACAAAGCATAAACAAAGTTAGGTAATGTTAAAACACGAAGCACGGATCCGCTTTTCGTTTACAAAAATTACCAAATAAATTTGCCACATCAACGCCTCAATCAGCCATTCGGTATATCGCGATACAATTATAAATCTTTACAAAGAAACCATATGTTGTCTAGACATACGTCAAACTTTACTTCGGCCTAGAAGTAGACGTCAAGGGCGGCGTCAGAATGCCGTTTGGCGTCTCCGTGTGAAGCCTCCTTAGCTTGCGTACCACGTTGGAGGAACTGCATCCGGTCGGCCGATAAAAGCATTGCCTAAGCCAGAATAACTCTCTGTTGCGGCACCGAAGTATGCCAGCAGGGTAAACCCCAAATAAAAGCCTAATTAAAAGAACGAAAAACAACGTTACAATTACAGTCCAAACCATGCATATAAATACCTGATTTATTAGTGGTGATCAGGCTTCGAAAAGCAAAGGAAGATGCTCGTCTTTCACGTAGAGTGCTTCTTATCAAATCACGGAATAGATCTCAGTTTAAATTTAAACTGTAACAATACGTATTTCAACAACTAAGCTGTCACCCTCAACATACGAAATACTTCGTGAAATGTTTGGCTGATACCGGAGGATATTCTCCTCGCCAAATCGTCAGTGAAAGTAATTATAACCTATTAGAAAGACATTTACATTGTGACTTACCTGGTTACAAATGTTGAAATGTGCAAATTAAGTTAATCTCACGTCCGGCTAACTCGTGCAGATGGGGTGGATCTAAACGTAATCCCAATACAAAAGGCTTGAATTTAGATCCGAAAGAAATAATGACAATCTTAAAAGTCTGTGTAAGATATCAACCAGTACATAAACTCGGAAGTCAAGTTAGCATTAAAAATAAACTGAAATATTTAAGTACGGATCAAAACGCATTAAAGTGACCAACACAATTCTTCTTCTTCTTCTTATTTTGGCAATTGGTTATAAACCATGGGCCAGACCAACACAATTCGACATTAAAATCGCGTGTCAACGCCGTTTGTCATTTAAAATTACAACATGACAAAACAAAATAAATAAATGAATAAAATCAGAAAGATTCAAATCCGAACGTTTGGTTATCCAGAGAGCAAACGTCAAATTGTCGTCCGTCGAGATTAGGCGTAACAAGAGCGCCGCGTCATTCCAATTGATAGCATGGCTTCAGCCCAGCGAGTTATGAATATTGTAGGAAGGGCTGTGGGGTGAAAGTTGAAGACTTTCCCCGTTTCTAACCCTTCTTCCTTTGGTAGCGTAATTTTAAGTATTTTAACCAAAGTAAAATTTGGATAATTTGGAAAAACTAAAGTAAAGTAAGGGAGTTCGCTGCCACCACCGGAGTTTTTAAGGGAATTCCGGGCCCTGTAATGCTTAATTAAATTACCTGGCCGATTAATAATACTTCGGAGGAGGATCCTGCCAGGCTGGAACCGTACAAGCGCGCGTTATTTCCACCAGGAATAAAAGACGTGGACTAGCTTAAAATAGGGTATATTAAAGCATTATTTTAGAATTACTCTCGAGGGGTGGGATTGTTTACAGGGTAGTAATATTATTGACAAATTCACCTGCCGGGTAGGGATTCGAGGTAGATCCCAGCAGCAGAGAGGACTTAGATTTATTTCCCTTTTTGAGGGTGGAGGGCTCGCTGTAACCCTTTTGAAGAGGACTCGGCTTGGAGGAGTTCTTGTTCCTTGCACTCACACTTTGTTTAAACTCAGACCGTACCCGCGCGAGGATTGCAATTTAAATTTTGGTTAAGTTAATAAAAGCACTATAATGACCGTAGAACAAAGGGAAATTTCGATTTTTGAAAAGAAAAGAGAACGTTCGTTTAGGACGAAAGTTAGGTGAGGCCAGGCGAACATTAATTTAAATAAATTATAATTATAATCTTTAGATTATTAAGACTTGATGTTAACAAAAAATGACTAAAGTAGCTAACCTTTTATCGAGCTCTTTTACAAGGTTGGTTAAATTAGAAAAGTATCTTGCCCTTTCGTGCCCAATTTACGGAGTATTAGAAAAACAAATTATTACTTTCAACGAACTAATTTGTGCATGTATGGAACATGCATCGAATATTTGTCATAGAAGGTTAAATGAATTAGTTATTTTTTTGATCAATAAATGCAACGATAAGTTTGTAATTTAAGATAATGACTTCGTTCTACGTGGTTAATTTTTAATGCGCTCGAAAAAAAAACATTAATTTTCTTCTGTGAATTTGTTATTATACGGTATTATAGTTATTATAAAATAACGCCCTAGGGCATTATTTCAATGCTAACGTGACTTAAAACTGATCCATTATTTTGTTAGTCTAATACAGCGATTCTCAACCTTTTTAGCTCCGCGACGCGACCCCCCAAATAGTAAATACAAATAAAATTAATATTTCGCGACCCCCCCTCCTATAATTTTATGTTGCTGCGTTTATAGCGACGGGTATGAACATACATGTATGACGTCATAAAATGATTTCATTATTGTTTAGGCTATTTTCGCGACCCCCCTTTAATATCACCACGACCCCCAGGTTGAGAAACGATGGTCTAATAGTCTAGCCGGACATTTTATCGATATAATTAAATCAAAAAAGTTAACACAAATCTTTCTATTCGGACCCATTACATTATTAATTACTTAGACAACTTCCAATCTGGCTTCATTTATTTCCAATCATTTATTATTTAAGAAAGGAAACGTTGGGCATATTTGTTATTCATTAGTATAGTCCTCTAATGGCTTGTCAGGAAACTAGGCGTTTCCCTTACAATACTCCTCCTTACACAAATATCTTTCCGGCAACTATGAATAGAATTGGGGTGAGAAATTATAATCCATTTCAATCTAGCCGCAGTAAATCATCAAATTCGGATTCGAACGGGAACGTAACACCGGCACCTGCTCAACAAATTAAGTAGACAGGGCCAACAACAAAGGATCAATGCACGAACCGTCAAAACACAACGTTCATAAATTATAATTGAAACAGATGCTTTTTGTTTGTAGATCGAGGTCTTCAAGCATCTTCATGTTTATCCAAATTTATTATTATATCTTTCACCTTTTACACCATTTCGTCCTTGGTTTCTTGCTACTTACCTTTATTACCTACCTAGTTGACCTTGTATAAGTTGCGAACGCTGGGGGGAAATCATCGATGTTAAAGGAAAACTACAAGGACTTACGCGTAGGTTCTGAAGGAACCAAACCCTTCGGCAGGCAGTGACGGTTTATGGTGGCACAAAAGGTACCAACAATTTACGTAATGAAATGTAACGTAAAAGATACAGAGGGTTAGTATCGAATCCCACCAATTCTACGTTATGTTCGGCCTGGGAGGGCTGCGGCACACGAAACTTGTTCAACACAGTTCGGCAGCTCCTTCAAGAATTACAAAACGTTGAACGACGGTGTTATAGTAGAAGAGGCTCTCGGAAATGGTGGTATTCACGGCAAAACTCGTTCGTGAAGAACCAAACAGATACGTCAAGTCACGAAGAAGTGACGCAGATTTTCCACATCTTAACCCTCACGTAGTTGCTAACAGAAGAAACACGAAAATAAGTAAGAGAGAACAACGAAATTGAAACTGAACCAAAAAGTCTTAAACCTTGTAGAGTAAGGGCCTAGAGCGGAAAGAAACTGCGACGCGTCGTGTCGGTTCGAAGCACGTGGCGTCCTCAAACAAAATTCAACGACGCAGACTTTATCTGCCTTTGGGTGGCTAGTCTCCAAACACAAGCTCCAAAATAAGCTCCAACGAAAATGCGACCACAGTTCGTGAAGTGCACGTCGAAAAAATGGATTCTAAGAAGAACGCCGCACACGAGAATGCCGGATACCTACGCTTCTTCCACTCTGAATTGTAGAAAAATTATCAGTGTCCCCAACTGTTATGGAAAGGAGACTAGACACAACTTGCAAACGAAATAAAACCAGGACCTTAGAGTTTGTAAACAGATAGAGCGGTCACTGAAGCCAAAATAGATACAATTTTTTCTTTATTCTTATCAAAAAAGGCATATAATATACGAGTATGTTCAATGTCAAAACCAAACAATTCCGAATATTTTCCGTTAAAACACGTTAAAAATTAGGTTAGACGAAGTAAAAGACAACAACGAAGACTCAATTTCAGGGGCTGCTATTGTATTGGGGTGGGAATGTGATTGATTGATTGATTGAATTATATATTAGATTTTGTCGTTACATTCATGTTTCAAATGAAGTTGTTTGTTAGTTTACTTGGTACTCGACACATCGATCCCGATGAAGCAATGAAAAATATTGCGCAATATTGGCCATCGAAAAGGGGTTTTTCCATTTTTTGGGACTCTCCACGGAGCTCATTCGAATTTAGCTAAGAAAATATATCTATGTAAATTTTAGTGTTGAATAATTAATTAAGATTTTGTATCACATGGTGATTTTTTATATATTTACATACAGGGTGATATGGGGAGGAACGTACCAAACGAAATGACCGATCTATATTGTTTTTGACGTTGGACATCGTTATATCAATTGTTCAAATAAATTTTTGATAGGAATAAGTTGTGGAAAACATTTGTGGGGGATTAGAGTAACTTTATACGAACTGGCTAGGACCACTACGTCTTCTGTTCCATTTAAAATAACGCGAAGCTCGTAAAGCTTCTTTCCTCTTGCCACCCCTCGAGCACCAGCATCATTGTTGAAGCGCGAAGCTCGAAAGATCAATTTACTGAGGTGATGCAAGCGTTCCTACGCGTTCATTACATGTCCCATTCATTACACGCCAGTGCAGCTCCGAGCGATTCCAAACTTGAAGTCTGAAATGGAAAGCGGCCTTGATTTAATAGCTTGTCCGTTTGGCTTAATCTGTTCTTCAATTGTCCAAATGGCTTTCACTCCACAATTAAAAAAAAGCTCCTCTCATTTCTATAATAGAAAAAAAAAGGTTGGGTTTACAAAACTCGTGTTAACGTGGAAAATTCGAAGAAAAAATATTTCTGACCTTAGTGCTCAGTGTTGTACAGGGTGTCTACCAGTGCTGTAAATATTCGGGTGATTTTGATATTTGGATTACATAGAATCGGATGATACTAATGTACCTACGGATTAAGTATCCGATTTCGAATTCAAAGATTCCATGAGGGATCTATTTGGGTACTCAAGATGACAGCTTAGCTGTTGAAATACGTATCTACGTCAAAAGTGAGCGAAAATTCTGTAGTTATTATTTTTTCCAAACTGTGTACACCTAAGTGAAAGAAAGGGGCAACATATAATGGAGTTTAGGTCATTTACTAATTTTTTTGAAAAAAATAACCAAAAATGAAATAAAAGCGCATGACCTAAAAAAATGCATCACACAGTTACAATTATTCATTTGTAAAAAGTTAATGGTAAAAAATTCAGACAAAATATGAAGTAGATAACAACTTTTAAAACACTGTTATCACAAGACTCTAAAACGAAAGACTCCTGATTACTTACTCTGATCGGTAATAAACCTGCGCTGTTTCTTGCACCAGCTTTCCCCTCGACTAGCAACAATGAAGAATGGGGTGGGTAATTTGATATAAATAAAGGCGCCAGGGTGAAAAAGGTACCCAGCTGATCCATAATAATCTTAGCTCCCTTAGAGTTCCCAAACCGCCTCGGTGTTGCAGGTGATTATTCCCAACAACTCACTTGTATGCCGAAGGTATACACACAAAACACAATAGCTAAATTAACAAATACTATAAATAATTAAAAGAAAATGCACAGTGAAATTACATAACGTCACATACGCGACAACGGATGTCGAATGCACTTCGACTAAAAGAAATGCATCAAATTCTAAATCGCTCCACTTATGTTACTAATGAAATTACATTAAACGCAAGATTAGACGAAATTCGCTCTTTGATAAAATACATCACGTCGAAGCAGTAGGTAACATACAATTAAAACGATAGAAACTCCACAGTGTGTTCAGAAGGTTCAAGGCCGCTTGTCAGTTTCCGGTGTGCCAAACGTTGACCGGAGCGAAACTTAGCGAAACTGTGGCGGTGCCTCTTTTTGGCCGGTCCTCGTAACTGCTTCCAAAGGCTGATTAATTAACCAAGGGCGAAAAGGGTACTTCACATATCAAATCGTACAGGAAGATGTACACGAAGAATACACGACACTAAATTCCTGAATTAAAGAAGAAACTCGCAATTAGAAATTAAAATGGGGCATCAGCTGTTTGCTTAGAATTTACCTGGGTATTAATGAGAAGTCAAGCTTGGACAGGGTAAAAGAAGCCTACCGTAAACCGTTGGCGATGCGTCTTGTGAAGTTCTGACTATGTCGATTTAAATTTTCCCGAAATTTCAGGCAAGAAGTAACGCCGTGCAGCAAAACGAAACGGGTTGACGCGGGGTAATCGCAAATGAGATCAGCGCCGACCAATAGCAATCGTTAATTTTCTCACTTGCCCATATAAGGAGTCGACAGACGGGACGGGTCGATTCTGGCAATCAATAATTTCGAACCGACTTCCAAGCATAATGAACCTTAAATTGGCCGAAATTCCTAATTGTTGCCAACTTATTTCGTGCGAGTTTTTGAAACATACAGCACTGCTTGTATTACGTTTCAAAATCTCGCACAAAATAAGTTGAAACATTTATTACTTATGTATAAATGTTTCTTGAGAAATTACACAGTATTAGGAATTGCGAGAAGACTCAGAATTCTCAGATTTTAAAGTCCTGGTAATCCTGGCTTGAGGAAGGTCTCCGATATCGCCGCTTGGGTAGTGAAAGGTCGCGAAATGAAGATCATCACCTTGGAATCACTTTGGAATTGGCCCTGAGGGATAGATTTCGCCCTACAACCGCAATTGGGTGCAACCTCTGAGACCCAAGGTGTCCACGCGACATCGTATAATCTCCATTCATACCGGTCATACCGTCGCGTATCATTGACCAATTTTCATAAGGCGGCCAGGGTTCAATAGTGTCTTGTTAGACAGCAGTGGGTGAACGAATAGAATTGGACGTCTTTGGCGACGAATACCGATTTTATTTGTGGCAAAATGGGTGTTTAAGGATGAGACACTACTTAGAGTTTGCTTTGAGAGATCATTGCGGTGTAACGCCAAGTGTTATGATGTGAGGGTCGCCGAGTGGCTTAGCCGACTTGGAAAGTCGTGTCGCTCGGCGGCGTGGGTTCGAATCCCACCAGTAGCCATGGATGTCAAGGCTGTTTAAAGGATTTTGACCAAGCTAAACATATACTTCGTAATTGTCTGGAATGGCATACGACCGTAAGAGAAGCAGCATTGCTGCGTAAGCAAAAGCAGATAGAAGTGTTATGAAATGATAAACTAAGTCCCACTGAAAAATTTGTTAAATAAATGAAAACAAATGGAATCAAAGTGCAGTCAGTTGATATGACAGTGCAGAACGTCAAAACGCGAAACAATCGGATCCGTTTAACCTCGCCTGTCAACCTAGTCGGCACTAGAATGCGTTCAAAATATTAAACAAAGAAGAAATATAATAAGGTAAGATTCGACCTACAACATCCAACTGTGAATGCACGTCTGATGGTCTGATTCCGGGGTCGTCAAGACCTTCGAGACACGAATAGCAGGATGCGTGTCCGGTATAATCACTTTCATGAGACCACTTTAAGTGACCACCTGCGTCAACTTCAGTAACCACTTTCGTTTCGAGGAGCGCGCCCTCTTGCGATGTGCGGCGTGATGAACCATCGTATTACCAAACACCAAGATGGACGGCCAAGGTCGGTTTACAAGGACGCCATCAGATTTTTCAACGAGGGCACCTGCCAGGCAGCTCCCAGGTAGAGGAACTCCAGTGAAACTCCGGAATAAATGGGAAGGAAGAAGAACCAAATAAAAATAAAGCTTGAATAAAAGCGGAAAACACGGATTACGAATTGATCAACGCCCAACGTGACAATGGTATTCGATAGCATTGATTCTAACTAGTTTTCCTTGATTTCTGCCTACAGTTGGGGCTTCTTAGAATACTTCTGTTGTTATTGTCACTGAATGTCGTAAAAGGCGACTAATGATGACCCTGTATTCCCTAATTGTCATCTTTCTATACGAAGGTCCTTGCTCTGGGTTGTGTGTTGTCATGGTAGTCTGTTGACTTAACTCTAACAGAGTGGGGACAACATTCTTTACTTCTATCTTCTCTACTTTTCGCTTTCAACATCTTTAATACTTTTTTTTTCTTCTTTCCTCTCTTGGATTGCGTGGTAGGTCTCTGGGATGTCTTATTGCTTATTTGTTGTAGGAATTATAATGCCTTGGTGGAAATCCAGAACATATGAATACACTTACTGCATTCGTCTATTGGCTTCGTAGTTAAAGGAGTTGGATGGCTTGTTATTCCTTTGAACCCGGATTTGACGTGTCCTTTTTGGTTATTTACCTCGATTGTAACTTTCAAGATGAAGAAGTTTGTTCTGTGTTTGTCGGTAGGGTATTCGCAAGAGTATGTGAAAAGGTTGTTTAATTTTCGTGAATCCCTTCTGCGGCAGCTCAGAGCTTCCTATCTTCAGGATGACGCCGGCACCCTTCTAATTCTGTATTAATTTTCATATTTTAACATTTTGCTTCGGTTTGGGATGTGACTTTGAAATATTATTTACCCGTTGTGTTGGAGATTTGCCACCCCCACATGACCTTCATCTAGTTTTAAGGGTATAGGTTAGGTTCTTTTTGTTTCTTTTAATCGGATCCTGGAATCTTGAGGAATCTTGGCTATCAACATGACTGTGAGAGTAAATGGTTGAGGTCACCTAATATCCTGCCTTCCAAATCCTTAATCCGCTTTGTGATCCTCACCCTGATATGATTTGTCCAGTTTTTTTATTCTTTCTTTTTTCTCTATGACTGCCGAAGAGCTTCGGGTGGAGTTGAAGCTAGGTGACGCTCACTGTGTAGATGAGTAGAATGTCTCTTTTGCTGATAGCCTTTATTATTGAAAACATACCTGCCGTGAATCCGATGGACAAGCTTTGAGAGGCCTATGACTCGCCGCAAACAATTAACAACCGGACAATGTATCCGTTTAATTTTTCACTCCAAAACAAACACCGTTTAATGAAAATTTACACAGAAACGAGAATAACTCTCAGTGCGGTCTGTTTGCAAAGCGAGCTGTCATAAGACTGACGGAATCTCAATCGAGTCGACGTGCGACGTGAACGGTTCGCGGGTCTCATAACGAAAGAAAAGGGGTCCTCGGGGGTTGTTTACCGTCCTAAGCGTCGTTTATGGAATAGTCCAAGTTCCACAGGTCAAACTGCGATTACACTTTCGCCAAGACACAGGGTAAAAAGCTCTTGCAGGCCGTTGCCAGCTCGCTCTGCCAACTTCAATCCCATCGAGTATCTTTGGGATATGATTGGTTGCCGCTTAAGACCGTCATTTACAAAAAGACAAAAGGATTTAGACCATCTCATATAAACCTCTCATTATTGATTTTTCCCATTCTTATTCCAGATTTTAATCACTTGCTCCGCAAATATTTCTAATCTGTGCATGTTTCAACTTTGTAAATTAACTCTTCTAATTTCTAGGTAGAAAATTTTTTTTAGTCGTCGTTTATACATCTATCTAAAAGCATGCGACAAAATACCATTATCGATATCAGTTAAATAATGGAAGCTGAAAGTAAGAGGTCCTCGGAGGGTTTTAAATTGCCTTTCTACATCATTGATACATGATCGTGACAATTCGATATTTTGCAATGCATTTCATGCGGCCGCCGCAATCCCATGTCTGTGGTATTTCAAAGACATTGTGCACTCTTGTCTACAATCAAATAGTTCAGTGCACCGGTTTATTAATGTGTATAGAATATTTCATATTATTTGAAACCCATAAAATACTTAAGATTTTCTAATACTGTCTCTTTCTGTATATCTTTTAAAGTAAAAATTTTCTATAAATCTTCCCAAAAAGTGACAACAGCGGCCGTCAGGACGCAAGAACACGTATAAAAATCTGATTAGAGATAATGAAATTATGGAATACGTTTCTTGAATTCCCACTCTTGATTCTCGATTCTAGTTTTGTCTGCCTTACGCACCCTACCGTAATAAATTTTCTGCCAAATTGCTTTTGGCGTCGCCTTCAGAAAAGTACCCCGCAACATGGGATACATGTTTTAAATAAAATATATGTAATACGAACAACGCGTAGTGTTATCCACATAAGAGGAGTTCGGAATGCAAATCACCTTTAACTATTGATTCCACCTGACCTTGCCACTCTGAAATGATAACATCATAAAATAATAATTTCCGAGGTTTTATGGCCTGCTTGCATGTGTTTGATTAAATCTTTGATTTTACAAAGTGAGAATAAGAGAGTACACTCACATGAAAAGTGTTTGGCACAGAAAACTTGCGTTATCCTAATTCACCTTTAAATTTCTTTGGCGTTGGAGAATGGGTGTACTTCCATTCTTTGATTTTTCTTTAATCTCAAGCTCAAAGTGATGGATCCACGTTTTATAACAAGGAGAAGCTTCATTGTAAATCGCAATCATCCAGAGTAATATTTGATTACGCGGAATCAATATGTCGATATGTTTTTAGAATGTGCAGCAAACATGCAAAGTACTTTTGAATTATAAATGAGATTAAAATGCATTTAAACGTCATTTTAAATAAAATAATTTCATCTACGTAAACAAGTGTGTGAGAGAACGTCCCGAACAATCACGATGTACATAGGTAGGATAACCGCAGGAGTAGAACATTGTACGTTAGATGGAATATAAAGCTCGGGGATTTTATTGGACTGAAATGTGTCAATTCATCACAGAGTACATAAAAGCATGTGCGGACTGTCAACGCTATAAAGTGGCCAATTTGAAGCCTGCTGGCTTATTACAAACACCAGTTCTAGCCCGGAGGTTTGTCCGACTTTTACCGTGACAAAGGAGGAAGATGGATATATGTACATAGTTGAGGATGTAACCACCCGCTGGGGAGAATTGTTCACTCTGGTGCGAGCAAGCGTGAAAAACTGTTCCAGAAAATATATGTAAGCATGGAATCTCCACGATCGATACGAACAACAACGTTGAAATCTATAACCGGGTAAAATATCCAAACATATTTTTTAAACACCCAGTATATATGGTGGGGCGCTGTTTGTAGTATACTAGTGTCCTAGTAATCAATGAGCACCAGTAACAAAGTCACCGAAATCTAATTTCTTACCTTATTTGATGTGCAACAAATAATTAAACAAGGAAACTGAAAAGAGAAAAGTAAATGTTACTTAATTTTCGTTACATTTTATTCAACTATGGATAACTCCAAACCAAACGGAAGTTGTTATAAAACTGAAACTCAAGTTTACATAAAGAGTATCCCAAAGGACTTTTAGTTTTGAGCGACAGCAGATTGTGACGTTCGTTTTGATCTCAATGTGCATTATTTTTTTTGAAATTCGAAAAAGATAGACGGAGACAAGATAGAAATGTATTGTTAAAATAAAGGCGTTCTTCTCCTCCAACTTACAATAAAGTTTACTTCGACGCTTCAGTTTTTTAAATAGAATCTTATTGCTACGAATTCGGTTTCAAGTAAATTACTGTCAAATTAAAATTATTTAATTATTAACACTTAAAATATTTTCGCCTTATCTGATTGATCCTGTATAGAGTTGCGAATGCTGGGGGAAAATATTCGATGTTCAAAACTCTACTTGGAAATGTGCCCAGATCAGTGGAGACGGGGTGGGCTACAAATAGCCTGTCGGTAGCTTAAACCTGGATGCAAAGAGGGCGCCACCTAGCGTACAATTGTCCAAGTTGGCCAGTAAAGCTCGTGGTACCGCTAGGACTACTCACGGGGTTGAAAGCAATTGAAATTCGTTGGTGTTCAAAACTCTCAGCTCAGTGAAGACGGGGTGAACTACAAATACGTTGTCGGTAGCTTAAACCTGTATGTAAAGAGGGCGCCATCTAGCGTACAATTGTCCAAGTAGGCCAGTAAAGCCATGGCCAGCTCCATTAACATTCACTGACGTGTATGTATGGCCGTTTCAATTCGCTTAAATTTCAGTTCCGAGAAAGCATGCCATGGAGTACTCCCCTCAGCGCTCCCTATTAAAGATACTACAAAACTACTGATAGTAACGTAATGACAACTGCAATTACTTAAAAACTCACAAGAGGCGCTGAGGGAAGTACCCGTCAAAATTTTTAAAAGTCGAATTGAAACAGCCATACATACACATCGGTGAATGTTAATGTAGCTGGCCATGGTAAAGCTCGTGGTACCGCTAGGACTACTCACGGTGTTGAAGTAATTGAAATTACCACACGTTTATACCCGCATAACATATACGATTGAGAGTTACCTGTAGAGTGATGACACAATTAAAAGTCACCCTGTATTGTAACCCAAAAATGAGATAAAACACAAGAAATGATGGTACGGTATTTTATTAACACACCAAAAGAATCCGAAAACAATCCTGTAACTGGCGTCATAAAAGAGAATACAAAAAGTTGTCTTCAAGACAATAACTATAGTTCGCAAGCAAATCTATCTTAAAAATAAATCTAAACACGAGTTCATAAAGAACCAGAAGCCTTCGTCACGTCAAGGAAATACGGAGGTACAAATAAGTACCCAAAATTAAAGTGTACGAAAGATTATAGGAGTATGCTGACCCTATGCTCTCCGGACCATGGGAGTATGCTGACCCCATGTCCGTGCCAAAACATTCACCGAGTCGCACGTAAAATATATGACAAAGTTTCAATAATACGCAGACGTTCTCCACCAATTCTACGATGTGTTCAACCGCGGAAGCGTGTGCAGCCCTAAACGATTCGGTGGCTTCTAACAGGGGTCCAACATGATGTAGTAGTAGAAAAGATCTCGAGATCCTATGGTATCAACAGCAACGGCCTTACAACTCGAACAAGGGGATGATTCTAACCCTCGAAACTGCCCAACACAACGTGCTAACGGAAGATGCTACCTAATTTATGTGGCGTCATCGCCTGTTCAATCATCTGGTAGCGTCGCCTTATCGTCACTTAATCCCTATTGGTCAGTTGTCTTACGTCATCGCCATGGCCAATCACGTTGTCTTACGTCATCGCCGTGGCCAATCACATTGTCTTACGTTATTGCCATGGCCAATCAGGTTATCTTACGTCAGTGGTAGAGTTCGTGGCGTGCTTTTTTCCGAGTGCCGCCCGTTGTTGATGACGACATCGATATACTGCACCTAATTAGCATCGTTTCATGTCAATGGCTGCGTTCCGCCAAAGATAGCGCTTACATTTCGCTATTGCTAGGTAGCAGAGCGCTAATTTGCAGCGTATTAGCTAGTTGAGAACTGGCTGAACGGATTCTTTGTTTTACTCCGTAAAGCGATTTAAAACATGGCGGCAGCAATGTTTATCGCTCTCCCTTAGCAGAAGTTTAGCTTCGGCTTGAACACATATGTGACGTCACGCTACGTAGCGCACGCGAAGCACTACGTAGCTTTCTGGCAATCTGAACGCAGGCATTGACTGAGTTTGTTGTTGATGACGATACCGATAATATAGACATTTATATCCTGTCTTGCTAGCTACCTGAAGGGCAGCAAATTGAAGGAATGCAATTTTAAGTTCTCCAACACAGCCGGCTAACTCTCGGAGATGGGTATGGGTCGTACGTAACCCCAAAAGCAAAGGGACATAATTTACTAATAAAATAAAATTCGCCAATACAGCACAATTGTCTTTATTTGTTGTAATAAGTAAGCACGAAATTAAATTAAATAAAAAGAAAGATAACGCAACGAGGTTGTCAAATACAAAAGCCCGAAATCCGGATCCGACTACAAAGTCAACGTGAATCTTCTAACCTCGAGTAACAGAAGGTTGCTTAATTTAGAAGTAAATTGAAAACGTTCATTACAGCAATGCCACTCAAAAATATTCCGCGCCCCACACATCAGTTGTCGATTCATCTGCGACGTCCAACGAGTATCAAATTCGGCGGAGGGATGTTGAAGCCAAGAAGGCGCGTCGCTATTCCCAGCGACCATTCTCGTCGAAAGTCACAAACAGCAGTTGGACGAATTCAAGTCCGGACAGACGGGGGAGTTTGGCGGTGAATGTAACCGACGTTGACGAACTGACCTTGCTATAACTTCACGATGGTTGGCCCATCGAAGGTTTGGATAGCTAAAGAAGGATGATCGTAGTACTCATAGGGCCAGTTGCTCAAACATCGTTCAACTTTGAACTTGGTTCTATGATTACGGCAACATATGCCTTTATAAATGTTGCCATGGTAATAGAACCAAGTTCAGAGTTGAACCATGGTTCAAATTTTCGAGCAACTGGCCCATAGTAGACGTACTAATAATAACGTTAACAGCAACGCCAGACATCCAGAAATAGAAGAAAAAAAGCCTAATTAAAAAAAAGAAAACATGCGTTAAGGCCGTTTTAGACTACCCTAGACATTGCGCAAGAAGTTGAACAATTTCTAGGCCAAGAAATATTGTCTAGTGTAATACAAGAAATTGCCTGAAAAATGTAAATTGTGTGAAAAAATAGAACCTGTTCTAATTTCTACACAATCTCGCCTGTGAGTATGCGCATTTACTATATTGTCAACAGTGTCGATTTCTACGCCAACTTCTCGTGCGAATGTTGCGTTGACTGGGTTATTTTTGTACTTTTTTTTAATATTAACAGGGTCAACAATGCACATGCCACCCCAACATAGTTTTTAATTTCGATATTCTTGCGGTTTCCGCACAAGTCAGCTGTTTGAAACTAACAACTGGCGCGTTTCATTATCTGTGCGCATGCTCTTGCACAAAATATCTAGCGCAGTGTAAAACACACAAATTTTATGTGCCAACTTAACTAGACAATATTTCTTGGCCTAGAAATTGTTCAACTTCTTGCGCAACTTCTAGGGTAGTGTAAAACGGCCTTACGGTCTGAAACACGCCTAGATACTCGCCATGTCTATCTACTCTCAATTTGACTTCGACAAACATTAACAAAGCTTATAAATACAGGCAGGGGTGACGATTTCAAAATCCGGTAAACTGTTTACCGTTCATTGCCAATCAAGGCATTTTCGGTGTCTTGACACAAAAACCACACCACGACGTGTACACACTACGAAGAACTGTTAAGGCGTGCAGCAGAGTTTTCGACGCATGTAAAGATGGACGGGCCACATAAAGTGGAGGGGGTTGATAGAAGAAGACAGTTGACTCGCATGGGAAATGATGGAGACAAAAACAATTCCGTGTTGCGTCTTGTTTAATTGCGCACAAATTAAACGCGCGTGGCAAATCAAAACGAGAGCAACATTCATTTCACTCATGTGACTCGTAGCGATTTAAAAGGTTTTTTATAGTCATTTAAAAACAGATATGTTGGTGCTCAAACGACACATTACAATGAACTCGTTCGCGAACGAGAAAACAAGCAGAACCTAAATCATTGTCTCATTTCAAATTCATATTCAATAATGCAAGTGAATGCCGATTTCGTACGTTTAGGTTTCTGTCGCCATTTCAATCCTGCGAAACTGCGAAAGTTTTAAACTGTTAAAGTGAATAGATGTGTGCACACACGCTCGATAATTTATGTCTACGTGGTGGGACACAAAAGGTTTTATTTTAGTGCCGCAAATATGATGTGCTTAGTGGCTTTGTGTTCGCGTCGCATTAATGTTACGGCTTTGCGGTCGGTGAATGTCAACGTTTCAAATGCGAGAACGCATAATCCCTTGGCCCTAAAACTTCATTGTTGGAAGACTCGTTTATTTCTTTTTGCATTCTATTTTTAAGTACACGCTTAATATTAGCATATTATAATCGTTAAGCTAAGACATGACTTTTTCTGTCTTAAGGCGTATTTCCCTGTACAAGATTTAGTTCGATTTCTGCAATAAAAATTTAAAACTAGACATTTTTGGGCTTTGTAGATAGAACATGTTCTATTTTTCCAGATAGTTTTTAATTCAATTTAAATTTGGTATAATTTACAGCACAAATTATAATTAAATTGAGCCAAGTCTTGTACAAGAAATTGGCAGCATGTCTTATATATAAACGATATCAGGTATCAATAGATTAGAAATGCATGGTTCAACTACGCTCCGGTTAAATAACCGCAGTCCTTCAATTAATATATTATTTGACCAAACCGAAACCGTACTATGACATAATAAACCTTGTAGTGTAATGAGGAAGCGGTCAGATTAGGATCTGATTTGTTATTCAAAGGGTGCACAGTGGATCTCGCAGTTAGAATTAATTAATGCAAACAACAGAGTTGTTGGGAATTGATAAGTACATTCTCTGTCGCATTATCAAAAATCTTAACCATTCATTCAACTAAGAAGCTAAGTTTTTCACATTATTAGATGCCTCCAGCGGTTTCCGGCAAGTACCATTAGCTAGGGAATCACAAGAATTTACAACATTTATTACACCATTCGGCAGATATATTACTTCAAGAGATTGCCTTTCGGGATTAATTCCGGACCAGAACATTTTCAACGAAGAATGTGTCAAATATTAGGTGGACTAGAAGTGGTGAATCAAGCTGACGATATATTAAAATTTTGGAAAATGTAAAAGAGAACATGATATGAATGTAATGAAGGTATTAAAAAGGTTGAAAGAACACGGCGTAACATTAAATAAAAATAAATGCACATTTGGTTCCAAAAGCATCAAATTTTTGGGACACTTAATTGAAGAAGGAGTGATTAGACCAGGTCTAGTAAAATCTAAGGCAATTAGGGAAATGGAAAGCCCTACAAATGTCATCCAGTTAAGAAGATTCTTAGGACTGGTAAATTATTTAGCTAAATTCGTGCCTAGATTGGTGGACGAAACAAAACCCTTAAGAGAGCTTCTGAAAAAGAATAACGAATGGAAATTGGAACACCACAGGAAGAAAGTTGTACAGAAATAAAGAGAATATTGAGCAGGGAACTGGTATTAACAACGAACAAGGGAGGTGCGCCTACAAGGGTTTCAGCAGATGCATCTTCCTATGGATTAGGAGGATTAATTGAGAAGTTCACGAACGGTGAACGGAAAGTGATAGAAAACGCGTCAAGAGGATTGTCACAGGTTCAAGCTCGATATGCTCAAATAGGAAAATAAGCTCTTACGTGGGCATGTGAAAAATTCAAGAACTACATAACTAACAGATACTAACAGATCACAACCCCCTCATTCAGATTTTAGAAAGAAAACCTATTAGTGATTTAACACCTAGGTTACAAAGATTTAGAATGAAGTTGATTAGATCTAATTATAAAGTAGTTCACGTTTCCGGTAAAGAGTTTTATGTTAGAGATACATGATCAAGAAGCCCAGTAGAAAAGCCAGAAAAAGAAACTGACATATTAGAAGAAGAACATAAGATGTGTAATAGATGTGTAATTTGCCGCGTTCAGACAAAAGATTAAAAGAAATAAAACAAGCTCAAGAAGAGGACATTGAAAGTCAAAAATTAAAGAGATAGATAAGAGAAGGAACTGTATCGAAGGAATCGCTCTTTTAGAAATACAAACACAGTTTAACTATTTTAGATTTTAAATGAAATAGTTTTTATGGATAATAGGATATTTATACCGCGGAAATTAAGAAAAGAAATGTTAACAAGAATTCACCAAGGACATATGGAAATAGTTAAGTGTCGCAGAAGAGCGAAAGGTATATGCATAGAAATATTGACAATGGTAGAGAATTGTAGAAAATGTTTAGAAAGGAAAGTTAATGTTAATAGATCAGAACCCTTGATAACGATATCTTTACCAAATCGACCTTGGAAAAAATTAGCGGCATACATCATGCAGATTGGTAAGAAATATTATCTGGTAATTGAAGATTTGTTACGGTTCGTTTTCGCTTTAACGATTTTATTATAGGGAATGTTAAAATTTTGTCTTCATTTAATGGTCTATTTGATAACAAAGTCTAAAGTTCTGTTTTGGCTTCACTGATCGCTCTATTCTGAATTCAAATTCAAATGTCTTTTTGTTTCCTTTCTCGTGCGTATAGATTGGTTAATTTCGGTTTGGGAACAAAAGGAAACGTGTTGGCGTTTGTTTGCTTGTTGATTCGAAAATAAAATTAATATGAAAATCGCCATCTTGGTGTTCGTGACATTCCTGAGTGTAGGTCATTTTCGTTTGCTATAGAAGCGAATTTATGTGATTCGTGTCGAATTCGACCACCTAGCAGTCAATAGGGATTTTATACACTCAAGAAAGTTGATTGGAATATCGCCAAGGCTTAAGTAGCAGATAAAATTCTCACGAACTCCAACTTCAATCACACAATCAATCGGATCTGTCACAGGTTTTAATAGGCCCTTATTTTTAAATAAGAGCACGTTGTACGGGGCAGTTTCACGTTGTACGAGGCAGTTTCACGTTATGCGAGGTAAATTCACGTTATGCGAGGCAAATTGTGGCAGGTGATAGGCAGTAAACAGAAAAGCCGTACGAGAGTCATCTAGTTCTACTACCATCAAACACCGCAAAAGTTCGGACGTGCATGTAGGATCAAAGCCCTCTCTCGAGACTGCGATGTAAATGTCGTGATTTATGGCATCAGACGACCGGACTTAACGTCGAGCGGTATCGTACTCTTTTCATTCCTTACTTCGGTTAATCATCAATTACGCTGCATAATGGGTAGTTAAGGGCTTGAAAATTTTGTAATCGTATATTTCAAGTCACGGTTCCTTAAGAACATATCATAATTTGCATAAAGAAAATTAATAACCGCCTCCTACTTTCAAATTGACAGGTGCTTATAACTTTTACATCACCTTTGTAAATCAAATAGGATATCCTTGCCGGTGTTTACGTGTTACACTTGTTCTGTGAATTATAGTTTTATTTCGATTTAAAGTGATTAACGTACATTTACGTAATTTTCATTTAAAACGATCAATAAACTTAATGTCGTGAATTGTCGAACTTTTCTTTTAGATTTCGTCATATATAGGGTGACTGATAATTTCGATATACAGTGTGTCCCAAAAAGTTTTATACAAATGGAGAAAAAGTTTATCTTACATTTCACAAAAAAAACTATTCTTTATAAAAAGCTCTGCATGACTTGTAGATCCATAATCAGGTACAAAATTTTTTAAAAATGGCTGGAATACAGGGAAAATAAAAAATAATGATTTGGACGGACAGCAAAATACGTTCAAACTGTAGTGGAGAGAAAATGTTCAATGAAATTGTGATTAAATAGCAAAAAATTATGCACACATGTAGATTATTGATATTCCCAGATAAAAATTGATAAAGAAGGTTATCAATGTTTTATAAAAATAATTTATCTAACAATTGCTGAAGTGTTTATTTTTTAATTTTTATCTGGGAATATCAATAATCTACAATAATCTATCAATGCATCTACAAGTGCATAATTTTTTGCTATTTAATCACAATTTCATTGAACATTTTGCTCTCCACTACAGTTTGAACGTATTTTGCTGTCCGTCCAAATCATTATTTTTTATTTTCCCTGTATTCCAGCCAATTTTTTAAAAATTTTGTACCTGATTATGGATCTACAAGTCATGCAGAGCTTTTTATAAAGAATAGTTTTTTTGTGAATGTTTTTGTATAAAACTTTTTGGGACACACTGTATACAGGGTGACTGATAAAAGTATTTTTTTTAAACGCGGAATTTCAAACTTGAGGGTTACTCATATGCTACATTCACGTGTGTAGTCCTAACGGTAACACGCATTACTTATACCTGGAATAAATATAACGCTAGGTGGCGCCCCTTTCTTAATTAACAACTAGATAACGAGCTACCGACGACCCTATTGTGTCGCCCACTCCCCTCTCCACTGAGCTGGACATAATTTCAGGTAGGTTGTTCACCAACGTAAAGGAGTTTCCCCCAATTTTCGCAATCTATTCAAGGTCTACTATTTTGATATAGTTAGCTAGGGAGCAATTAGCAGCAGACAACATGCAAATTGGTAAGAAATATTATCTGGTAATTGAAGATTACTATTCGAGATATTTAGAAGTTGTAGAATTATCAAATTTAAGATCAGGTGTATGATAGGAAGATTAAAAAATATTTTCGCAAGACATGGAATACCAGAAACCTTAAGAAGTGACGGAGGTAAGCAGTTTGTGTCGGCGCATTTTCCTGAGAATACGGTTTTGAATTGATAACTTCAAGTCCAACATATGCGCAATCGAATGGAGAAGTTTGTAAAAAGTATATCAACTAAAAGCAAAGATCCAAATCTGGGATTGTTAGCATATAGATCAACACCATTGGAATCTGGTTATTCATCGGCAGAATTATTATTTGGGAGAAAATTGGGAACAACTCTTCCTATTCAAGAAAGTAAGCTGAAACCAAAGTGGAAAAATGAAGGATTTGAAGATAAAGACTGAAGTTTCAAAGAAAAAATGAAAGAAACTACAATAGACTGAAAGTAATGCGAAATTTAACAGAATTGCGACGAGGAAATGTAGTTTATGTACCTGACTTGAAAAGATATGGGCAAGTTGTTTAGCAAATAGAGAATCCAGCCCGGATTATTTATACCAATATTTTGCTTACATAAAAGTTAAAAGTGCAACGATTACAGTGGATTGTCTACATTATGATTTCCTAATTGGGAACATAAATCGTAACGTAACTCGGACAAGTAAACAATAACTACACGACAATGTTTACGCGGTGGAAATATGTGCTGGTGACCCAATGAGTTGAAGTTAACGCTGAATTTGTGGTTTCGAAATGAGAATGATTAAAAACTATACTATTCGATTGTGACATTAGTAACCTTTGTATGGTGACCCATGCTATCGCCCCTAAAAACCTGTACAAGGTAAAAGTTTATAGCGTGACCAGACCCTTTTGTACAAAGGTTCACGAGAGAAATAAAACGTGTTAATGAAAATAACGATTGCCGATATGTAAGGACCTTGAAGTTTGCATAACAATTGCTACGGTAAAATACATCGTTAGAAATAATGATTTGCATGATGAATAAAAAGCCGCGTTCGGTGTGGTTGGGGCCTGGCTCCTTTTCGTAGAATATCGGCTTTGGCAGGGCACAAAAACGCAATTATCAAGTCTTTTTCGCGTAGGTTGCGCAAATGGTACCGCTTGGAGACGTGCCCTCTTGTTTGTTTCTGATGGATTTATATATTTTAATGGGTTTCAGTAAAGTTGCAAATCATTTTACAATCGAGTCTATCACGGAACAACCAAGATAATATAAACCTCATGAATTAAAACGTTTCACGTTTCTTGAATACCGAATTTAAAAGTAGATACATACACGTCCTATGAACATGTTCTAATTAGATAATTAGAAAAAGATGTCCTAATCTAATAGTTCAAAATTTTATTTCAATTGGTACATCTGTGGTGCAACCCTGCATAATAATTGTCACCAACTTTAAAATGTGCTCTATCACATCGTTAAAAATTAATTAATTTTTATCATATATCAGCCTATTTAGGTTAACTTTTTGAATTGGACATGCCGTATAAAATGTGTAATGTAAAATTTATGAATAGTTTATTCCCAAATCAAAGGTAATAATGATGGCCTTTTGTTTTCAGGTTTTTGCTTGTCCTCGTGTGCCTCATATTTAGTGTTCTTTCTACAATAGAATCGTATACAAACTTTGCGAACGAAACACTTTTTTGGATGGTAAGTACTTAATGAAATACCGTGCTTTGAACAATCCCACGAGGCCCACGTGACCGAATTAATTAACTACTTTATTTTAGAAAATTCGCAGATTGAAATTAATTAATTAATGTGAACATATTACTTTGTAATCATGACATTCCAGATTTATGCTAATTCAATTGGTTTAATTATTGCATAATACATTTTCTGGCATTACATTTTCTGTCAAAATTAATCCTATCACGCCACTAAATAATTCTACTATTGTAGTTACCGTAAAGGTGAGTTTTGTTGGCTAATTTGGGTGATCACGTGGGTCTCAGGAATAATTGAAAGCAGGGTATTTATATTGATAAGTTTTTTGTCGAGTGCTTTTGATGAATGCTCCAAAATCTCAATATGTGAATAAACATAACCAGGGGAGAATATTTGGGTTCTATTTCTAGTTCTACAAAAATGTCTGAAGACGACTTTCTGTTAATGCAGTTGCAGTATTTGTTCTTAACTTATTTCACTAGGGACTTCCTCTTTTATTTTATTTACGATTTGCTTCCAATTTACGATTTGTCCGTCGGTGGCGCTAATAAAGACGTAGAGGATTGGGACATAAACGAACAAAACTCTCGTCAATTAAAGGTCCACGTTGAATGACAAAACGAGAACACTTCATCCGTTTAAATTGGATTAAACGCATTTGTCGTTGTGGCCAAATGAGCGTCACGACTGCGATTGTTAGAATTCCGAGTGCTGTATGGGCGGGCAAATTAATGAACATTTGCCGATACTCAAAACGCGAATAGTTTAAACGAAAATTCCTGAGCGAAATAATAATTCATTTGTTGAGCAGTGTATGTATAAAAAAATGAGTACTTATCTGTTTGTTTGCTACACTAGATTAGAAGAATGGAGGGTTAAAGCAACTTCAAGCTGCAAATTAACATCATAATTAACCGTGTGTACTTTAGAAGGATTACCTAGAATTAAAAGTGGAAGATTAAATCAGCTGAGATTTACTGAACCTAATGATAGGTTATATCGGTGAATGCGGGTTTGCCGCCACATCAAACGGCAAATCTCTCATTGCATAAATCAATACGTGTAGCTGATAAGGTTTTAACGCCGTTGAACCTTTGCAAATTAGCATTAACCGCAATAGTTGTAGATAAGATCAAAATATGTAACTCGACTAAGGAAACCTTTAAAAGATAAACGTGCACACCATTTAGACTTACAAAGAATAGTTTCCTTGAGAATAACGATTTTTCCTAGTATCCATCAGACAAAATAGCTTTATTTGTTTAATTGAATTTAATATAGATTAGGTTCCTATAATGGCCATTTGTTTAAATACGTATATCACAGAACAAATAATAAGAATTGAAGACATAATAATTATTGTTGTTATTTAAAAGCAAGTTTGATTTAAAATCAAATTAAAAATCTGTTCAATTTCTTACCATTTTATACACCAAATTAACGCTTACTGTCACTTCACTTTACTGCGTAATTTAATTGATTCGTGATCCTTGGACATTAATAATTCAGTGTCGCTTCACACGTTCAAACCCGTGTATTTTATTAAACTCCCCCCTAATTTAACGTTGCTCGCATTTATAAGCTGTGTTAATAAAAAAAAATTAACGCGTCATACAACGATGAATATGGAAAAACAATTTTTCGTGAAAACGCGAATTTAAACCTAATAACCTTTTAATTCTTTGTCCCACACATTCGTGCTTGGTCTTAAATGAATCCCAATGTAATTCTAATTTTAGTTGTTAAACAAATGTTGTTTTTGTTGTTCATAAGTACAGCGTGGAGATTACGAAAACCGTGTTGCTTATGAGTTTTTAAAATACAAAAGAAACGCAACAAATGATCACTTGAGAGCCCAAGAGGTCTCGACGAAGTGCTTGACCGGAACTCAAGTAATGCGCTTGAAGTTTAGCTTTACCCCTTCATCTGCAATATTTCTGCTTCCTTAATTGTAACTTTAATACTGAAGTAATAAACACGCTTACCTCTTTAAATTGTTAACTGTGTTTTGTCCTCATCGACTCTGTACAGGGCGATGCACGAAAAACGTCATCCAAAATATGAGCAGTTACAATACATTTCCCTAAACATTTATATATACCGGAAGTCATTGATAACTTTATTATTTTAAAGGCAATGCTATATTTTCATTGCAAGGACGTTTCGGTAGATACTTAAACACAACTATTTTGCTACGTACCTGATGGTTTGCAAATGTTGAGATGTGCAAATTAAATTCAAAAGAAAGGTTGAATTTAAAAATGAAAAAGAAGTCACCAGTGATGAAAAAGTAACTGACTTACTTAGAAGTGAAATGAAGTCTCTTTTTTTGCAGGAAATTTGCCTTGTAGTTTTCTTCGGAGTAGAATACATAATAAGGTTATGGTCTGCGGGCTGCAGGTCGAAGTATATGGGTTTCTGGGGTCGACTTCGCTTCATCCGAAAACCTATATGCATTATTGGTGAGTTTAACTATTCAATACGTTTTATACCATCAAGCCACGACTTAATACCACAGTTATTTACAGTCGGCCCTCGATAAAAATTTGATTTCGTTACTCCCATTTCAATTTGTAATATTAAACGAAATGTCTAAATCTTACGTATTTCATTAAATTAAATCAAAAGAAAATTAAAATGTTTCAATGTTACAACGCCATGTTTTGTAAATACAATGGTCGCTCTGTGTCATAATTTTTTATGGTTGTTAGCTACATTAAACCGCAACCTCGATTGTGTACCTGAAAGAAAAAGAAAACAGAGAAGAAAGCTAAAATTTACTAGTTTGTTAATTAAAATCGAATTTATTTCAGATTTAATTGTCGTAGTCGCATCGATAGTAGTTTTAACTCTGGGTTCCAACGGCCAAGTGTTCGCGACGTCCGCCATCCGTGGAATTCGTTTTCTTCAAATACTTCGAATGCTCCACGTCGATCGGCAAGGTGGCTCGTGGAGGCTTCTTGGATCCGTGGTTTTCATTCATCGGCAGGTAATTGCATATGCCATGTACCGTACTTATGCGCATCGAACGTCTAAATAAATTTATGGTCAAGAGTATCACAACTGAATTTGGGAAAACAAAACGTGTCGTATATTTCATAAACGCATTTCCAGGGCGCACTTTATTAATTCTCTTTCTCGTGAACAAAAACTTTCTCACTTTATCGCCAACCAAAGTTGTAAGTTGAAACGTAGAAATAGTCAAACTTTTATTAATGTTTAATATTACAATCTAACGTTGCGTCTAATACAATTTATTGCTGCATGTGGAACGCTTGTCGGTCGGTCTTACAGGTGCAACATTCGATATTGCTGTTGTACGGCAAATCGACCTGGATCGGTCAGCTGAACAGTAAAAGGGTCGATTCCTCTGTAGCTGTCTGGAGCGGGACCGTCTATCTCGTACACCTGGTAACGGACTACTGCTAGTGTGACCTGAGGCTTGTACTAGCGATTCGACTTATAAGGTGTTTGGACATAATTTCTCCGGAGTCGATGACAACGGTGACATACAACGAGGTACTTCACGCAGGTTCGGCTTCGTGGAGGAGCGGTTGTAAGGTCGACTGCCGGTAGTGTTTGTGTGGAGTGTGCTTGCAGCGCTACGAGGCTTGCCCGATTGTCTATGTTTATTTGTGGGGCGCTACGAGGCTGGCCCAAGTGTGTACGTTTATTTGTTGGAAGCTACGAGGCTTAGCCGAGTGTGTATGTTTATTTGTCGGGCGCTACGAGGTTTGCCCAAGTACGTACGTCTATTTGTGGGGCGCTACGAGGCTGGCCCAAGTGTGTACGTTTATTTGTTGGACGCTACGAGGCTTGCCCAAGTACGTACGTCTATTTGTGGGGCGCTACGAGGCTTGCCCAAGTGTGTGTGTGTACTGGCAGCGTAGACCTACTCGAAGTCAGAGAGCAAGTAGCTAACGGTGCCGTGGTCGCCTTCTATTATATGGTTTATCTCGTAATCGACCCTGTGCCAGAGTTGCCAGGAGATTGCAAAAATGTTCACAAGTTCTCCCTCCAGTCTAAGCTGCATTGATCCTGCGCGTTGCGTGGACCGTCAATTGCCGCTATTTCAATTGCAGTCGCACGGACATCTGGTGAAAATTTTTACAATCTCCTGGCAACTCTGTCCTCTGATGCCCGATCTTTCTAGGTGTTTCTTATTGGCCGTCATCGTCTGTTTAATCATCTCATAGCGTCACCTCATCATCGCCATGGCCAATCATGTTATCTTACGTCGTCGCCGTGGCCAATCACATTGTTTTACGTTATCGCCGTGGCCAATTAGATTATCTTACGTCTACGTCACTAATAGAGTTCGTGGCGTGCTTTTTCGAGCGCCGCCCGTTGTTGATGACGACATCAATATACTACAACCATTTAGTGTCGTTTCAAGTCACCGGCTGAGTTTGTGACGTGTTTCTGTGCTGTTGATGACGCTACCGACAATATAGACATATCCTGCTTTGCTACCTACCTAAAGGGCAGCAAATTGAGGGAGTGCAATTTAAGCTCTCCAACATAGTCGGCTAACTCTTGGAGATGGGTATGGGTCGTACGTAACCCCAAAAGCAAAGGGCCCCGAATTTACTAATAAAACAAAATTGACCAATGCAGCACAATTGTCCTTATTTGTTGTAATAAGTCAGTACGAAATTAAATTAAATAAAAAGAAAGATAATGCAACGAGTTTGTCAAATATAAAAGCACGAAATCCGGATCCGACTTTCGTTACAAAGTCATAGTGAATCTTCTAACCTCGGGTAACAGAAGGTTGCTTAATTTAAAAGTAAATTGAAATCGTGCATTATCGCAGTGTCACTCAAAAATATTCCAACCTGGATTACAACGTCCGCGCTCCACGCGTCAGCTGTCGATTCGTCTGCGACGTCCAGCGAGTATCGAATTCGGCGGAGGGCCGTTGAAGCAAAGAAGGCATGTCGCTATTGACAGCGATCTCTCTCGTCGAAAGTCACTAGCAGCGGTTGGGCGCATTCAAGTCCGGACAGACAGGGGAGTTTCGCGGTGAATGTAACCGTCGTTGACGAACGTTGGTTGGTTGGTTGGTTGGCCCCAGATATCACCACCGAAGGTTTGGGCCGCCAAAGGGGGATGATCGTAGTACTCGTAATAAACGTACTAGTAATAGCGTTAACAGCAACGCCAGAAAGCCAGAAAGAGAAGAAAAAAAAGCCTAAATAAAAGAAAAGAAAACATGCGTTACGGTCTGAAACACGCCCAGATACTCGCCATATTTACCTATTCCTCAATTTGCTGGGATTAGACTTCGACAAGCGTTAATAATGCTTATAAATGTGGGGAGATGACGATTTCAAAATCCGGTAACCTGTTTACCGTTAATTTCCAGTCAAGGCATTTTCGGTCTGTTACATCTCTTAACACGAAAACCACACCACGACGCGCACCCATTGCGAAGAACCACGAAGAACCGGCAAGGCGTGCAGAGTTTTCAAGGCATGTAAAGATGGACGGGCTACATAAAGCATGGGAAATGAGGGAGACAAAAACAATTCTTTTTGTGTTCCTACGCACTACAGGTTGACTCGAAAAGCTGAAAAGGATTTTAACGAGATTTTCACCCGTAACAGTCTCCTTCTTTTTTCAAGTTTTAATAAAACAATCGATATGCATAATTTATTTCTGTTTACCTATTATACAGTATTATACAATGCGGTCAATAAAGACTAGTTTCCAAGGGGGATTATATCAATGTTTACAATCGCCTGAAACTATTATTTTAATTCAATTAAAATGACTTGAACGTTACACTCTTGATCACGAATTTAATTAGACATCCGTTTAATTAAATCCAATGAAAACTATTTTTTTGTGTTACTCAGTGTTAATCACAATAAATTAATTCGATTGTAAGGATTTGAAATCAAAATTTATTTCAGTAATCCAATTCATTTACAGAATTCGCTTGGAGACTTGGGAGTAATTAAAAACTTTTTCCTGTTTCGTGTTTAAACGTCGTATATTCTGCTGGTAGTAAAGTCTCATAGGAATCAGAAGTGCTACTAGTCTTACAACCCCCCCGTATCACGTTCATTAAGATGCATGTCGTTATGCAACTTCGTGTTTTATTGTTTCACTGCGAAATCTGTACTAATGTACGAAATTCATTATATGTGTTGAGCATGTACGAGAGAGTATCATCTTCCTTGTCCCTTATACAGGGGTGTCGGAAACTATACATACCATTTTCAACAATTTTAATAACCTTTGTTCATCGCGTTTTTATAGTTTTTAATCAAGTCATTAATTTTACTGGTTACAGCATTATGTGTGATGTCTTTCTACCTATCATACGTGCTCCGCCACCACAAGGAACGAATACAACTTATATATTGTATGTACAGTCGTGGACAACGCACAAAAATTTGCTTTAAGTTCTTTTTTAACGGTCCAACGGTTTACATGGTTGAAGAGGTTTCCTTAAGGGGCAGCGAAAGTGATTTTCCTTGCACATACTTTACGTATAGACGAAAACTGCATGTTCTGTACCCATATACATACAACATACTCCAAAAAGAAGTCCAACGCTGCTAAAATGACGTAAAAATAAATTGGCCCATTTTTTTTTTTCTTTTTAGAAAAATCAAACGAATATTTACGAAAGTGCCACATATCAAAACGACGATCCATTTGTGAAATTGAAAATAGCACGTACCGTGCATTATCCTGCATACATTGGTTGTTATAGTTTGTTAATTGTTCTGCTAAAGCTTTGACCGTGACATTGTCGGTATTGATATGATCTAGTTTCACCTTTTCTTATTCTTTTTTAGGAGCTTATTACAACCTTATACATAGGCTTTCTTGGCCTAATATTTAGCAGTTACTTCGTGTACCTGGCCGAAAAGGACGCAGTCGGGAACGATGGTAAAAACACCGGCGATTTTGCGAGCTACGCTGATGCCCTTTGGTGGGGGGTGATAACAGTAACGACAATCGGATATGGCGACACCGTCCCCAGGACCTGGATGGGGAAGATAGTTGCCTCTTGCTTCAGTGTCTTCGCCATATCTTTCTTCGCTCTTCCAGCTGTAAGTTATCAAATTTTGAACGTTCACTGGGGGTTAGTTGGGGGCAAAAGAAATTAATTGATAAATTAATACATTAAGGGCGAATTAAATCAACGATCGGACTACATTATCTGACCAATCAGCGATTGGGAAAATTGGCCGCAGCCAAACTTGTGAAAAATAAAATTCGAGTCCAGTATCGCCTTTTGGCGATTATAAATGCGTATGTGAAAGTTATTCCTCGAATACTGTTATCTTGTCATCGTAAATCCGCGCCTGAACTGAGCAATCCTCCAGATGAATGATACAAGGGTAATATATTATTATTTCATTCCATGATTAATGTATTTTAAACGTCTCTCCTCGTTCACATACGTATAACGTGATGTTTCGGTTTTTACCACCGACTGATAAAAGCTTCCCTTTCGTCATAAATCATAAACACGTCATCGGCAACAGTATATTCTCTGATAACTTCCGAGCTATATATTTTCTTTATGAAAACACTGAAAGCAAAAAATTCTAAAATTTTGTTCAATACGTCTATGTGAAAAGCGTCAGTTGCCATATACGCTATATTAGATTTTCACTAACAATAATACAAGGTGTAGTCGAATAAGTTTCACTTATTAATACTGTAAGTTCTTCATCACATAAAGAATTAATTCTGCAAAAGCAATGGTTTTGCTCAAAAATTAAAAACTGACCTAACACAAAACCCCTGCTCGTTGGTCAATGCGTCTGCGGTTTTTATAAATACATCGTACAACAATAAATTCCGCAAATGTTGAAGTTTGTTCTGTAATCATGTAGGCTCTAGAAAAAGGTAAATACCACGTACATGTATAGGTATATTTTTAGGGTATCTTAGGATCCGGTTTCGCCTTGAAGGTGCAACAAAAGCAGCGGCAGAAACACTTCAACAGGCAAATTCCCGCAGCGGCTATGTTAATACAATGCCTGTGGCGATGTTTCGCTGCAGACAAAAGCTTTAATTCCTCCGCGACGTGGCATCTTTACGTCAAGGACACGAACAGTACGAGCGTATTCAACCAACCTTCCGGTTCGTCGAACAGCAACCTACCCCTGTCGAAGGTGAGTTGGCGAAATTACTCAAGTTGCACGTACTTCCTGTCTTGGTTTTGGACCGTTTGTACCATCACACTGAATATCGATATTTTATTAATGCTTTTGCTTCTTGAATGTGAAAATCACAGACTTAATAAATATCGTTGTAAGTGAACTATTATATTTATAGTTTAAGTTAAATTAGGTATACTTTACGTCATATTAAAGGGTTTAAGTTATACGTCATGATTGAACGGTTTTGTGAAAAACCAATGGTGATATTAATATCGACTGATCGAAGTGATTTTACCTCTAATTGGCCATATCTCGAAAACGTAGCACTAATTCCAGGCACAAGTATTGTATTTCAAACAAAATGATGTAGATTTTGATTTTAAAAAAATTGGTGATCTCGGTTCGTTTACGTCTTGGTCAACCTTTCATATCAAGTCTCAGGCAAATGAAACATGCGCCTCAAAAGTTGTAAATTTTGATCTTGTACATACAATTACTGTAACAAATAAAAGCATATGTATCTGTTGCTTAGTGCTCGCATGGTTTGGAGAGCGGCATTCTGTTTTGTTAAGCTAGTTTTAGATGCAGTGTTCAGTGTAATTGGTGTTAAGTTTCCATGGGTTGGGTCAGTCCCTGATGTTACAGGTCGCCAAGAAGGCGTCCGTGCTCAAGCGGCGGAAATCTAGGAACAGAATGGAAACCCCAGGGACGCCTCAGGATGACGCACCCGTTCGATGTGATTCGGTAGCTGACGTCGTCTTCTACGTGGAGGAACCCAAAGCAGGTCAGTGCAAGTCTGTAATTTGCTTCGTCCAGTTGTAATCAATAGAGAAGAACGATAAAATCCACTCAAATGAGATGCGTCTAAGTTCAAGGTGAACAATGTTCACTGAACATGTATGGAGCTCATATAGTTTTAGTTGTTATACAGATTGTTTGTTTTTCTCTCAAACATACTGTATTCAATATACAGTTATGAAGCCATGCGTTGCAGGAGTCGTCCTACGTCGTCTGACGTAATCGTATCATCTCCCCACGCTCACCCACAATTAATTTTTATTTAATTCGATGTAAACGCAGACATTTAACAAGGTGCAATTACGTTTTTATTTGTCTTATCATCAGGAACCCCAAACAGGATTAGAAGAGGCGAAAGGGAAAGCTCAAGAGGCGCCGTATTCACAAGTCAGACCAGTACAGTGACAGAAGCGGCTAGTGATGAAATAGACGACTACGACGGAGAACTTCCAAGAGTTACACAGTAAGGAATACTATTATTACTTTTTTTAAAATTATCCTTGCTACGCAATAATAAATTTGGAAAAATATTCTTACGTCTTTTTCTTACCATCTCGGGTTCTTGAAATAATTTATAATGTTAAATATTTTAAACATTTTAGATTAACTGAAGCACATAAAAATGCAATCCGAGCAATAAGAAAAATCAAATATTTCGTGGCCCGCAGAAAATTTCAGCAAGCGAGAAAGCCGTACGACGTGCGAGACGTGATAGAACAGTATAGCCAGGGCCATCTTAACATGATGGTACGAGTAAAGGTAAGGCTTCTTCTAGAATATTAATACGTTCATATCTAGGTTCATACCTGTATAAATCTAAACTACACTCTGATCAACGCTGTTACTTATCATCCGATTTCTATAATGCACTACGTACCTATCTGGTTGCAAATTTGTTGAGCGAGCAAATTAAGTTACGTTCCCAACCGCCCGGCTATCTCAGTGGGATAGGTTGGGATCATACGTTACCAGTAACCACCAGTCACACTTTTCTTTATTGATGTGATGATTGTTCGCGTTAAATATAAATTAAACGAAACGGGTTTAAGTGTCCAACTAAATAAACTAACAACAAGTTAGGTAAAATACGAAATACGAAGCACAGATCCGTTTTTCGCTCACAAACAAAAATAAATATCAACTCAAACGTTTAATTAAAATTATAAAAGAAAAGCTCCGATCTTCAGTCGTTCTAAGGTGCAAGTGATTAGTTGCACCAATGTCCTTCAAGTAACGAACGTCCAGGAGGTACCGTCTATTCCAAAGAACCAACCATCGATCGCTAAATCAGCTGGCCAAAGATGGACGCAACGAAAGCTACCGAAATGTTCTACCACGACCCAAGGATAACACAGCCAGATAATTTCGAGTCAAGGCTCCAATAAACTTCGGTTTAAAGTCCCGGAACGAACCTTCGTTTGAAAGCCTCCGGTAAAATATCCGGACCTAAATAAAAGATCGAAAAACACGTGTTACGAGCTGAATTGCGCACAAAGTTACTTATATAAATCCTACCTGATTGTCTGGGGAAATCAGGCTTCGAAAGGCCTGGAAGAAATCCTTTTGTTGCTTATAGCCGTTTTCGTTTCAGTGAGCGGCGTAGCACCGAGTAGAACAGATCTGATTCACTTTACCAGTAACCGATCTTTTCGTTTCAACTGAACTGATTATCAATTACGCTAGTCTGTGCCCCTCAAACGCCAAAAATTGTATAATCAGTTCGTGATCAGTTACATCTTTGAGGATGGGTGCTTAATAACATTCAAATTATTTGTCCACGGACATTTTTCTTACAAATATGCCAGGAAATCAGCTATAGTAGTGATTAGTTTCTGCCACCTAACAAGAATAACGATGTCAGTGTAGGGATCAAATCAGTTCATATTACTTCGAGTTCAGGTCTCTTACGAAACGAAAACACCTTATAACGCACTTATCAAAAGTCGGAGTAAAGTGCTCCGTTCAAACTTCACTTTAAACAAAACAATTTTGTGGGCCGAAGAACCCAAACACACGAGGCGTACGCTAAGCGAGGAGCAACAAGACTGAGCGGAGTTGGCGCGGTCGTTCACGAGTGGAGGTTGACGGATAAACACTGCAAGGGGGGCTGCTAAGAGATGACAGCAGAATTACGCAGGAGAATGAGTGGAATATAGCATCTCCGTGTGGCGGAAATTATTGCATTTATCTTGTTGTGCAATATTTTGCAATCTTGTGAAATTACGGAAAACCAGTAACGTAGTTTCGATTCCCACAATATACAGGACAACGAGTGATCATCGAACTATCACGTTCGAGTTTGCCGTTGCCAGGACTAGAATACATAGAGGGGAAACACTCAGGAGATACGCTTTGATGGCGCATTGCGCCCAGAGCTGAGACTGTAGGGTGGCAGTCAGAGACTGACCCTGAGGCGGTAGCTCGCATGCTTCAGAACGCAGCAAACACAGCAGTCCCTAGACGCAAGGCGTTTATGGGTGGAATCCGGAGCTGTCTAACCTTAGGGCCGAGGCCAAAACTGCAAGGAAGCGAGCCCTCAGAACCGACGGAGATCAGCTAGTGATCGAACGCAAACTAGAACTGATACAAGCCTTGCATTCACAAAGGTAAACTGGAATCCTGGCAAAGGTTTATTCGGGAGGAAGGTAACCGGGATCCTTGGAGGACGGTCTACAAGATCACGAACCTTTAGGTGAACAAGTTGTGAACTCTATACTTTGCGACCAGCAAGAGGAAACAGTCACTTGGCTAGAAACCATGACGCGAATCCTTAACAAATTGATACTTGTCGAAAATCTGTAGTATGGCGATGAAGAGCGGAGGATTGTTCGAGCAAGTGAGGAGTATGAGGGTACTGAAAGCGAAGCTGAGTTTATGAGAGGGGAAATCGACTCGACCGACCGACTAACGAAATCAGTGCTACCTACATGATGCTAAAAAGACTATTGGACAAGTACGAGGAAGTCGAATTCCGTTCGGGGAATCAATACGGCTTTACTAGGGGCAGGTCGACCTTGGACGCGATCGTCAGATTGCAACACGAAGTCGATCTATCAAATGAGAAGTACGTTCTTGGTCTGTTTATCGACATCGATACCGGGATCTTTCAACAATTTGTGGTGGCCCAGCATATTCAGAAGATTGAGACAATTAGAGGTGTCAAGCGGAATGTATGGTCTTTTTTTTAAATCTGTGGTGGTTGCCCAACGGGGTCCTAAGTCATAGACTTATCAGGACCTCAGGAGCAGGAGCGTATTTGAGTGTGTGTAAAGTGTTCCAAGGCTTTGTTACTTCCAAACCTCCTAGCCGTTTAAGGGGAAGCAGTGTCGAATTTTATTCCCAACACTAAAGGGTGCTTGAAGTCGATACCGACCACCCCCGAGAAAAATACCGAGCGCGGTTCGAACCGACGACCATGCGATTGCAAGGCCGGTCCCTTACCACTTGGACCGTTCACCCTAGATCGTACTTTCGCGATAGGTGCGTCATGGTAACGGACAACTTCGAAACGATCCTCCGTGAGGTGACTAAGGGTTATCCACAGGGGTCGGCCTTAAGACCTATCCTCTGGAACCTAGTGTTGATGAACTTGTTGAGGAAGAGGTTAACATCGCGTTCGCAGATTATCTGGTCATTCTCGTAAAGAGTGATTCCAGAAAAAAGCTAGAAATGAAAGCACGTACCGTTGTTCAAGCAGTCGTGGGTTGGACCAAGGCCAAACGAATCGCTGTATCCGCCAGCAAAATGTAAATAATGTTCCTTAAAGGCGAACTGAGCCACTTCCGACACCCAACGGTTCACATCGGTTACACTCCGATGTTGTACGCAGAAAAGGTTAAGTACTTGGGGATAGTCCTTGACGAGAAAAGTTCCCTTCTACCACATGTAGAATACATCAAAGACAAGACCAATCGTCTTGCCGCCAGCAAGATCCGAGTAATGGGGGCAAAATTTTGGGTTATAAATCTCCTCTACGGGGGAGTTTTCTTTGCTATACTAGCGTATGGTGGTAATCCTGATCTGGGGCCATTATGTCCGATCCAATCGAAACAGACTGTGGGCAGCTCAGAGATTCGTTCTCTTGGGCATGACAAGATGCTGTCGTACTGTCTCAAACTGACGTTGCAAACCTCTGGATTTGGTCGTTGCGCAAAGAGCGTTGATGTATTTCACAAAAAAGGAGGAAAGGGTGACGCTCTCGGGTGTAGAGAGTATAACAGAAGAGGAGCTAGAGGGGGCAACCTCGATAGGCCTTATACGAAAGCGAATTCAGGAAAGCATTCAGCTGGGGTGCGTCCGATAAAGGTAGAACAACCTAGCTTTCATGTCGAGGGTAAATCCGGAACTCCATCGAACGAGTCCGTGGTTACGACCGAGCCTGGAACTGTCATATCTTTTGACGGGACACGGTTCGGTAAGCTCTAAGCCGTTCCAGCTGGTGTTGTCGGACACGAACGCATGCGAATGTGGAGAGGTAGAGGACGGTCGGCACATCATTGAACGGTGTCCGAATTACGATGATCTGTGGATAATCTGGAATCTTGGTCCGGAGGACCTTGCGGACTGGCAACAGTTCGTGACTAACGAAAGGGCCAACTAGGATTTTAGGCAATTTGCGGATCGAGTGTTTTCTCGGAGACTTATGCGGTCGATGAATCAGAAGTTGCCCGTGGCACGTGAGTGTCACACGCTGCACAGGCTTTCCATATGAGCTCAAAATGTTCTAGTGTCACCAAATAAACCTTAAATTAACTGCCTCAAACTTACCTTGACCAGATAACACGTCTGCGCTGTTTCTTTCACCAGCTTTCCCCTCGGCAAACAGCAGTGAGAATGGGGTGGGAAATTAAGATGTTAATAATTAAGGGCGCTAGGCCGGACAATAACCTAGCTGAATGGTAATGATTAAACAATGCCTAATAGCCGAAATTCGCTCTCCGGTAAAGCATGCATAAACCGTTCAAAAAAAAATTTAAGTCAAAGAAATCCAAGTAACTAACTCACGAAATTGCCGTCAGGGCTCAATTGCGTTCGTCTGACAACTTGAGTAGCGGTGTGAAGTTGGCAGTCACGGCGCCACCTCTTGGTTGTTTCCAACGCCGGTAATCTGGTTCAAACCGGATTCGCTGGGCCCGTAAAAATGCCAGAACTGGTTCCCTCGAAGACTCGGAACAGCGTAAAACGCTCGTAAACGAATGAGAATCGACTTGGTCTGAGTCAAACTCGAAACGATAAAATAAAACAGGAACTAATACTGTAATTAGTACTGAAACGGGTACTAAGGTTGGATTGCACAAAAGATTTAAGCCAGGCTTAAGTTAGAATGTGACATACAATATGCCGTACGTCATAAAGTGTGTCACATTCTAACTTAGGCTTAAATATAAGCCTAGCTTGAATTTTCTGTGCAACCCAGCCTTTGAGCCTAAAGAGCGTCGAAAATGGCGTCAGACAACACGCTTAGTTTTACCTGGGGTTTTGAAGCGATCCCAAGCTTGTGATGGGGTTAAAAATACCCCAAAACTCGTTCGGTGGTCTTAGTATTCTATTCCGGTAAAACCATAGATGAGCTCTTCTTCCTTTGTAAGCAAGAACTTCGGTAATTCACCAACGCACATACATAAATGAAGCGGGAGCGCGAAACGAAGCCTGAAGACGTGCGCATGACATAAGCCTTATCCAATGACTGAAAAGGTCACAATCACATGATGCCTCTCAACAAATGAAAATCGCCTCGCGCGATATCGTACGTCGATCGATAATCTCTGCCATTTATTTACATACAAATACAATTACAATCACTTACGTAGCCTTTTTGGTCACTTACACAACAACTCTGACTAGATGACACTCGATCACAGTAATGATCTCATGATCAGCTCGTCGATTATTTAAAGGGATGTCGCACGAGGACGTGTTATGAAATTTATGCCTTGACATATGAATCATCCGGAACTGCAAGCGTGTTACTCGGAATTTGCGTATTCCTTCCTTGACATTTCTGAACGATTCATACTTATGTAATTGTTTACGGAAATCTTTGGCTGACCGATTTTTGTAGCTGCGGATTCTTGCGTTGGTGTCGTTGTCCTTGTCCTTGTTACAGTATGAGAGCAGGGTCATCTAGTAAAATACCGATCTGGGTAGTGGGTGCCCTGCCTCCACGTAGCTTTGGTGTCGGGGTCAAAGGGGATGGTATAAGACGGATATGGGCTAACAGCCTAAGAACCGTCAAGCAAGGGATGAATGAATTCAGGGTGATCCGGAACGCGCCGAAACATTTTGTTTTAATGAATGTAAACGATTTGACTATTGTTTAATCCATACTTATCACCTGAACAGCATGTCTTTGTAATTAAACGATTTACTGTCAATGATCCGTTACAGTCAATGTACCTAAGCTGTCACTGGAACTTAATGCCATTCATACAGGTTGTTACGAATCAAAACGTTAAACTAATTTCCCCTCGTTTCGTGTTGTTAACAGGAGTTACAGAGAAGGCTAGATCAGACTCTAGGAAAACCGGGAAGCTACCTGGCTGGAATCGACAGAGTTGGTAACGTCAAACCCATGACGGTAGGAGCTAGGCTGTACAGAGTAGAGCAACAGGTAAAATTTCAGCATTTTTAATTTAGCGGTTTCTCATATTTACAATAATTTAATTATCCTCATTAATTCACGAGCTGCTAGCAACTAATGTTTGAATTAGTTTATTGTTCTACCAATCGCTTTTAACCAGTAGGTACACTTCGCCACTTCATCCTCCCTTGGGGAACACAGTTAATAATATTTTAACTTTCTGGTTTCAGTTGGGAAACATAGATAAGAAACTGGATTCCCTAACGTACATAAACGTATAATAATATTTTAACTTTCTGGTTTCAGTTGGGAAACATAGATAAGAAACTGGATTCCCTAACGTACATTCTGAACGCGTTAGCACAAAAGCAGCAGGTTGCTTTAAGGAGCGTCGAGGATGATGTCTGAGGTTACTCGTTGAGGAACAGTTGAGCAACTTTTTAAACGAATAAACGCTTTACTAGATAAAAATATCTTCGAAGTATTTTCTGAAGCAATAAGTTAATTTCAAGAGTTTACAACTATGTACATGCGCGGGCCTGACATTTCAAACGTACGCGTCCGTTTTTTTAACTTCTTTCAAACACACGACCGCACAAAATTTTGCACGTCAGTATTTATAATTATTATCACCCAGTTTTTATTTGATCTCGTTTCGTTAACCTGTTCTCTTTGAAATTAAAACTACGTACCTGTTTATTTAAAATAAATCGTAAAGAAATTAAGATGCATCAATTTGTTTCCATTTTCTTAAACAGAATAAATCAGAATTAGAACTAATTGAAAGTCACATCGGCAATGATGGTATTACAACCAACATTTTGAGATCTTATAAGGGATTATCTGAAATGTCAGATTGACGAATTCATATTTTTAATATTTTATAAGTACTTCCAACTCGAGAAACGAGTCTTCAGTCCTGTTTACTATTGTAGTTTTGATCCGACTCGAAGGACCATAAAATGTGATTTTCTCTTCTTTCACTAAGAAACCCTTAGATCATGCGGTCGACAAGAAATATGTTGGTTTTTATATGTAAGAGCGATTACCCTTTTCTTCTGACAATCAATAATAATAACTACCCCAACATAACATACTGTTCCAATACAGGCGCCTTCTAAATACATAACGTAATACCATTTGCGATCAATGTCTATTATTTTATTAGAGTCTATTGCACAATTAGGGTTAAATTTAAATCCACAACAACAATGCCAATCAGTTCAATACTTACTTAAATATGGCTTGTCATAATAACTTTATCAATGAATATTTAATTTCAGTTGTTCTATAGGGGAAAAAATTGATGCATCATGTTTTTTTTTAATCAAACGTTAGTCAAAATCTATCAGATCAATTAATTTTAAAATGTATGTGTGTGAAAAAAGCAGGCGAGAGAGTGGACATAAAAAAGAAGGAAAATCATCACGTTATTTCGGGACACACTGTATTCAGTTGAAACTGTAAAATACATATTACATAGACTAATTTAAGAACGTAAAAGTATTTTTTATTCAGAGTATATATACTTAGATTGTGCCTAAGTAGTGACTAGCTTTTAGATTTTTATAGACTACTTTCGGCTGTAATTTTTTTATTTAGTTGTGTAATGATATTATCTTCCTGAAGAGCTTACTTTCTGTTTTCGTTTGTTTTTTTTTAACGTACGCAATATGTATATTTGACTGGCATATATTCTTAAATTTAGAACTATTGGAAACGTTGAACATATCTTACGAGTAAGGAGGACACAACTATATTCTTGCACATTGTGATAATAAGCTTTCTTTCGTTTTTGAGAGAGGTAGGTTTTTCTTAAATTTTAGTACATATCAATTTATTTTTGATAACTTTATCTATACTAGAGGTTTCTATTGCCCCTACACGATAAGATTCTCAAACACATTTTCGTTTTACTTCATATGAACTTCAAAAAATACTGTGAAACATTTTATTTTTACTTACCTGATGTACGTGCGGAACGCATGTTTTCATTTACATTCCATCAAGTATATACGCTGGACAAATATAAAAAAATAATTTAATTTATTTATTTATTTTTAATGGTTCTATATGTAAGGTATTTTGTGTAACTTGTGATGAATTTTGTAAATATTACGAATCTTTTTATATCTTTTTTAGAATATCAATGAAAAGTAATATCTTATAAAACTATAAATATATTCACTTATTTAATTAATTAATAATAGAGTAAATCATTAACATGGTTTCTTGTCCGTTAAAAATCACCAAACAAATTTGTAATTGTTGTTCGGACGGATTTTAAAACGCTTAGAATATCAAGCCTTCTCAAGATATTATTGTTATTTATCTTGGGGAAGATGTGCAATTTAGATATTTTAAGAATTTTAAAGTCTGTGATGTTAATTAAATTAATTATCTCGGAGAAGCTGTCAGCGCACAGCGAAATGTTTTAAAGAGCAACAAATTCATTTTATAGAATTATTGATTAATAGTGAAATTGGCTTCGTTAATGTAGATTTTAATGATAGGGTCCAAAATTCTCTCGTAGAGGAAGTGATTTCCAAACAATGTAAATTTTCATCCGTAAAATTATTTACTGTAATTCTAGTTCTACATTTTATACTCACATCACTCGTCATCACTTGTATCTAATTTCTTTTTTAATTTTCATCAAAAAGCTATCCAAAAAAGAAATAAGTATAAAATACAGAACTTGTGCGTGTGTTATGTTATTAGTTATTACGGAGTGCCTCTTATCTGTGATCTCCACTTCTTCGTACCCATCGTAAGCCGAATTATTACAATCATGGAAATAGAGTAGGACCAAAACACCCCCTACTAGAAAACAAATACAAATTGGTAGATTCCCCTTTGATCTAAAACAAATCTTTCTTTCGTAACCGAATATTTTAGTCACCGAACGTGAACAAAAAGGAATTTATTTTGGAAATATACAATTTTAATTCACATATCAAAATAACAATAATAATAATCGCCCAAACGACATATCTAAATTCAGTTGGTTAGCAAAACGTAACGGACCAAATTAAACAATTTTTAGGTCCAATTGGTCATATACCTACATATATTTTAATTATGTAATTCCTTTTTTGTAATAAAAGAATTTTGTGATAGTAGCAAACGATGTGAAGCATCACTGTGCAATTTGTTTTCAATCGGTTTGCCTAAATGTTGATATTTGTGAAAGTCCTATCTAGGTAGATTTCGTTTAGGAATTTCTAAAATCGAATTTAAAAATACCGTGTCTGCCAAAGTTGTCTACAATGGAACACCTTTTTTTATTATTAGTTTCACGAAAGAACGTTACTGCTTATTAAAAAAAAGGAACATATTTAATTTTTTTCAATTTTTGACCACTCTGTACATGCTATATCAAGTTTGAATAGTTTATTTTTTATCGTAAGACTGTTAGTAAAATAGTTTTCCATTTGAAGACAACTTTAACAGACACGCTGCATACAGGGTGTAATCAATTAAGTTTCACATACTGTAACCACTATTAATACACAAGAAAAGAAACGAAGGTATGACATACTTTCGGGAAGAGTGGGCAAAGAGGACGAAGAATCACGAGAAGCAATAGGAGAACATGGCGAAAACACCAAAAATAACAATGGCACAAGGCTAATCGATTTCTGTACACATAACAATTTAATAATAACGAGCTCCTGGTATGAACACAAAGATTTTCACCAGAGAAGTTGCAAGTACAGGAGAAAAGTCAATATTGGATTACATAATAATAAATGGAAGATACAGAAACGAAATAAAAGATATAAGGGTTAAAAGAGGATATGAAAATCAAAAATGAAAATAAGGACAGAAAGACAAAAGGAAATTTACAATAAGAAAATAGACAACACCAAAACTAAGGTAAAAATCAAAACGTACAATGGGAGAAGACTCCCATACGCAGACTACCATTAGAAACAAATATAGGAAAATATCAAAGAATCATATTCAAGAATCAATGGGTAAAAGAATCAAACGAGCTGGTGGAATGAGGAGTTAAGAAAAGAGATAAAGATGGAAAGAATATCTACGGTGCAGAACAGCCGAAAACACGACAAATATAAGCAACAAAGGACCAAGGTCAAGGATCTAGTGAAGCAAGCAACATTAAGATCCTGGGAAGAATTTGGTGAAAAGATAGAAAGGGACTACTTCGGAAATCAAAAATTATTCTACAAAATTCAGAACACGCTCAGAAAAGGAAAAACAAAGAAAGCCAAAAATATAAAAGATAAAGGCGGAAAGATACTGATCAAAGAAGATGACATCATAAAGAGTTGGAAAGAGTATTTTGAAGAAATGTTAACAACAGAACAAGAACAAAGAACAGTAACTGAGGAACAAAAGGAATCAAACGGTACGGAACACAATGAAGGGTAAGAAGGCTGAGGTGAAAGAGGCTATCAAAAAACTAAAAAGAGGCAAAGCGGCCGGACATGATGGAACAACAGCGAAAATGGTTAAGAATTTGGGGGACAAGGGACTAGATGTAGTTACTACATTGTTGAACAAGGCATGGCAAGAAGAGAGGATACCTAAAGAGTGGGAACTGGGAACAATCTTATCACTACATAAAAAAGGGAGTGTAACAACTACAGAGGAATTACACGGTTACCTGTGGTAGCTAAATTACACGAAAGGATTCTTGAAAGACGATTAATGAAGGTTCTTGAACACAAACTAGAAGAATCGCATTGCGATTTAGAAAAGGCAGAAGAGTACGAGATCATATATTTGTCATCAAACAGCTAATAGAACAACTCTCAACAGATAAAGGTACTCGTGGCGTTTATCGATCTAGAAAAGCATTTGATAGCGTTCCTTATGTATCGAGACTCCTAAAACAGAGAAAGATAAATGGCAAACTGGCCCAATGTATAAAGAGCTTCTACGAAAATACAAGATCCTATGTAAGAACCGGGAATTTACAATCCGAAGAATTCACAACCGCCGAAGGCCTAAGACAAGGAGGACTTCTCAGTCCCCCTCTGTTTAACATAGTAATGGATGACGTTCTAAAAGAAGTAAAAGGAAAAGTAAAAAAACTAAAGATAGGTTACAGGAATATGGAGCTAATCGAAATATCTGAGAGTTTGTTCGCCGACGACTTACTGATCTACGCAAAGAATGAACAAGATCTACAACACAACTTACGGATATGGATGAACGCGCTGCTTACTAAAAACCTAAAGATAAATGTCGAAAAGACCAAGGTGATGTTATTAGGTAAAGAAGATCGAGATACATCAATAAAGATAAATAATATACAGATTGAGAGAGTACAATCATTTAAATACTTCGGTGTGAGAATACAAAGGAACGAAAAAATAGACGCGGGAATAAATTATAGATTAGAGAACGCGGCCTGAAAAATACATTCTTCAGGAGAAAAAAGATTCCAGGAAAACAAAAATTACTGTTTTTAAAACAAACCGATATTGTTATATGGAAGCGAAAGCTGGGTTTTATCAAAACAGCTAGAAAGCAGAATTCAGGCCTTGGAAATGAGGCTCTTACGAAATATAAAAGCAGTTACACGAAAGGATCCGCTCGTGTGGTAGGTCAGTTTTTAATTTTTGAGCAAAATCATTTACAGAATTCATTCCTTAAGTGACGAGGAATTTACAGTATTAATAAGTGAAACTTATTCGATTACACCCTGTATTTAAGATCATTTTGTTGTTCTCTCAAGATTAAATTATTTAGTCTAGGTCATTATCGGCTACATCTTAAGGGTCTTCATCTTAAGTTGTTGCTTCCGTTCTTATTCCTTTATTTCGAAACGACATGCGCAACGTAAGTTCGTCTTCTTAACTGCTTGAAGCCTCGCCCCTTACCTATAAGAGTCGGACAGCAAAAATTTTTGACACCTCTACAATATTATGAAGCTTGCGGTACCAAAAAATAATAAACAAAGTGATGCTGATCGCGATTGCGAACTTAAAAAGGTCGCTTTACACCATGCAAGTTTTATTGCAGCAAAAGAGCAAGACGCAATTTTTATTTACAATGAAAGTTTGAGATCAGCTGGTGCTGTTTTGGAAAACAATCGAGGAGTACACGAATATCAACATTTTTTGGCAAAACCGATAATAAAAAAAAATACTTGACTATAAAATTGTATCGACATTGTATAGGTAGTAAACAAAAAAAAGTGCCCTACATTAGAACTTCGCGTTGCAATCATAAACCGTAGTTGCCTCTAAACACTACCGTTTTGTTAATATTATATAACATATATATTATATACGCCTTTTTTGGCAACTCTCCCTTATAATCTAATCTAGAATAAGTACCTAAATTTAATAATTAGATGTTTTGTTTCGTTCTTGGCCTAAACTCAATCCTGTTAGTTTCGCGGTGACCAGTGAAAGTTTTCAGACGTACTATATTTTCACGCAACGCAATTTTTCATCCTAATTTCAAAATCTTTGTTCTACCAAGGAGTAGAATATATAATATTCTGAAAACTTTTGTGCAAGTCGAGTGAAAAACTTATCCCTTCGTTTCTCTCGACATTTTTGTAAAAAAAAAAACTTTGCTTATAATATTTTTATAAGATAACCAAATAAGGCAGCGTTTTTAATAAGATCACTTTTTAGCACTTTTTTCTACTAACACTGTGTTGAAAAATACCAAACAAAAAAAATATGTACCTAGCAAGTACCGTTATAAATAATAATATACTATAATGAATATTAAATATTAATTAAAAATTATTATTTAGAACTAGCGTGCTCACAGACAATGATCAATGACGATATTAATAAATTTATTATGATTAACGTTGTTGCGTACTTAAATATACATTTGAGGACATGTAATAGTTTAAACATAGGGTTTTAGCAACTTCTTCTCAGTGCAATATCGTATCTAGTAAATTATAAGCTTTACTTTTACCTATTTATGATTATGATGAATATTCTGAGAATAAAATAATTTACAAATTATACTTCAACGTGTTTATTATTCACCTATTTGGCCCGCATAACAATCAACAATATTTACAATTATTACAAACGTTACCGCTTCATTAAGATATGTACATTGTTAAACAATTTTCTCTTTTTAAAACAAAAATAATTTCGCAAAGAATAAAATTAACAATTGCTGAGTAATTTTTTTTTTACAATTCGAGTGCTTATAAATATTTTACCTTCTGTAGTTAATTCATCTAATTTGCCACATTTCTTTCAACTCAATTTTGAAACCATTTCTTCTCAAGTAATCGAATGTTAAAAGTTTGTAAAATCTTGTAACTAATAGCTAATATTCACGAGAATGAAATTTGCGGAACGAGCTGCACAGGCGAGTGGAACAAATCATCCGAGTGAAAAATGGCCATACTCGCGAATACACGAGTTACTCTCTTACGCGTCTTTCAAGGTCCGGCTCGGGAGGGCTTCAAAGTTGGCTCCCGGTAGGTAACTGTCCATAATGCTTCTCTTCTTCTACTTCTATTAAATAATTTAGGAAATAATTTGGTAATTGATTTTTTTACCCTTTATTAACTGAACTAATTAATTGTCGAATTAATTGAACGAATAATTTCGGACGATTTGAAGGAACTCATCGTCCTTGGACAATTAGCAGTGAATTAATTACTTTCTGGTTTTGTGATTGTTAATTAAATTGATCTAAAAAGCTCTAATTATGGAAATACAATTCAATAGGGGGTAGAAAAAGTAATAAAATTTTGAAATAGTTTTGAAACGTTTTAATTTTTGCCTACTTGAAATCCTTCGACGTACTTTGCTGGTTATTTTGTCTGGGTGAAGGAGAATCTCTAGCATTTTCTCTGTAGGTCATAATCGTGAAGATACGAGTTACTCGCCTTTCGAGGTCCCGCCCGTCCCGGTGGGACACTCATGGCTGGCTCAACAGGGCTTCAAAATTGGGTACTCTTTATTAACTGAACCAATCAATTGTGAACGTAGTGCTCATAGATATTTAACCTTCTTGTACATTCCGTACAACAAAATTGAGATGATAAATAAAATTTATATGGTTGATTGACTTTTAGGAATTGTTTCCATGGGAGTTAATACATCTAATGACTTATTAGTCAGTTTAAAAGATGGAAAGACCGGCCCTCAGAGTAAGTATTCTGACAAAAGGATTTTTAAGTCACACGTTAAATTAATAAGTCGTCTTTCAACACGAGTAGGAAAGGATTTAAAAAATGCCACTGTTTTTTTTTTACAGAAATCAGTTACGTTTGTAAACTACACTGGAGTTACTCTTTCGTATGTGTTTGGTTCTTCATTTTAGAGTTATGAAAAGTAAATTAAACATGGCTTCTCTAGTAGCTAACCAGAAATACATTTTTGCCCGCTCCGATGCGATGGAGCGCTCAGGGCCGGCTCGGGAGGACTTCAAAATTAGCTCAGGGTAGGTTTCTTTTCCACAGAAATTGGTTACGTTTCTAAACTGCACTCTTTTGTATGTGTTTGGTTCTTCATTTTAGAGTTATGAAAAGTAAATTAAACATGGCTTCTCTAGTAGTTAACCAGAAATACATTTTTGCCCGCTCCGATGCGATGGAGCGTTCAGGGCCGGCTCGGGAGGGCTTCAAAATTAGCTCAGGGTAGGTTTCTTTTCCACAGAAATTGGTTACGTTTCTAAACTGCACTCTTTTGTATGTGTTTGGTTCTTCATTTTAGAGTTATGAAAAGTAAATTAAACATGGCTTCTCTAGTAGTTAACCAGAAATACATTTTTGCCCGCTCCGATGCGATGGAGCGTTCAGGGCCGGCTCGGGAGGGCTTCAAAATTAGCTCAGGGTAGGTTTCTTTTCCACAGAAATTGGTTACGTTTCTAAACTGCACCCTTTTGTATGTGTTTGGTTCTTCAGTTTAGAGTTATAAGACGTAAATTAAACACAGCTTCTACAGCAACTAACCAGAATTGCATTTTTGCTTTTGTATTTAAATGTGATAGTTCCACGTTTCGTTTGCGATTTTATAGGCATTCTCAAGAGAGAATTAGGAACTGCGTTGAAGCCTCAATCTGCCTAGATTATTCGTATGTGTATTAAAATTTACTATTTTTAATTAAATTAAAGTTAATTATTTCGACTTTGAATCACAGCATAAACAAGAGGACCACTGTTTCCGTTCAAGTACAGAGAGGACAGTCGGCGACTTGAAACAATAAAAGCCTTGCATTCGGCGTAAATGGTTCTAAGGAAATCGCTCCTCGGGATTAACATCGTTCGCAAAAATACATCACGTCTGCCCGTTCCGGTGGGACGCCCAGGGCCGGCTCGGGAGGGCTTCAAAGTTGGCTCCGGGTTTTTTTTAAATACCCCAAATTTCCCTCTAAATTTTGCAAAACAAGTTCAGACTACAATGTCAAATCGACCTGTACTAGCAACATTTATAAGCACTCTGTATTATTTTACGGACTAGACAACGTATTAAAATAAAACATCTTTAATTTTTAGCACCGCATGATTCTGTAGCACTTTGCGCAAGCGTCTTCCAATCGGATCAAACGCGTTCTCAGGTACATCAAAATAAATTCAAAGCACACATTGGTGTCCCCCCACATACTCATTTATAAAAAGTTTACATTAAAAATGCAGTACACTTTAATTGTCTTTTATACGATCACCCGGTCAAAATTAATTGCACAGTTAATCTTTGGTTGTTAATTAAATTAGTGAATAGTTGAGTGCAAATCACTAGGAATCAGTTCACTATTGGAAAGCGTTGATAGGTTCTCGAGGTCTTGTTCGGGTACCTCCTCGGTCTCGTTCGCCCTCTCGTCTTCAACTGCTTCCGTAACATTTCCTGGCAGGTAATCCTTCCAACTCCTGAACAAGTACCTAGTGAACTTCCTCAACTGGCGAAACTTGCAGTAGGTCGCTCCTTCCGCGGATTCTAATTGTTGCGTTTGAATGAGGAAGCCTTTCTCCTTGAAAGTCTGCTCGAGCTTTTCCCTCTGGAGTGACTTCCTCGACTTCCTCTTCCTATGCCTTGGTCCCAATTCAGATAGTAGATTGTTATTGGAAGTCGTCGCGGTCGCAGGGAGCTCAGTGGTTAACATGAAATCGGTCCCCGATTTCCCTGCAAAATCCGGTGGGGGTATTGGGTAAATCTTTTCGCCGCTGGCCTGAAGGAAAGCACCCGTACTTGAACCCTGCGCGTTTCCGATTTGCTGCTGCAAAGTCTCTCGGGGAAAAAACTCGTAGCCACGCATGCTTTTATCGCCGGTACCACTGTAATAGCGAAAATTACCACCCGAATCAACTGAGAGCATTTTCTTTTCCTGCAAGCTCGGCTTAGCCCCACCGGTGAACTTAAACTTACAAATACTAACTTCCGTGGCTGGATTTGATTGGCTTTCGGTAGGGATGGGTGGTATGAAAATGGCGGAACGCTTGCGTTTCGTCGGGGTCTTTTCCATCGTAGAAGTTGCGTTCCTTTTCGCCTTTTGTTCGATAATGTTTTGGCCCTCTGCGTCTTCTAGCAATTCGGATTTGCGCGGCTTAATTTTCGGGGCTAATTTCCTAAGCTCGTTCGTGGTGGGTGGTTCCACCTCGGATGGGAATTTTGAATTGTGACTTGTAACCGTGTAATTATTATTGGTGGCTAGTTTCTGATAGTACATCAAATGCTGTTGCAGCGCCACGGGATGAATAAACACCCCTGCGTTAGGCCAGTACACGTAACCCCCCGGTACCATCCCGTTTTCAATTATTTTATTTGGATCGGGCATCGTCAGAGGTAATTGCGTTAGATCGGGCATTATATTTGGCAATTTGGTTTCCCTGTTCTGCGACGAAATCGGCGACGGGGTCTCATGGACGAATTCGACCTCGTCGTCGCTCTGAGGTTCCGATTTCACTTCGAGCACCGTATCTGAGGTATACACGTTATCATGCTTACGTAACAGCCTAATTTTAAGTTGATTCAAATCTCTGATGCACAAGTTCAGAGGCTCGTCTTGATTTTGGCCCGTCGCGTCCACACGTTTGTGTAAAAGCTTACCGGACGACAAGAGCGATTCCTTATTGCGCTTCGATTCCTGAGTCAGTCTTTTCTCTAGCAAACTACTAATTATTCTATTTTGAACGTCGCTTCTGTGAAACGTCTCCGGAAGGGATGACTCCCTAAACTTATCTACGCTCGCGGGTTTCTTGAGCACGTCACGATCTAGTAGACTCTTCGGATTTGGCGTGCCGGGGTAAATGGTTCCGTAATTTTTGTAAATCAAATGGCAAATATCGGCCTTCTTCGGCTTCCTCCCTCTTCTCGGCTTCGAGTTGTCCAGGGTCATTTCACCCATGTAAGGTAGATCTTGGTACTTGACGACTCGACTCGTGCTTTGGGGCTGAGGTAAATTTGGCTTCGATGGAAATTCTGAGAAGCCGACGCTTTGTTCCAAGGTGAGCTTGCGCTGGATCTCATTTTGCATCTGCGTTATCCTCTGCAACCAGCTGCGGATTGACTCGCTTGAGTTATGCTCCTGCGTGGTTTTTAAGACGTCCGCTTCGCTGCTTTCCGTGCTTATCAGGTCTTCGCTTTTTAGGTCTTCGTCGGGCGTTGTCGAGGATTGAGGCGAGTCCGGAACCATTTTTTCTATTTCTCTTTCGTACTTGATCTTTTCAGTTATTAACAGTTGAGAACACCTGAAAAATAATATATATTGAAGATACATTTTATTTTTTACGTATATTTCAGCGTGGTCTCAGTCTTGAAACCATTTCTTTTTAAGTAGACGAGCGCTAAAAGTTTGTAATGATGATTTGAAGGAAGTCATCGTCATTGGACAATTAACGGTGAAAGTGATTGTTAATTATATTGATTTAAAAAGCTCTAATAATGAAAATACAATTCAATAGGGGGTAGAAAAAGTAATAAAATTTTGAAATAGTTTTAAAACGTCTTAATTTTTACCCACTTGAAATCCTTCGACGTACTTTGCTGGTTGTTTTGTCTGGGTGAAGGAGAATCTCTCGTATTTTCTCTGTAGGTCATCTCACACTTCACGGAAGTTACTGCCGGGGAACTTGCGCCTTCTTGTAGGTCCTCTGACTGCATCGTCGATCCTCCTGCGGTGAACAAAAATTTGTCATTTTTTTTTTGTTGGAACATGTGCAATGGCTATTTTTCTTTAAGTGGCAGGATGAGTAAACTCATGTAAATACAAATCGAATGAAAGGGCTTAAAAGCAGATATAGGCAACGACCTTGAAACCACAAGTCAATTTTGTATCAAAGGCTCGTAAAACATTGTTGATGAATTAATCGTTTTTAACGTTCTTGTAATGAAAGTCATTTTGTCATACCCTGGCGGAATAAACTATTGCTACGCCATTGGCAATAGATACCGGAAGTACTTACTTAAAAACTGGCCAAACAAATTTATTATAATCATTCACCACCACCAGGTTGATAAAAAAATAAATAAATGTAATTAATTCCTTATATAATCCGAAGAAGCCGTCAATGCTCAACGAAACGTTGATATTTTAAATGTGTTTAATCTGAATGAATAATTAATTTTAAACGAAATTAAAAAGGTATTAATAAATGATAAAATGTAATAGTAAGCGTAACGTAAGATCCTGTAAGGCCGGAAGTTACATAAAATTCCAATAAAAAGTGTAATTTTTGTTACACGTTAACTTGTAAATTTCACTGAAACCGATTCATAAATAAAAAAATAAAATAAAAGGACGATGACTTTCATCACCTGATACCTTCATAATCAGAAAAAATTATGTTTCACATTATACAGTGTGCCACTGAATGACTTGGCCAAACTTTGGCGTCGTATTTTACTCTTCAAATTAACGATAAAAATTCTTATAAACGTTGCGCGTTGTCCGGAAATGATTCTCTAGAAAGTTATAGTCACTTATTGTACCTGTAGAAAATGAAACTTTAAATATAATTGCAAATGTACTGAAGGTAATGGATGTCACTTACTATTGTAATAATAATAATAATATAATTTTATTGGCACGAAATTACAATATATGAATCGCTAATTGCAGAAACGAGACATGTCACATTTTCAAAGTTCATGTTCAGGAAGTGAAAAAAACTGTCTGATTTGTTTAAAACAAATGTTTTTTTTACCTACGTTTCTGAGTGCACTTTCTTTACAACTGTTGCCGTGGGTTAGTGTAGAGTCTCTTTGATTTGCGTTTTTAAAATTAACGCACCTGTCAGTTTATCAAATGGACATGTCCCCCATTAAATATGTGACATGTCCCGTTTCTGCAATTAGGGATTCATATGTATGTAAGAGAAAAGAAAAAAATCATATCGTACCAAAAAGAGAGCCAGCAGTTTAGTTGTAAAAGCATCCAACTGCTCTGCCTGACTCGCTTATGAAAACTAAAACTAAAAATAAAAGAAAAACAAGGAAATATGTAATAAACAAATGGCAATGGCGACAGTAATCAAAAATAAAACGAAATCTAGTTTCATGAAATAGTAGTATCACATAAGCGGATATCACATAAGCTTCTTGATGCTTGCTGGTTGAATATGAACAATCGCCGAAAGTTTCATTCAGCATGTCTTTATCATCGGATTATCATCGAAAAGGTGCCAAGCTATCTGCACAACAAAATTAGTTTTAGAAGTGATGTTCATCATATAACATTCGGTACAAAGGCCTTTTAACTCCACCTCCACACAAGACTGCTTTATTTGAAAGATCATTTAGCTGGAACATTGTCAAAACTTTTAATAATTTACCGAATGATTTAAAGATTTTAGGGAGCAATTCATTTAGAATTTTATTAAAAAGGTTCTTCTTTAGTGAGCAGAGCGTTTAAGTGAGCTGTTAAATAAATAGATAAATAGAAAATATTATCATTTCTTTATTTTTATTAATTTTTTTTTCTTTTTCTTTTACATTTTATATTCATGCGTCGTCCTTCTTCTTTTAAGTTAATTTAAATTCAATATATTAATTTAAGTTTAGTAGTAAAAGGTTAAGTGGAAGAGCAGAGAGCTGATTGTTCAGCTACTCTGAACTTCGCCTTTCTCTCAGGTATCTCTAATTATTTATTAGTTATATTATTACTGATATTGTATATCTGAGAATAAAGTCTATTATTATTATTATTATTATTACATATGAGCGGTTCACCCACCAAGCAAGCTGCTTTTTACTTTTCTTTTAAATGATGCCGGCGCTAACTTTTTCATATTGTCACGATGTCATTATCTGGGAAAATAAGTAAATTAAAATTCGTTTCGTAATTATTGCAAGTATGTGCATTTCAAAATTTGCAGGATCAACACCCATTGACAATTAGTAGGACAGCCGCGTTACACATGCTCGCATTCCACTTACGTAGAAATGTAAGCGTGTATGTTTACATGTGCCAATTAAGATTGAGGCAATTAGAACGTTTGTAAGAAACAAATTTGGCAAGGGCCAATTGATGCTGACACCTTTAGAACTTTGTACTTTGGACCGAATCCCCAGCCATCAAAACGAAAGAACCAATTGTGAGTTCTGAGTTTTGAAGATGTGGGAGGTGATGATAAAACGAATATTCAAGAGTCATTGACGACTGCTGTTTGCGAAGCCTTGTAAAGCTCTTGTAAAGTTGGTTAGTACTTATAAAGATTGGGTGTGGAGGAATCCAAAGTTGCTCGAAGAAGGTGAAGAGGTGGAGACTCTCCTAAAGTATCATCTGAAATCAAGGAGGAATCAGCTAACAATTTATGATGTAAAAGAAGGAGTGTCGAATTTGGCGAAGCTCTTGCACATTCTCCATCAGCAAAAGGTTGTGATTCTGTTAGATGAATGTGACATACCTATTATGAAGCTTGTACAGAAAGGAAAAAGCGATGAGATTGTGAAGGACACGATTTGTCTTGCTGAAACGTACTCTCAAGGGTAAAGTCATTGAACAACATATTAAGCTTAGAATGTTGACTTCTTGCACTAGTATATCTGGTGTATCTACTTGGGAATTCAACAATATTCTAGAATTTCATCTTTTGCAACGAAATAAATTTTCTAAGGAGAAGTTTGGAAAATGGTGTCAGATCCTGAATTGAAGTAAATTTGTGATGAATTTGATGCAATCAAAGATGTGGATGCTATTAACAACTGGTATGATGGATGAAAAAAACAAAAATATATTGTAGCTACTCACTGTTAAACTATACACTAAAGAGTATCATAATCAACACACCAATCCTTAAAGCCTATTCGGCTGGGGGAGGTTACCTGACAACTTTAGGGACGTTGTTTAAAGAGAAAGAGATAAGACAGCCGATTTAACAGCTCCTTGATGGTGGTACCTACCTATGAAATACGCGTCGCTAAAGTAACCATGAGAAACATATTGGGTCTTGGAGATGCGATAATTGCGAAAGATCAACTAACACTTGAACAAGTAGATTTCTTCCTGCAGTTCTTGTCAGATGATGGTATACTGAATACAATCTATGAGAATGAGGTAGAAGCGACTTTGATCATACCCAATTATGAGAACAAGATGATGATTGAACGTCACTGTTATACTGCGAATCTCTTTAAAGACGTATATCGAATGAAGCCTGATAACATAGCTACATATTAAGATGGCCAGGTAAAGAAGTATATGGGAAATTTGCAAATGCTGTTTCAATGCTATATTCTGGTGATACACAGACGCCGGCCAGTGAGACTGAATCTAATGTCCATCTTTTTAATTTGGCATGCCTTCACTTGCACATCTGGGCACAATCTAACAGACCGGCTGAGGACACAGAAGAGCCGGAGCCAGGTCCTGCATCCAAGTCTCCTGCTGGACGCAACCTTGATCGTAAGAGCAAGCCAAAACACGAACCTCGCTGAGAGTGCGAAAACTATTGGAACTGCTGGAGTAATATTTGAATTGAAGTATGATGCTCAGTCAGCACAAGAAGCTCTCCAGCAGATTGATAAGAAGCAGTATTTCAAGGCATTTGATAAGAAAGAGCACGCGGATGTTGAAAGAAAGATGTACGTTGGTTTACACATGGACAACAAAAGAATAGTCACAATGTGTGCACAATGGTCTCAGAGGAGAGATCGTACAAGTCGCAAGCGATGATTGAAATTGGTTAATGCTAACAACCTGTGAAAGGGGGCGTTACTTTTTTTGTTAGTATAGTAATTTAAGGATATCACGTAAATCAAGTTAAAGTAAACATTACATTAGAAAAGGCTTTTCCTGCTTGTCCCCCAGCCCATTACAAAAAATATCAGTAGTACGCAACACTGCCCTTAGTTGTTGTCTATGTATTGGACACCGTCCTTGAGTGGGTGTCTTACTCTTACCAACCTGACGCGGAATACTGGCCTCCAGTGGGTGTCTCACTCTTACCAAACTAAATCGGGTGTCTCGTGTATGTCGTCTCTGAGTGGGTGTCTCACTCACTGCCGTCCGATTCCTGGAGTCCGAACCGTATCATCCGTACAGCGTTGCCGTTAGTTATAACCGTCCGGGATATAAACATTTCAAGTTGCAAATATGTACTTACATAGTAAAGCTTAAGGTTTGGATACGTTTAGTTTAAAATTAGGTATTTTTTTATTAAAAGACGACCATTTTTCATCTCCCAAAACCCTTGTTAAGACCGGTAGGATGCCAATAGGCCTATCACTAATAGATGACGGCTTTGTTGTTTTAGGTACAGTTAAAAAACTTTTGCATGCTTCCACTGAACAGGAAAAACACCATTAGTTATGCAAAAATTAAAAATATGAGTTAAAATAGGCAACAAATAGGGACAACATCGATTTATCATGTTAATAGAAATAGCATCAACATCGGTAGAATTAGAAGTATTAGAAACAATAATTTTAGCCACCTGTGATTCAGATACGTTCTTAAAATTAAATTTACATGCTTTCTCGTTAATATTTGAACGATAAGAATTAAGTAAAACGGCATCCGGGAGTGTACAAAACTCAGTAATGCTATTAAAATAAATATTAAGTGCTGAGGAAGATCCGGTTGTGCGCGATTATGGATATTAAGTTTCTGTAGCTTAGATGCAAACCATTTATCCAGTGCATTTAAAGAAAATTCAATCCAGTTGACTAATTGTTTTTGCCTCAAGTATCTTCGATGAGTCGTCAACAAATAGAATTATTTTTTCGGTGAAGTTGAGTGGTAGATTATTTATATAAATAACGAACAGTATGGGCCCGAGGATAGAGCCTTGTAGAATGCCACTACATTTGTTGAATGACATAAAGACTCTTGAACGCGCGGTCAAATTAGAACCTTATCAAAGTGGACAATCGTGAAAAATATGAAGCCGTACAGGAAGGTTCCTTATGAAACTAGACTTAATGTTTTGCCCATTTCATTTCATTAACAGTAAATGTGGCTTACTTACGGTTAGATAAGTATGAGCGGATAAGTTGAAGAGGAGTGCCTCGAATACCGTAGGAGAATATAGTATGTCATAATCAAGACTGTCGAAGGCCTTGGCCAAATCCAAAAAGAGTCCGCAAGCAGCTTCGCCCATATACAGAATCTCCAAGATCTCAGACAGTGCCTGATAGATAGCTCTAGATGTTGATTTTTTTCCGAAAACCGTTTTGTGTATCGGCCAAAATGTTATGTTTTTCAAGAAAATCTACAAGTCTATTACTGAGAATTTTTTCAAACATTTTTGACACATTGGTCGATAAATATTCATTACAGATTTATCTCCTTTTTTGCGAATGGCAGTAATCAACGCATGTTTTAGAGGTTCAGTAAAAAAAGACTTAAGTTCCTGCAGGTTTTCCAGAAAAGTTTTTTGTTTGATTTTCGAAAACTAAATTGTAAAAAAGCCTTTTTTTCAGCTTTAACAGCGTCAGAGGTTCGATTACGAAGCTGCTTATAATAATCCCAATGATATTGTAGTTTACTTTTCTTAAATCTTAGAAGAGCTTTGTCACGCAAGTTCATCATGAGTTTTAAATTATCTGTGAGCCAGCCAGCTTTAGGTTTGCATAATTTAGATGTTGTCCAAGGACCATGACGGTTAAAAAGAAAAGTCATATGAAAATTTAAAAAATCAACCATTTCATCTACAGCTTGGAGCTTTATAATTGTTCACCAGGGAATAATTATAAGAATTCTAATCAAAATATTTAAAATTTCTATAAGTGTGATAAATAAGACCCAGTATGTACTTTATAAATAATAGATGGAATTTAATTAATAATGTTCTCGACTGGTAAATTGATTAAGAAATTAATGTTGACTATGCAGTCGTAAAAGTTGTAATAGAGAAACTCCTGTAAATTTTTGTCGAGCTTCCAAAGTATTTATTTTGTTCATCAGGACAAACGACGGTGAAGTTACCGAATTGAAAACATTATCCTTGAGTTTTGTTGAACTGAATTGTATAAGAACGAAGTTACTATCAAAACGCGTTTGTTTTTGAACTTTGGAATTGATGGATTGAATTCAATATCAGTTAACTGGTTTTCGCAGTTGTAAGTCAGACCTGTTCTGTTCTCGATTAAGTTTAAGTTCATAAATACGCAAAGCACATATTCGCTATGGTCACGTTTCATAACATCCACTAAAGTTCGATGTAAAAAAAGAACCAAATTAAATGTTTCTTGTTTGTAAAATCGTTCGAAGTACATTTCAGTTTAAAGGAACTGTCAAACGTTTGGTTTGGTTTTCGTAATTTGTAATTTCGGAATATCATCTTAGACATAGTGTATGAAAGGCAAGACATTCAAATATGAGAAAAAACCTTAATAGTGAAAACAAACTTACACCAATCCATGTTTTATTGAACCACTAATTTGAAACTCTTCCTGGTCCAACGACGAAATGTGGGCGCGTACCAAATACAAATACAACAACCACGTAGCTTCCTCACTGAGTGTTGCATTTCAACTTTCGAACGCGGACGTACTTCCGAAAAGCCCGAATTTTCCTATCGGCACTTCACTTATCCGCCCGAAACTTTTCCGATTATTAATTATTATCGCTTGAAAGTTTCTGAATTGTACGAAGCGCGCGAGGCGAGACGCCGCTTACTGGTCCACGTTTTCCGTAGAAGGCGCGCGGCGTCGGAAATAGCCGTCTCGACGCCCTCTCCACTTACTTAGGTATATTCTGAATTTGGACGTGCTGTAACTCGAGATTGAACCATATTTGGAACTACGCGCCGCCTTACGCCGGTTATTATTAAACTCCGCAGTTAATCTCTTTCCGCTCTTTCTCAACTTCGATTTGTATTTCATTTCCGTCCACGGCCCTGTGTTATAAATGTAACTGCGCTTTACATTACATCCACTAAATTCTATAATTAATATATTTACTTTTAACTTAATATATTTAGAAACTCATACTTATAATATAGACAAGAATAATTCAAAGTTGAAGTTTAAAAAAAAACGTATTTATTAAATAACCTTTGTATTTTAAAATGCTAATCGAAAAGTGTCCTTGTGGGTTTTAAATGTGAATTGATTAACAGCTAAATAGACGTGAAGTTTTCGTATCACCATAAGTTCACTTAAATGAAAACAGTATTCTGACTGATATCAATAACTAACCAACCAACCAACCAACCAAAGTGCGACGTAAATAGTAGAGGAAAATTTTTCCATTTCTTCCCATCCTTTGCCTCTTTTACATCCTCCAAAATAGCTTCTCTCAATTTCTTCCTTATTCTTTATCCTTCTTCTCTTTCCTTCTGGTATTTTCCATCCAGTAGGTACATCCTTAATTCTCATTCTAATCTTACCGGATAGCCCAGCCACTGGAGTCGGCGTGCTTTTACAAAGTATACTATGGAAGCCTCTCCATAAAAATTGTGAATTTCTTCATCCTTTCGTCTCTCCCATCCTTCTTCCATTTTCCTTCAACCGAATATCCTTCCTAGTATGTCTCTCTCCCAGACCTCCAATTTGTCTTGTATTATTTTTTGCTCATTGTTCACGACTGTAGTTCTTTTTTATTTCTTGCCATCAATAAAATGTCGTCTTCACGTGCCAAACACTGGTGAATTTGTTTGAAGAATTTTCCTCTGCAATTTATATTGGCTACTCTGCAGGAGTACTTTAAATAAAACTGTAGACAGCACAACCCTTTGTCGTAGACTTTTCCCCCTTATTTATAAAAACGAATGTATTAATAATTGGCTTATAGGATGATTGTAACTGAAAGAGATTCTAAATTTATTTAAAAGCGAAATCAAACTTATTCTTTGTGATTCCTCATCTAATATAATTTATGTATGCAAATATAATAGAAAAGTTTAAATTGCCCAATCACTGTTATGTTGTTTTAATATAATTTCTAGCGACTTTAACCCAATCCTACGCACCATCTCGTTAAATGGAGCATTAGAATATGTTTATGTCGGATTTCACTCGTGACACTTCTTTTCAAACACTCCGGCATGTCCCGGAGGCAATAAAATTGAGCGTTCTTGTTTAATCTGGAACTCAAATCGGTTATGAACACATTCGTGCCGTTTTTAAACTATCAAATTCCGTTTCTATTTTTATTTCCATTACATGGTATATACGTGATTGTTCCGGCGCAGTGAGCAATGAAGTTTGCAAGAAAAAAGATGCGACTAAAAATAAAAACTAGAGCAATTTCTATAATTAAAGCAGTATATACAGATGGTTCGTGAAAGATCGTATCATATAAAGTGGTAAAATTAATTTTCTATTCCTCAAGTTACAATGGATTGAAATTATAATTGCTAAATGTCTTACCATTAAGAGGGCACATTTTGAGATTACTTGAAATGAGAATAGTTAAAAGAATATCAAACAGAAAAAAGAGAGAGGGTTATGGGAAGAGTCTATGATATTAATTAAATAAAAAAATTAAAAGATGTAGCTTAGATGACGAAAGATAGAGAAGATGGAAAGTTCTTCATTAAAGATTACTGATGATCGTTTTTGGCACCAGACTATGACGTCAGTTGAGAAGTTGATATATTCTGATAAGAAAAGACAATAGGTTTCGATTCAACAATAACCTGATCGCTTACCAAGTGGAATTTTGAAGGAATGGTACATTTTGAGCTTGTTCCATATGACAGAGCTGTTAATACCGAGATATACAACAAAAAATTAGAGAGGATGTATGCCTTCTTAACACCGAAATACATTGGGGACTACTATCCCAATACGATAAGGTAGATAGATCGCGTTTGAATCAACAAAAATACCAAAGATTGAATGGAGTGGAAGTTTCTAGTTCCAAAGAAGATGAAGCAGTGTGTCAGTCAACATTCTTTGCGTTTGAACCAAAAGAAGAGTATCGTGACCAAATCCAAGAAGATACTAAAAGATGATCCACGAAGTTGGCAGCATTTACTTTGGAGACTTTTTTATTGTCTATAATAAACACATAAAACACATCTTCAGAAAGTGGCGAAGATTTTTGATTCCAGCTTGTTATCTTATACTAAAATGGGAACCTGTAGAAATTATATTTAATGATATTTCACGAAGTGAATGGAGATCGAAAATTTTAATTGGGGCATCGTGTGTATGGGAAATATACATACATATATTTATAAATCATTCACAGACATATGGTACTTTTAAGATAATACGCAAGTACAAGTACACATTTGAACGTAATATATCTCGCGTTGGCCAAGTTGAGATAGTTGAGAGGCGCATGTTCGCGTATTTTTAAATTCCGCCGAGAGAGAAATATTAGATCAGGCAATTGTTTGCCTCTAAAGAGTATCCGGACACTTTGCATCTATAAATATCGCCTCTACTCATGTTCCCCCGTTCGTCCATGTAAATAACAATTTTGAGAACAAATTGCATCTGTTGATCTTGGAAGCTTGGGGTCGCCGAGCAAATCTCTGTGTAAGTTATAATGAAGTTGTTTGTCTTATGTATTTACATAAGCACACACATATCTGAGATTTTTGGTAATTAATAACTTCTGGCGGAACTTCGTAAACACACTTTGCAGGAGGTTACATCATAAATACTTTCATCTTTATTTTGAGTTTTTTTTTAAGTCTGCGCTTCATGAAGTTGTCACGATTTATTTATATCAAATACAGCCTAAATTATTTTAGGTTTATCTCCTACAATCACACTTTTATTTACAACTTACTACCACTACATTTATTATATTATAATATTGTGGTTGCACCTGAATTCGATACTAAGATGTACTTCAAACTTATCTCTAAAAGAAGAAATTTTCCTGATATTGGATTGTTTCGAGATACTTGGAATTTACAAAAATTTCTTCAGAAAATTGTCCCTAATTACTTTTGCTTATTCCATAAACCAAAAAAGGAATTAAAAGGATACCACTTCCAGAACAACGAGGATATTAAGGATTCACTTCAAATAATTTTAAGAACAGCTTCCACTTTCCTGATAAAAATTGTCTTGAAACTTATTTGTTTACCTTGTATTAGGTTGTGTATGCCGCATTATATAAATTAAGTTTAATTATCAAAGAGCGACGGAGGTTTCTATTGGCCACCGTCTTTTGGGTTCATGCCTGCTGAAAACTTAAACAAATTTACTTCAAATTGAAGCGTAAGTAACGTAATGATGTTCATTACTTTCATATCCTGGTAAGTACCAGGTACCAGCGCTTGTTCACATTGGACAAATCTTTTATTTCTAACCTAACATTAAATAAAATAAAAATTAATTCTTAACTTGAAACGAAAAGTTTTGTTCAATGTTTCTTTATAAGAACTTAAAATTAACACTTCACTTTTGCACGCTTAAAAAATACTTTCGCCCACTATACTTTGTTGTCTGTTTGTAGATTCTCTTGTAACAGTCAACCCTAACGTCCGAATTTTGAGAAGCCCTAAGGCGCAACCTTCGGCCATCAGCTAGGCAGACTAGCCTTCTTTTTCTTCCGGATTATGATTCGTTAACCATCCAAAAGTAATTTTTTGTTCTGTTCTGTTGAGAGAAGTTGCTGCGGAATTGTTCATTATGACTTACATTCCATTTTTAAGCTATTTCTTATAACATGCAATTCAATTAAATTAAGCATGTTTATAGGAGGGCACAAAACAACTGAAAATAATTTATTTTTTTTATTTGTATTTTATGTCGTCCGATAGATGGAGATATTAAGATCAGTTATTCATTTTTCATTAACTTTTAATGAGTAATTCTCCGTCATACCTTTTTAGTAAGTTTCATGTCGTGAGGCTAAACAGTTGACGATCATTTTCATTTTTCAAAATGCTGACAATATTTTATTTTCTTTATTTATCCATTTCCTAATTTTAATTAATTTTGTCAAATTTTTTGACATTGTTGAGTTAACAGAAGGTATAAATTACCTTTCTGTTTCGAAAATTCTAGGATTTGCTTTCGTTGACTTTAATTGTTCTGCCGAGAGATGTCGCCGCAATGAAAATACCATTCGATTTTTGGGCACTTTTATTTCTTGCTTAAAATATTCGACTTGTAATCACTACGTGTACGTACAACGTGAGACAAAACAGTGACAATCGCGCATGAGGTAATTTTTCTTCTGTTAGAAACTCTCGATTTACTTTAACGATTCTGCCAAAAGATGTCGCCGCATGGCGCAACCATTCGATTTTTAAATAGGTTGCAAACATGAGTTAACGCAATTTACAATATTTTTTTTTCTCTTGTGAAAAGTAATTTTTTCTGAAGAAGTTTTCGACTTACTTTAATTATTCTGCCAAAAGAAGTCGCTGCACTGCCTTCAATGCAAATACCATTCGGTTTATAAGCGTTCTTATATTTTTCTTAAGTTATTCGACTTTTAACTATCCATTTGTACTTACCTATAGGTTATAAAACAAATGGCAGTTGTTTTTATTGTGAAAGATAATTTTTTCGTAGAAATTACTTTAATGATTCCGCCAAGAGATGTTGCTGCAGTGCTTTCAATGCAAATACTATTTTTTCTTACTTAAATTATTCGACTTATCCACGTGTACTTTTACGTCACAAACATGAGTCAAAACAAATGACAATCGTGGGAGGTTTTTTGTTTCCATAGAAATTTTCGATTTACTTATTATTATTCTGCCCAGAGAGGTCGCTGCAGAGCTTTGAATGCAAATACCATATTTTTCTTAAATTATTCGACTTATAATTACCCACGTGTAATTCATACTTATAGGTTATAAAAACCCCTAGAGGCACCCTACCGATCTTATCAAGGGGTTTGGAAAAAATCCTTCGCTTTCATTTTAGTATGAGTAATTTAATGCCTTCGACACAGTCCGGTTTTAGACCTGATTACATCTCTATCTCTTATAACTGATGACATTATAAAAGGAATTGTGACCTTTGGCTTTTCGTTCAACTTCAAAATTAATTTAAAAGGAATCGATGACAATAAGCTTAGTGTCCTTGTTCTTCTTGATTTTCCAAAGCCTTTGGTATGATTAAACATGACTTATTACTTGAATTTTTTCATTATTGTGGGTTGGAGACGACAGCTGCGAAGTTAATTGGTAGCTACTTAACAGATCGAAAGCAATCAGTTTTTCTAAATAATTACAAGTCCAGTAGTGTTGGTACAGGCGGTACCAGGCGTTCCACGAGGTTCAATTAGTAGTCCACTACTGTTTGCAATTTACATCTCCATTTTTTTTTAACTTTTGGAATTGTAAACATCACATGTATGCTGACGACACCCAGCTATACACTTCACTTGATCTTCGTGATTTGCAAATTACCGTTATAGGGTTAACAATGATTTAACCGAACTTTTTAGTATATCGTCCAAACATTGCTTAAAAATTAATCCTAATAAATCGTTCTTTGCCTTATTTGGGGAAAAATGAATAACTGAAATAGTGCCTTGCCTTTGATTAAAATTTTGTCGAATGACATTCGATTACTTCACCGTGACTGCTTTAAAAATTTGAGTTTCCCAGCAGGCACATGCTTTCATCTGAAGCAAAAATAGCTCTTCGTGATACCCTAGCCTTATCATCATATTTTAATTATTGTGATGTGATATATGGCTCGTGCTTGGATTTTAAAGATTCTAGACGCATTCAAATTGTGCAAAATTCCTGCTTAAGATTTATCTATAGTATATCAAGACGCGAGCACATTTCACATAAATTGACTGCTGCTGGGTGGCTTCAGATGGAAGATAGGAGATTTTTCCATCTAGCGTGTTTTTGCCACAAAATTTTGTTTTTGAACACTCCCCGGTATCTTTTTGTTAAGATTGGATATCGTACTGACATTCACAGTACATATTAATATTCGTCGTAAATATCTTACAGATAATAATAATAATAATAATGATTTTATTGGCCGTAACAGTACACATTATATTGTTATACGACAATGTATTGTAAACGTTGCTAAATTAGTATACAGCCAAAAGGTTTCAGATCAGTAGCTAGAACTACTGCTCTGCCTCTGAAACCAATGAAAATAAACAGAAAACTATAACTAGCGAATTGTGAGTTCACGTGCAACATTGTCATGAATCACTTGAAAAGCAATAGAGCACATGAAGTTTGATAATCCGAAGCAGCACACATCATGAATGAAAGGGAATTCATACCGTAAGTAAATGAAGACGTAAATGTCGCCTAAATGCTGACACACTATAAAGTCTTAAAACTGGAGGGATATTGTTATAAAATCTAGCAATGTTGTAAGAAAAGCATCTCTGAAAAATTGCGGTACGATGGAGAGGAGGAGTTAACAAACCCCTATTCCTAACGTTAATGTTATGAACGTCAGTTCTATAAGATATTCTGTCGAGAAGGTATTTTGGTGTTTTATTAAAAATAATTTTATAAAAAAAGACACCCGCGTGAAGTTCTCGTCTCTTAGCCATGTTCAACCAACGAGCTACATCAAATGTGTGTGAAATATGATCCCTGCGCTTCAAACCGTAAATGAAACGTAAGCATGAATTCTGAACACGCTGTATCTTTTTAACATCTGTACTATCTAGGCAGGGGCCATAAATCACATCACAATAAATAAAATGCGACAAAACAAGAGAGTCACAAAGCATTTTACGCAAGTCTTGGTTCAAAAACTCTTTACAGCCGTGAAAAATCTTCAGTTTACCAAATGCTTTTTGTACTAGTTTATTGACATGAGTTTTAAAACGTAAGTTTATATCACAATAAAGACCTAGATTTTTTGCGCAATCTACTAATTCAAGAGGTGAATTATTTAAGTTGATCTTAAGATGGTCAAGAACCGACGAACGAGATTTAATTCTGCCAAAAACCATCACACACGATTTGTTAGGATTGAGTGTAAGGCAGTGATCGGTAGCAGAGGTAAATAATTTTTCAAAGTCCAAGTTTATTTCTTCAACTCCTATTGGCGTTTTCGACCGTTCGAAAGTGTGATAAACCTGAGTGTCGTCTGCGTATAAGTGACACTTACAAAACTGGATATCTTTAAAAATAAAACTAGAATAAATACAAAATAACAAGGGTCCCAGTATACTGCCCTGCGGTACACCAGAACGGATACTAATATTTCATGGAACTAGATTTAGTTTTATTTTTGATCTAATCAAAAATTAAATTTAAAATTGACGCTCTGCGTCCTGTCTTTGAGACTTTTTCCCATGAATTTCTATTTAATAGGTATAAAGGTATAATGATCTAGGAGTACAAAATTCGCTTGCTATATCTCCGTAATTATCTAAATATCTTCTGAAATTATGGAGTCAAAACTGATTTTCTAACATTACCACTGATAATATAGTTTAAGAACAAATTTCATTTTAATTAATACTAAGTTTGAACGTAGACAACATTTTCATGTTATCCATGTCAAAAATTATTTAAAACCTTTCTCCGCAATTTTATAAAAAATAAGAACTCAAACTCTATGGTTTAATTGCGGATCTTCATTCAGTAACATTTATTTGAAAGATTTTACTCCAAAGTTGCTAAGGCGGTCGATAAGTACTACTATGTTAAATAAATTTAAAAATGTCGAAAATTTAGCACTTTTTAGAGTTAGTCGCCGTCTTAACAAATAAATACCTTAAGCATAGAATCCCATCCATTGTAACTCCACTAACTTCATCAAACCATGACGTTAGTCACGCAATACACTGACCAGTCGTTACTATCAATATTGCATTTATTTATTTATTTATTTATTTAAACAACGCACTGGACACCATCGCGAGAACTGGCGCGCGAAATACGAAGTACACATTTGCAATAATAACGCGCCGCCAATGAGAAGGGGCCGAATCTGGCGGTCCGTCCGTTTTTCGCCAGAAATTAAGGCAGTAAGAAAACCGCGCCGTCCACTTCACAGAAAACGTCTCCTTTCCGTTGCAAGGCTCAATTTACTGCATTAATCACGTAAATACTTCGAGAATGTGTAGGTTTTCATTCAGGGCGGGCAATCCAGGCTCTAGAAATTACACCACGGTTATTGTTTATTGCTGCTAATTTGCTAATCAATTGATGTTTTCTCTTGAAAATTTAAAACTCATTTTAGTGCATTCCGAAACGGGGGCCAAATCGAAAAATCCATTTCCCATAAAGTTTGCTCCCACAAGCAACAATATTACTTGTTACCCTTCCTTTGCAGTTTAATCAAACGGTTTTCTTTCATCGTTTTTATCGTAAATCCGGTTCATCGCTGATGTTTGAATAATAACAGACTTTAGTAATAACGAAGAAATTATTTGTTATTATTTAAAATTTTTACAAAACTTACAATTGTATTGATGAGAAAGCGAGGGAGAAAATTTCGCATTGTTTTTATGTTTTATATTAGGACAGTTTATTTAAATGTATATGTACTTAGTATATGAATAGGTACAAATATAGGTATAATAAATAAGACTTTGGTGGAATTGAAAGAAACTACAGCAAATAAACGAGTGGTGTTGCGGAACGGCTTCGTGTAAATGGTGGTACGGATGTTGCGTGGACCTGTCAAGTGTCCACGTGGGTGGACCAGTGTTCTATCTTCGTTTTTCTCCCCGTCCATCCCTACCACCTATCCTCGTCTCGCTCCGACCTATGAAATTTTCTCGCCTTTCTAAAGAATGTCCCTACTTAATAGATTGGCGAGAATTAATAAACGCGATACGAAAATATGGCCAGTATATTAGATGATTATGCGTAGGTTACTTTACTTGTATGGTAAAACTTCGTCGACGTTGTCGATAATCATTTGAATTAAGTTTTTCCTTTTTTTTTTTAATAGTAGAGAAAGCTTGTCTAGTGGATTTCAGAAAATACACAAAATAAAATATTGCTGGAACATTAAACAATTACAATTTAAAATTAAATTCCAGCGTTCATTTTATTATGTAATTATCTATTAATTAGAAAAATCCTACCACCTTGCACCTTGAAAATGTCAACTTTGTTTTCATCTAATGTTACTTTTACTTAGGTATATATATATATATATATACCATCCTTTGTAATATTCGTTGATAAGCTAACAAATCCCTTCATCTTTTCCTTAACTTATAAGGACTGCTCATTTTACTAAACGGACACTACATTAGTGTTATAAGCTTTAATTTTTTTCCTGGATTTCACTTTATTTCATTTCTAAATTATAAAACAACTTATATCAGTTCATATTAATTATATAAAAATCAAATATAATCAAGAACCATAGAAATTTCGAACTTTTACTAGAATACCAGCCATAAGCCTTTGCACAGTCTCCGCTGAAATTTTTCGGTTAGCTGCACACATTTGTTTAAATTCTTCAATTGTTTTAGCTTCTCGGCCGTCTTTTCTCAAGTATCTTTTTATAATAGCCCTGTAGCGCTCAATGGGGCGAAGCTCAGGACAGTTTCGTGGATTATCCAGTTTTTTTACAAAATCAACATTGTTAGAGTTCAACAGTTCCAACGTCGTACCAGAGTAGTGGGCAGATGCCAAATCGGGCCAAAATAATGGTGGAATGTTGTGCCTACGGTAAAGGGGTAGCAAACGTTTTTTTATGCATTCTTTCTTATAGACGACGCTTCTAATTGTACCGGTCGTAAAAAATGTAGAACTCTTAAGCCCACAAGAACATATGGCTTGCCATACAAGAATTTTCTTCCCAAATTTTTCTGTTTTAATTGTTCTCAAATTATCAGGTACATCTTCTCCCACAACTGCATTATAAAATTGAGGCCCTGGTAACGTACTGCTGTCCATTTTGACGTACGTTTCGTCATCCATAAGGACGCAACGAGTTTTGCTTTGAATCAAAATCCTGTACAACCTTCCGCAGCGTTTCTTCGATCGAATTTTTTGTTCTTCGCTTCTCTTTGGCATTTTTTGTTTTTTGTAAGTTCGTATGTTATTTCTTTTTTTGATATTTTGTACAGTACCTACGCTAACACCTTCCTTTTTAGCTATTCCACATTTTTCTGATTTTAATAACTTCACAATGTTTCCCTCGGCTTTCGCATTTGCCGGACCTCTTCTGCGCCGCGATTTGAATAAATCATCAAGCGTGTGATGCTCCCCAAATTTTTTGATTATTTGAAAAACCACCGACTTTGAACATTTTGCAATTTTGGCGAGTTTTCGTATAGATAACTTTTCTGAACACCACTTTTGCACAATTAGTTTTCTGACTTCAATATCAATTCGCTTCGATTCGATTATTCGATTATTGCGGCTTCGTTCAGATGAAGAAAATATCGTAAACAGTTTATGATTGATCATAAACAGTTTTACGCTGCCTATACAGTTTTCAGTTGAACGATCGGTAGCGTAGACCGTTTTATTAAACATAAATATTCTAGTGCCTAGTGTGCAAGTCTTGTCTAAGAAGCATTTCGAGCTAAATTAAATAAAAATTAATCCAACAATAATTATTTTGGACGCAATAAACCTCTGGGAATCCATGCAAAATTTGCGGAGCAGAAATGAACGACCTCGAAAATGAGAATTAATAAACTGCTTAAACATTCATAAACTTCTGTCACCAATCACTTCATATTGCACTCCGTTTATTGTATAAATCATATCAGACTTTGTAGACGCCATGTATTTAAACACGTTTTCGCTAGGGTAGCGTAAAATCGAATCGCTCCAAAAAATGGCGTCCGCTACTTAAACATGTTTCATCCCGATCCTTGGAGCGTAAACGTTCAGATGAAAAATCGTAAACCGTTTATGATATTTTTCGTCATCTGAACGAAGCCTTTGACAACTGTTGCAAACAAAAGTCACAATTGTCAATCGTCACTTGGCTGAAGCTATCAAGGCCTACCACTAAAAAAATAATTGCAATTTGGAAATTCAGCGTAAGATTAAAAGTGACCGTTTAGTAAAATGAACAGTCCTTAGTAGAATTAATCAGACTTAAGGGCCTATTCTGTATCGAAAACGTTAAATTTAAAGGGTTGTTAAATTTTGTTACCATAGTAACAGCCAATCACAAAACTCTTTTAACATACCCTTAAATTTAACAGGCTGTTAATAAGTTACAGAATACGCCCTTTATTCTGTAACTGCTTGTCTACGAGTAGGTTTTTCCAGTCGGAGTATTTTGCACATCGAAATGTTTAATTTCTATTTCGTTACTTTTAGCTTTCCGTAACGAAAATAGAACACGTCTAAATCGTACGAATCGTAAACTCTTCTATTTTTAATTAGTCTAGAACCTTGGCAACACTACGCAAAATTTATACTGCGTTTAATTAAAGAAAGGAAGAAAAGAAATCTTCCCTTCACGTGCCACGTGTGGTCTGGCATTGTCGTGCATTAGAGTGAATCCATCTCCAATAAAGTAAAAGCTTCATGCAGAATGTCTTCCACGTATCGATGGGCATTTAAAGCCCCATTTTCCACAAAAAGAAGTTCGGTTTGTACCTGCCCGCACCATAACAGAGCCACCATTAAAAGATCGCCTCCCGGAAATGGTGCAGTCTGTGTACCGATCATTTGGTCTTCTCCACATCCTTTCGCGACCGTCATGCGAGCGTAGACAAAAGCGCGATTCATCAGTGAAGAGAACTTTACTCCATTGGTGAGGAGTCCAGTTTGAATGACGTCGTGCAAATTCCAACCGTGCTCGACGATGTCTTGATAACAATTCTGGACCTGTTGCAGGTCTCCGTGACTTTAGGCCACCTTCAATAAGCCTTCTCCTTATTGTCCTCTCACTTACTTCAACTCCACGAGCTATTTGGAGGCGATGTTGAACAGCCGTTGATCTCCGATTCCTTAGTGCGGTCATCAACTGCAGTTGTTGCCCTTCTTCTTCCGATCCTGCTCTCCTTGTGCAGCTGCCAGTCTTCAAATATCTGTTCCAGACATCCGGAACGGTGCTACGGGGTATTACCAATGCGCGAGATACGTAACGTTGGCTACGACCATGTTCAACAATACGAGCAACAATCTCAACAGTTAACGGCATTTTTTTTTAATTGCGTAGCTTTTTAACTGTCATATTCCATTTTAAAAACAATGCAAAGAAGCCTCGTTGATTTTAGACAAATAAATCATATAAGAAAATACATGAACTGCTGATGAGTAAACAATAAAAATTTCTTATGCTAGGTTTCATAAAAGTCGATTAAATTTAATCATTGATTAAGACTAATCATTCCTTTATCTTCAGCACATGTAACCATAGCAACGATTACTTTTAACGCTTGATTAAATTTAAGTAACGTTTGTGAAATTCACCATAAATCTCGTTAAAAATGGATTTATTCCTTTATATTTAAAGGATAAAATCCATTTTAACGAGATTTATGGTGGACATCTTAAAGCACGGATTATGAAATTTAATCAAATTAACTTTCCATGTCGACTTGAAATAGATTCGATTTTTTTAAATATTTTATGGGGGTCGGTTTTCTTTGCCGGTCAGTGTATATTGTAACGTTTTTATTAAAAAGTGTATATTCAATAACGAATTGCACAAAAATGTTAATCTTAAAGACTATTAAATAACATTTCCTATAACTAATTTATATATCTAAAAATAAATTATGTCTCCCAATATTTGTTTATTTACTTCTTATACGGTGGCGTTAGCCGTGTTCGTGGGAAGTTGTTACAGACTACAGCGAACGGGGCGAGTTTTATATCTGTGTAGCATTCTGGAGTCAACTCGAATGTGGCGGATTCTTCTTCGAAGGATCTGGCGATCTCCCGCTTTTTCTCGCCAGGCTCGGCCGTCACAATATGGTTAATAAAGAATTTGAATCAGAAATTGAGTCTTTTTCTTCTAATACTGAACATTAACTAGAAGTCGAGCTTTTCTCTTTTAATACAGAACCTGAATTAAACATCACCAATCTATTTCACAAAAACAGAATCGTAAATTGCAAAAATCAAGAAAATGACAGCCAAGAAGTGGACCTATTTATAATTAACGATATTTACGAGGTTTATACCGTAAATAATGTACACACAATGGACCCTCGTATTCCAGACTACTCAGGCCCGGCGCTAGACATGAATCGGTGAATCAACCGATTCAGGCAGCAAATTTTCAGAGGCGGCAAAATGATGTGAAATTTAAGCGACATTTTATTCATCTTTCTTGTCGTTATAAGCTACGTTCGTTTATTCAACTATTTACTATTTTCGCACTCTAAAGAGTGAGAGCGAATAAGTTTTAAAACAAGTAAGAGTGAGACAAAACTACGAAAAGAGTAAATTCTGCGTTCGTTTATTCAACTCCGTTCACTCTATTTACACTTTTCGCACTTTTGTCTCACTCTTACTTGTATTAAAACTTATTCGCTCTCATTCTTTAGAATGCGAAAAGAGTAAATAGAGTGAACGGAGTTAAATAAACGAACACAGCTTAAATAGAATAAACGGAGTTGGATAAACGAACGCAGCTAGAATAAAAGTTGAGTTCGTTTATTCAACTCCGTTTACTTCTATTTGCTTTTTTCACACTCCAAAGAGTGAGAGCAAATAAGTTTTAATAGAGGTAAGAGTGAGACAAAAGTCCACATAGTGAATGGAGTTGGATAAACGAACGCAGCTATAATAAGAGTTGAGTTCGTTTATTCAACTCCGTTTACTCTATTTGCTTTTCTCACACTCCAAAGAGTGAGAGCAAATAAGTTTTAATAGAGGTAAGAGTGAGACAAAAGTCCACAGAGTGAACGGAGTTGAATTGACGAACACGGCTAAGGTGGTTCGAACCAGTATTGCCAACTTAAAGGATAAATTCCTTTTTAAGGTTTCTTTTTTCAAATCATTAGGTATCTTTTTTCCAAAAAAGAGAATTTCAAGTTTTATTTCTCAAAAAAAAAAAAACTGAAAGTTAAAAGTCCTTAGAATTGCAAAGTTGCTCATCTATGTATTAGTAACCCGCTTATGTAACAAAACTAACAATTCGCTTCACTAACGCAACTCTGATATGCTACCCCCCCCCCCCGCAACTGGAATTATTGCGGCTATAATGATCTCGAATTACTATTTACTTCCTCTAACTTCCTCTTGTTTGTTGCGCCGTCCCGGGGGTCACGGGGACATTATTTACGTCGTTTATGTTGAATGTTATATAGATTAAAAAATGAGGTTATGTACGAACTGTAAAACACAAAGCTCAGAAACCTTATTTTCAAAATAATTATACATAGGTACGTGGTTCCCATTTTAACTCGCGACACCTTAAAAATTGAAAATAGGCAACCCAATCTACTTGCGTGACTTTAATACACTACACGAACTTATTTCTGATTTGATTGATGGGTTGCCGTTTCTAAAACCTTTAGGGGACACGATTTAAAATAAGCACCCTGTGTAATACGCAAATGCTCCGTTGCTCCGCAAGAGTTTCTCAAAGCATCTATGAAAATGACCCTCGAGCATGTTTCTAAAACTATTTATTGCGTCATTGTAAGACGTTCTACAACGTCATCTGATGAAACTGGCAGATAGTCTTGTTTTCATTTATCTGTATGAAGGTGATTCATTAACGAGTAACTCTGAAAAACCACCACCATCTATTGAGTTTCAAGTTTCAACTAACAGTCATTTCTGGATGGTTACAAAAATTGACTTGCGTTATAGGACATTCAACAGCGCCATCTGTTGAAACATGCCGAAAGTTTTTTTTTGTCGTTTGTTTTGATTTATGAATCTATCGAATTCGGGTTTGTTGTAGGCAAAAATAGAGAATGCCAATTTCCAATTTGTTGCAAATCTGTCTCTGAACTTCTATTCGATTTGACTTCCATTTGACTTAAAGTTATATATATATATATATATATATATATCCAGCTATCATTTGAGCGTCCCTATATTGTCAATTTGCCGTCAATTGGGCGTCCGAAGTAATTGAGCGTCCGTATGCGGACGCTCGATTGTATCCCATGTAAAAAAAATTTTGGGGCATCGTGCGACCTTTGTCTATCATTTAAAAAAATTCTTTCTGGACGCCCGAATGATGATCAAATGAAAATTAGTGTATATTTTTAGTTCGAGCGTATATCCACCTGTGGCGCTAGTGTCGTTTGCGTATATAGGAGCGTGTATATTCGGCTTTCACGTATAGCACAATAAGGCGTCCAGTAAATCTGTCAACACTGTTGTAATTGAAATGTGCAGCGGACGCTCTCTTGCTGTGCATATCATTTATGCAAGCGAATATTTATGACACTTTTAAAAACGAATGAAATTATAAACGTTGTTTATAATCTTAATGCCCTTCAAGTGTGTTACACAATGCAATACTGATACAACGCAGCAAGAAAATGCAAAATTTTGACATAGAAAATAAAAAAATTTGAATGGCTTCAGCCTGGTTAACTTTCTTGAAAACAGGTATAACCTAGTAGGCTGTGCAGGCTTTTTGTTCATACTTTAAACGGTACCTATACATTTTATTATCAGAAAATGTTTTGTGAAAAGTTTTGTGAATTTACCTGAACCGCCAGAATTTACTTTTAAAAAGAACAAATGACAGTCGGCAACCTAACAAATGAGTTTCAACTTTGTTGCAAAATACTACGTAACTTTTTTTATTAGAGATCCTACCACTTACATATTTTGCACATTGCTTCTAAGCAGTAACTAAAAAAAACAATCTGAGCAAAAATTCGTTTTACTGGTGTTGGGGGCGGCGCAGTACTACGTAATTTTTATTAGTGATCCTACCACTTCCATATTTTGCCCATTGCTTCTAAAGAGCAACAAAAAGCATAATCTGAGTACAAATTCGTTTTATCGGTGTTGGGGGCGGCGCGGTACTACGTAACATTTTTATTAGTGATCCTGCCACTTCCATATTTTGCACTTTGCTTCTAAGGAGCAACTAAAAAAACAATCTGAACACAAATTCCTTTTATCGGTGTTGAGGGCGGCGCGGTACTATGTAACTTTTTTATTAGAGATCCTGCCACTTATATATTTTGCACGTTGCTTCTAAAGAGCAACAAAAAGGATAATCGGAGTACATATTCGTTTTATCGGTGTTGGGGGCGGCACTGTACTACGTAACATTTTTATTAGTGATCCTACCACTTCCATATTTTGCACATTGCTTCTAAGGAGCAACTAAAAAAAATCTGAGCACAAATTCGTTTTATCGGTGTTGAGGGCGGCGCGGTACTATGTAACTTTTTTATTAGAGATCCTGCCACTTATATATTTTGCACGTTACTTCTAAAGAGCAACAAAAAGGATAATCTGAACACAAATTCGTTTTATCGGTGTTGATAGCGGCGCGGTACTACGTAACATTTTTAATAGTGATCCCACACTTCCATATTTTGCACATTGCTTCTAAGGAGTAACTAAAAAAAAACAATCTGAGCACAAACTCGTTTTATCGGTGTTGGGGGCGGCGCGGTACTACGTAACATTTTTATTAGTGATCCTACCACTTCCATATTTTGCACATTGCTTCTAAGGAGTAACTAAAGAAAAAACAATCTGAACACAAATTCCTCTTATCGGTGTTGGGGGCGGCGCGGTACTACGTAACATTTTTATTAGTGATCCCACATTCCATATTTTGCACATTGCTTCTAAGGAGTAACTAAAAAAAAACAATCTGAGCACAAACTCGTTTTATCGGTGTTGGGGGCGGCGCGGTACTACGTAACATTTTTATTAGTGATCCTACCACTTCCATATTTTGCACATTGCTTCTAAGGAGCAACTAAAAAAAAATCTGAGCACAAATTCGTTTTATCGGTGTTGAGGGCGGCGCGGTACTGTGTAACTTTTTTATTAGAGATCCTGCCACTTCTATATTTTGCACGTTGCTTCTAAAGAGCAACAAAAGGATAATCTGAAAACAAATTTGTTTTATCGGTGTTGATAGCGGCGCGGTACTACGTAACATTTTTATTAGTGATCCCACACTTCCATATTTTGCACATTGCTTCTAAGGAGTAACTAAAGAAAAACCATCTGAACACAAATTCCACTTATCGGTGTTGGGGGCGGCGCGGTACTACGTAACATTTTTATTAGTGATCCTACCACTTCCATACTTTGCACGTTGCTTTTAAAGAGCAACAGAAAGGATAATCTGAGTACAAATTCGTTTTATCTGTGTTGGGGGCGGCTCGGTACTACGCGACTTTTTTATTAGAGATCCTGCCACTTACATTATATAGCACGTTGCTTCTAAGGAGTAACTAAAAAAAGCAATCTGAGCACAAATTCGTTTTATCGGTGTTGAGGGCGGCGTGGTACTATGTAATATTTTTATTAGTGATCCTACCACTTCCATATTATGCACATTGCTTCTAAGGAGCAACTAAAAAAACAATCTGAGCACAAATTCGTTTTACTGGTGTTGGAGGCGGCGCGGTACTACGTAACATTTTTATTAGTGATCCTGACACTTACATATCTTGCACGTTGCTTCTAAGGAGCAACAAGAAAGATAATCTGAGCACAAATTCGTTTTATCGGTGTTGGGGGCGGCGCGGTACTACGTAACATTTTTATTATTGATCCTACCACTTCCATATTTTGCACATTGCTTCTAAGGAGCAACTAAAAATACAGTCTAAGCACAAATTCATTTTATCGGTGTTGAGGGCGGCGCGGTACTATGTGACTTTTTTATAAAAACACTTACATATTTTGCATATTGCTTCTAAGGAGCAACAAAAAAGACAATCTGAGCACAATTTCATTTTATCGCTGTTGGGGGCGGCTCGGTACTACGTAACTTTTTATTAGAGATCCTGCCGCTTACATATTTTGCACGTTGCTGCTAAGGAGCAACCAAAAAGATAATCTGAACACAAAATTGTTTTATCGGTGTTGCGGGCGGCGCGGTACTACCTAACATTTTTATTAGTGATCTTACCACTTCCATATTTTGCACATTGCTCCTAAGGAGCAACTAAAAATATAAGCGGAGCACAAACTTGTTTTAGCGGTGTTGGGGCGGCGTGGTACTACGTAACATTATTATTAGAGATCCCGCCACTTTCATATTTTGCAATTTGCTTCTAAGGAGCAACTAGAGAGATAATCTGAGCACAAATTCGTTTTATCGGTGTTGGGGGCGGCACGATATTACGTGACTTTTTAATTAAAGATCCTGCCGCTTACACATTTTGCAATTTGCTTCTCAACAACAACTAAAACGTTTATCTGAGCACCAATTCGTTTTATAGGTGTTGGGTGTGGCGGGGTACTACGTAACTTTATTATTAGAGATTCCGCCACTTTCATATTTTGCAATTTGCTTCTAAGGAGCAACTAAAAAGATACTCTGAGCACAAATTCGTTTTATCAGTGTTGGGAGCGGCACGATACTACGTAACTTTTTTTATTAAAGATCCTGCCGCTTACATATTTTGCAATTTGCTTCTTAACAACAACTAAAACGTTTATCTGAGCACCAATTTGTTTTATCGGAGTTGGGGGTGGCGCGGTACTATGTAACTTTTTTATTAGAGATCCTGCGACTTACATATTTTGCACGTTGCTTCTAAGGAGCTACTAAAAAGATAATCTGAGCACAAATTCGTTTTGTCGGTGTTGGGGGCGGCACGGTACTACGTAACTTTATTATTAGAGATCCCGCCACTTACATATTTTGCACATTGCTTCTAAGGAGCAACTAAGAAGATAATCTGAGCACGAATTTGTTTTATCGGTGTTGGGACCGGACCTCACACACAGACCTCATCTTGGAACTCAAGATGGTATCGACTTGTGATGTAGGACATTAGCGACGAAGAAAAAGTCACACATATGACACATTAAAAGAAATGTTTCATAGAGGCGAATTCGACAATCACACGGACCTCATCGTGGTTTTCAAGATGGTTTTGACTTATGACTTAAAACATTTACGACGAAGAAAAAATCACCACATGTGGCACACGAAATGAAAGGTCTCGAAGAGGCGAATTCAACAATCACACGAATGTCATTTTGGAATTCAAGATAGTGCCGACTTATGATTGAAAACATTTACGACGAAGAAAAAATCACACATGTGGCACATGAAATGAAAGGTCTTGAAGAGGCGAATTCGACAATCACTCGGACCTCATCTTGGAACCTTGCATCTTCGAGATCTTTTGTTTGATCTGACACTTGTGGGGTTTTTCTTCATCGTAAATGTTTTTGGTCATAAGTCAACACTATCTCGAATTTCAAGTTGGGATCTGTGGGATTGTCGAATTGCTTCTTCGAAACATTTCATCTAGTCTACCTAATTGCAAACATCTTGGAATTCTTCATTTTATGATCTCATATTCAAGAAGACTATGATGCATGATCAATTGCACTTAATAAATATGGCAACATTGCTGGAGCTTACATTGTCTATTGAATGAAAACGTATACACAAATAGGACGCCTGGTTGATGATTAATAGAAAGTAAGTGTATATCACCGGACGCTTTAAGTATAGCAATAAGAAAGGAGCTTCAAATGATAGTACACTTGCAATACCCTCCGCGTGTCGCCATATTGGACGCCGCATGGAACAGTTATGAAAGGAGCTTCCAATGATACCGGGATGTATATATATATATATATATACAGTCTGTTTGATTTCTCTTTGAATTAAAGACTGATTACGTACAAAAAAAATCTTCTATGGGCTATGGGCGTTCGAAGCCAATCCTTTATGGAGATTTTACATTACATGTATGGTTGCCTACCATCACTTTGTTAGGCGCTTCGTAAGTCCGTGTCGACATGTCCAGAAGTTGCCTATGTGCAAGGCGCAGGAACGACGTGTGTAGAAACTGCCTTTGTGTAAGGCGCAGGAATCAAAATATTTTTTAATTAATGAATATCCCCGTATAATTTTGATTTTGGGTGTCCTTCACGCTAAGCGCCCCGATGCGACGCATCGTTTGCTTACCGTGGTAGGTACCTGCAGCAAAATTAGTCATATTAAAATAATAAATGATGAGAATGAAGTATTTTCATTAAAAAAAAAAACTATTCATCTCCAAAGAAAATTGAAGTTTATTTTTCAACAAGCAAACAGTTTGTTTGATAATATACGAGTACATACATAAAAATATTAGAGTGCACGAGAATATAGTGCTTGCTGTATATGGCACGAGTGGATTCTGCTCAAACCACAGCAGTATATTTTCAATATAAATCGCGTCCGTCCAGAAAACCTCTATATGGATTTTATTGGCCATTGGAAAATAAACGCGCGGCATTTATTAGTCGAGTAAATATTTTCTCCTCGGCATATGTTTTCGCAAAAGTTCCGGGGGCGAAATCACGGGGGCGGTGGTTGTATCCATATACGGGTAAAGGCTTGCCGGAGTAGAAGGTCGCCTCCAATGTGGTACATAAAACCGAAGCTATTTCTGAACGAGATAGACTGACACTAACCATACTTGTTTAATAAGACGCGTTTGCTTCATTTCAACGTATGTACAGGGTGGATCAATTTCGATGTCTCTTATGGGCATCTCTGTAACATTTTCGACTTTTCGCCAATCGCGTATATTTCGTTTATTTTTACAGGTATTAAAAAACTGTTTCGACATTATTAGGACACTTTCTCGAAAACAATTCAGTGGTATAGTTGGCTTTTTGATATTTACTTAAATTTTTGAGTTATAACATAAAGTTATATTTTCTTTTATGGAAATCATAGTAGGCAACGTCTTCATTAAATAGAATTTTTTTTCACTTTTCAAAAACTGTAAATTAAAACCGAGAAAATAATACCACAACAAAATCACAATTTAAGCACTTCAACCCAGCTTTATCGGTGCTATCTTTCTCTCTCTTATATTCGTCGCAAAAGATGTCGCCATTGCAAGTTTAGGCAACGATTAATTCAAATATAATTTTTTTTTCTTTAACAATTTTCTCATCTGAATTTCCCGCCTGTATCATTGCAGTAACTCAGAGAAATATTAAAAGATGGCACCACTTCCACTTAAGTCAACGATTAATTCAAACAAAAGACGAGATAATATTTATAAATCGCCAACAAGAGAAACGATGTTTTAAAATTCTCCACCATCAGAGTTAAGTAGACGATTAATTCAAACAAAATAAAAGATCAGAAAATATTTAGTAAATTTCCCGCCCGTATTGTCACAAAAACTCGGAGAAATATTAACAGCTGGCACCACTGGAAGTGAACGATCCAAACAAAATAAAAGATAACAAAATATTTATAAATACATACAGTTAACAAAAACAAACCAACAGTTTAGTAGGTGGTGACGTCTTGCGGTCAACTTTTGCAACAAGTTTCTTAAAAAATTGATTTCTTTAAGTCTTATTTGTATTTTCCGCTTGTAACTCATAGAAATATTAACAGATGGCGCTCCTGCCAGTTAGGTAAGTGAAAGATTAATTCAAAGAAAATGAAAGATGAGAAAATATTTACAAATTTTTAACAAAAAAAAAGAACAGTTTGGGTCACGTCATCTTGCGGCCAAATTTTTTTTTTCTAAAAAGAAAACGATTTTTAAAATCATATTTGAATTTCCCGCCTGTAACTCAAAGAAATATCAACAGATGGCGCCACTGCAAGTTAAATGAATGATTAATTCAAACAAAATAAAAGATAAGAAAATATTTTTAATAACAATTTTTGTTACAAAGTGAGAGAGACAAGCACAACCACAGTGAATTCTGATTGGTTGAATAGGCGCTTCTCACTCACTTTGTAACAAATTTTACATAAAAAATGTCATAGCGTAAAACGGCCATAATAGGTCGGGACGTCTTGGTGTCGATTTTTGCAACAAGTTTCTTAAAAAATTGATTTCTTTAAATTGTATTTGAATTTCGCGCCTGTAACTCATAGAAATACTAACAGATGGCGCCCCTGCAAGTTAGGTAAGTGAAAAATTAATTCAAAGAAAATGAAAGATGAGAAAATATTTACAAATTGTTAACAAAAAAAAAAAATAACAGTTTAGGTCGCGACATCTTGCGGCCAATTTTTGCAACAGATTTCTAAAATTGAATTTCTCTCCTGTAACTCGAAGACATATGACGCCACTGCAAGTTAAATAAATGATTAGTTCAAACAAAATAAAAGATGAGAAAATATTTATAAATTATTAATAAAAGAAAAACGAACAGTTTAGGTCGCGACATCTTGCAGTCAATTTTTGCAACAGATTTCTAAGGAGAAAACGATTTTTTAAAATCATATTTAAATTTTCTGGATAAACTCAAAGAAATATTAACAGATGGCGCCACTGCAAGTTAAATGAATGATTAATTAAAACAAAATAAAGGATGAGAAAATATTTATAAATTAACAAAAACAAACCAACAGTTTGATAGGTCAGATCGTCTTACGGTCGATTTTTGCAACAAATTTCTTAAAAAGTTGATTTCTTTAAACTGTATTTGAATTTCGCTCCTGTACCTCATAGGAATATTAACAGATGGCCCCCCTGCAAGTTAATTTGGAATTCCCGCCTGTAGCTCAAAGAAATATTAACAAATGGCGCCACTGCAAGTTAAATGAATGATTAATTCAAACAAAATAAAATAACAGTTTAGGTCGCGACGTCTTGCGGTCCATTTTTGCAACAAAGATTTGAAAAAATCGATTTTTAAAATCATATTTGAATTTCCCATCTGTAACATACAGTAATATTAACAGATGGCGCCACTGGAAGTTAAGTGAATGATTAATTTGAACAGAATAAAAATGATCTATAAATTGTTAACACAAAATAAATCGATTTTTTTAAATCATATTTGAATTTCCCGCCTATATTTTTGTCAATGTCAATGTCAATTTTTCGCTTATAACTCGAAAACAAAAGAAGATAGCCAATTTTTATTTACACTATTGACTTTATCTCTAAACAAGAGATCGAGACTTGGCCACCAGTTTTTTTTCTATCTCTTATGGCTACTGAGATGGCCAATAAGAGACATCGAAATTGATCCACCCTGTACTTTCAGAATCTTCGCTAAATCTTTTAATGTTTGCGTTGCATTTTCAATTGCTTGCTAACAAAATACTATTTATTTCGTGTATTAAAGTCATTCAAATAACGAAAGATAATAATATACATATATAATTATACAACAAATTTCTTACGAAACTTGATTTAAATACGATAACACCCTGTATATTTAGTAAATTTGGAAAGTTTTAGTAATTAAATTTTCTTCATATTCTATTGTAAAAGATGATTCAGATCACTCTGTTGTATTAATAAACGGTGTATGTACAATTGTACGAAAATTAGTTACAATCCCATCAAGCTAGAAGTTAATGTTCCAGTAAAATTTAAAAATGAAAGGTGTGCCAAGTGTTTTGCCAGCAGACAACGCATTATTTTAGTAGAGCCATAAGTTTAACCCACACTGCACCAATGTAGAATATAAGTAGGCACGGTGCGCGTTTGGTAAATAAAATAAAAAACGGAATTGCGACTTAACGCGCTTATATGTATGAACTGCACCTGGTCTAGATAACAAGAGAACATAGTATATAACGGCTATAAATTATAACATACGTACCGGTCATTGACTGAAACTGAAATCATAGAAATTCTATGAGAACAAATAGCGCAGAGAATTGAAGATTGAAATTTATGAAGTCTGAACGGGATAGCTAAGTAGGGAAACGCAAGGTTCTAGAAGGCACAGAGGCTTACTCCATCTCCTTTACGTACCTAGACTACCTTCTATCTGTTACATTGCTTATGTTCTCACTTTCCAACAATGATCTATATATCAGCCAAAATAGAGCGCTTTTGTATTTTTAGTCAATTTGTGCGCATATGGACTTAACTGAGCTCTGTTCGTTCATCACAAAGTAATTCAGTTATTATTAGATTTGCAATTTCTACAATTTCATGCAGCCAAATTAGTAATTATGACATTTTTATACACATTAAGATTTTCGATTTAGAGTTTACGCCAAGTGAAGCTTTAATACTAGCATAAACACACCCTGTTTTTTTTGCATTGGTTATTATTTAAGTATTATTTACGGAACAGCGTGTGCATAATATGGCAAGGCCGAACATACAACATTGACTTGAGATTTCATTCACGAATCGTGCCGCTCGTTCCAGATAATTCCGTAATTTGGTACTTACATAAACACTCTGTAATTCGCTTGTTAACGAGCCATCGGTTTTCTATATAGGGTTCTTCGCTTAAACCGTAAATTAAAAAATTTCAATTTGAGCAGTTGTTAAGTATTGTACATAGATGAAATTTATTCGAATATCCTAAATAAATCAACACTTCGATTCTAATTTTTCGTTGATCAGTGTAAATTCACCAGTAGAAATTTTCTTTCGCTTTTAAAAATACCTACTGGTTATAATAAATTGTATCGGATCGAAACATGCACCTGGCTCATTCGTTGACCTCGACGCCCACGTCAATAATATTAACATTTTGATCATACCTGTGCCTTTTATGCTAATAATGGGCAAACACAGGTAATTAACTCACAATCAGTAGAGCTGGGAATAAGTTAATTTTCTTACTTATTCATCCACGTCCATAGTAAATTATCCAACTGGTACTGAATGAATTCTTTAGTATGTGTCAATTTATACTTACTTGATTATCAAGTTACATAAATCAATTGATAAATTCGGGTTACTACAATTAAAATGCTTAACTTCTTAACAGCTAATCATTTATTCAAATCTTTTGTACTTACAATTTTCTACGACATATATAGGGTGACTGACAAATGTCCCGCCAAATGAAAAATCACGATAAGAAGCGATGTCCGAGGGTATGGCAGAAATGTTAAACAAATTCTTTCTATTTTAGTTTTCGAGAAGTAATTTATCAAAAATTAGCCCCAATTGCAATTTTTTTCTAATTTTCTACGACATATACAGGATGACTGACAATTGTTCCGCCAGAGAAAAACCGCGATAAGAAGCGATGTCCGAGAGTATGGGAGAAATGTTTAAAAAAAATTCTATTTTAGTTTTCGAGAAATAATTTATATAATATTTATATGTTATAATGTTAATATTTAACAAATATACACATACATACACAACATCAATTAACTGAGCTCCAAAAGGTATGACGAGTCAGCTACGGTGACAAAAATAAGAACAAAATAACAGTGTAGCCTTTATTTTTTTTTAATTTAGAAAGAATATTATTTGAACTTTTCTGCGATTTTCTCTTTTTTTACAAATTTTTCATTTAATTTGCCGCTCGCTTTGCTTCCTTTATTAACACGGCGTTTATTGTTTTTGCTTCGTTTCACCACTTCGTTTTACACTCAATAAATTGATGCAGCAAATGAGTTATTAACGGCACGTGTCACCCTGCACCTGAACTGTAAATGATTTAATTTATCCACTTAAAATTACTCGGAATTAATACACTAATTAAAATAGAACAATTTAATAAAAACTGTTTTCTTCTTTTTCTTCAATTTCCACTCGTCTTTTGTTTTTTGTTTTGTTTGATTATAAAATTCTTGACCAATAGCTTAGGTTGCGACATCCTGTATAAAAAGTAAGCAGACAAAATCAAATTTGTTTTTAATTTAGTAAAAATAGGCACTTTGAATTCAAGTAATATAAGAAAATTATTAAAATTCGCGCGCGCTTTGAGTCAAAATTGAAGTTGATTTCGATAGATGGCGCCACCAAAACTAAGTTCGAGTACCTACATTTAAATTAGAAAAAAAAATTAATTTTGTAAAAGTAGTTATTCTCAAAGATTAGAAGAAAAACTATATTGAAACTCCAACATTTAAGACGAGTTTTTCTTGTTGGCCAAAAGATGGCGCCACCAAAATGCAATAAGAAGTGTTTTAAATTAGAAAAATTTGTAAGAGTAGACAAGGAATAGAAGAAAAAAATTAATTTTAATTATATTTTTTATCAGAAAATTTATTTATAAACCTCAGAGGGAAGGGGGGGGGGGGCTCTGACAAGGCCTTATACAGAGTTTAGGGCTCTTGGTTTCGGTACTCTTGAAGTTTGGTAGAAAAAAATTATGCTGAAACTACAACATTTAAAACGAATTTTTTGTCAGTCAAGAGATGGCGCCATCAAAACTAAAATCAATAACAGGTTCCTATTTAAATTAGAAAATTTGTTTTAATTTTGCAGAAGAAAAAATGAATGTTTTTATTAGAAAATTCATTTATTATAAAGCATTAACACCCCTCCTCCTCTGACAAGGGCTTATAGAGTTTGGGGCTCGTAACGGTTTATAAATAACAAAAAAATTAAAAAAGTATTATATAAAATAAATGAACAGAAAAAAATTGAAATAAATTAAAATAAATAATAACTAACCTAAAGCCCCCCCGACAAAAGCTAATACAGAGTTTAGTGCTCTTGACTTAGGTATTCTTGAAGTTTAGTAGGAAAAAAATTGTATTGAACTTTTTTTTTGTCGGCCAAGAGATGGCGCCACCGAAACTTGAATCAATAACAAGTATTTAAAAGATAAATTTTTAATAATTTTTTTATCAGAAAATTCATTTGTTATAGACTATAGAGGACTATCGCCCCTCCTCCTCAAGCAAGAGCTTAAACAGAGTTTAGGGCTCATAATAGTTTATAAATAACAAAAAATAAACAGTATTTTAGAAAAATAAATGAACAGAAAAAAATTGAAATAAATTCAAAACTAATTAAAAAAATACATAGTTAGCCTCCCCCCCCCCCCCGACAAAAGCGGCTACAGAGTTTAATGCTCTTGGTTTAGGTACTCTTGAAGTTTAGTAGGAAACTACAACATTAGAGAATTGAAACGGATTTTTCTTGTTGGTCAAGAGATGGCGCCACCAAAAGTAAAATCAGTAACAAGTATTTAAATCAGAAAATTTGTTTTTAATTTTGTAAAAGCACTTTCAAGGAACAGAAGAAAAAAATTAATTTCAGTTACTTTTTTTTTAATCAGAAAATTCATTTATTTTATAAAGAACTAACGCCTCTCCCCCTCTGACAAGAGCTTATACAGAGTTCAGGGCTCATAACAGTATATTAATAAGAAAAATGAAACATTATTGTAGAAAAATAAATGAACAGAAGAAAAATAAAAAAGACATTTCGAAATAATAAATAATTAAAATAAAACAAATAAATAATAACTAGCCTACCCCCTCCCCCCCCCCGGGATATAAACTTTTCTTTGCACCGCCTACTCTAATTTGATTTTTTTTTTGCTCACCGTGTACTTATTATTGTTTTAGAGAAATTATAGTTTTTTGCATTACGTTGGCAGCACAGATAGCACAGATAACGTTGTAAAGATACACAAAATAATAATAATTAAAAATATTCAAATAAAAACAAAAAAGATCTGATTTTACAACGCAATTCATTGGATTAATTTAACAAATTAAAAAAATAAAAACAAAAGCAATCGATTTCACCACACAATTTAATAGATTAATGAATCTAAAAAAAAACGATTAAAAAAATAAAAACCTGGAAATATTTTTTAATAACAGAAGGATAATAAAAACTTTAATAAAATAAAATAAATAGAAGTTACTAAATGTAAAAAAAAATTCTTATTGTCTAGATCTTTCGAAAAAGCACCAATTTTTTAATAGTAATCACCAAGTAATAATTCAACAACAAGAATTACTGGATCTGGTGATAAATCACCAACTTTGGCAACACTTGTGTTGTGTGCTGCAGTATTCATTGGGTGCCTTTCACTTGCGCGCTCACATACTTTGGGCGCTAATAATTAGTGCTTAAACCATCCCCCTTTGGCTTTGCAAATGCTCACAAAGCCCTAGAAGACGAATTAGTAACGTCATTATGACGTCATAGTCTTCGCTCACGATCGCTTAGTCCCTCGAGGTAGAGCAGCGAAAGCGTAAGCGCTTATGTTTCAAACGGAACGTATGAGATCAGCTGATCATAGTCAGGTAAAAAATAACGCAGGTTATAAACAAACGTTACACTTTAGAAACAGCTGAGACAGCTGTGATTGGATTAATTTCACTATTCGCGAAATCAAACAAAAGAGTAAATAACATTTTTCGCATTTCATACAGTAACGTATCATATTAATATCCTCAAAATCGTACAGTAACGGGTTACTTTACAACATACCAACTATTACTGTATAGCAACGTACTAACTACTATGATTTTTCCTCCATCAATTGTGACAGTTATTAATGTGACAGTGATTAATGTCACTTCTATTAAACATTAATAAAACACGTTACTGTAGGAAATGCGAAAGAAATAGTATACGTAACTCGTTAGAAAAGTGTTTTACTAAACTCATTTGGCTGTTAACAAGCCAAACTTGTTTAGTAAAACTTCACTTTTCTTAACTTGATACGTAATATACTATTCACGGATTGGTTTAGTAAACAATCATGCACCAATCAAACTTTCATATTTAACGCAGCTGCAATGTTGTTCACCCTTTCGTCGGCCATGTTGCAATTAACAGCGATCTCTCGCGTTGACAATTAGGTCGCGAAGTTATATTATTTTTAAGGTTATGAATTCGTTGTGCAAACAGTAGTCAAAAGAAACACCTTTGCTTATAACAGCTTAAGCAACTGAAAGCCAAATAGAACCACAGAAAATTAGCGCTTAAAACGTGTGAGCGCGCAAGAGAAACGCACGCATTATTAATTTTCTTCGTGAACGCGACTAATTATAAGTTTAGAAACAGTTAAGTTTTAAACTGTGTACAAATTTACAGAATACGGAAATATGCCTCCTTGACTATTTTATGCACTCGCAGACTCATTTGTGTTTACAAAATAGATATACTTTTGTAAAAAGCAGCTTATTTGTATGTATTTTGTAATATCGTCCAACAGAAAGAACAAGAATGTGAATTTCTGAACGTGCCCTAGTTTTAAATCCGAGAGGACCAATAGCGCTTGTCGGTTGTGCCCTCGTGAAATCTTATTGGCTAAAGCGAGTTACCCAACGGTCATCAAAACATGCCGTTAAAATCCATATTTAAAATGCGCCAGTGTAGTATCAGCTGTTGCAGGTATTGTTTAATCTGAAGACATGTTCTGTTAATAACATTCAACTCTCAATTCTAATTAGAAGAATTTGATTTCACCGAAGATGTCATTTCCAAGAGCCAAACTGCAGAGATTTAACGACATTCGTGGTAAGTTTATTGTCTTTAAAACGGTTGCAATTTGGATGTTTAGAAAAAGAATTCCCAGTATGCGCCATTTTGACGTGCCTAATTTTCTTGCAGATTCAAAGCCGTCTCCCGCCGATTACAATCCAAAAATACAAGATCGCAATTGCAGCTCGTTTTTTCCACAAAGCGAAAGATTCTCGGAACCACAACCTGGCTCTTCGCATTCGGATTCCTTTTCAGTACGCTCTGGGAATAGCTTGGCAATTTTTCGTACAGTAAGTTTCATTTCAAACAAATTTATTAAACTTATTCTTTACGTAGGCAAGGCAAGTTGAAAGCACCTATGGTAAATGTTCAGTATTCTCTTATTGTATCTAAATCATTGGTCTGCTAAAGTGATCTGGTTAGAGATTTGACCTTCACGATTCCCATATGAGAAGCGTGGAGTTCTTCTTATGTAAGTGCATAGGCACAACAACTTTGTACCCCCAAAGTAGAATATCCTTCTCTATGAACAGCTCATCCTTTTTCTTAAAAAAAGGTTGTAGTTTAAAGTCGACTGTATCTGGCCAGTCAAATTTAAGACAAGTTATTACTTTCATAAAATTACCATCTTTTTTAGTTGCAGATAGCAGTTGCTTGTAATCCAAAGATAAATTAGTATTTATATCAAATATGTAATTTAGTGTTCAACGCTAGCTGTGATTTCTTTTAGTTGACTTTTTCAATTTCAATCTCCACTTTGCATTCATATCATCCCTTCGCAATAAATCACATTTTGAACTGCGATGTACATTTTGATATTAGGATACTACCTTCAATATTTTCATAGAGTGGCACATTATATTTTTACAAGGGTAGTGCAAAGATAACTAGATCAGAATCATTTTGTTCCACACTGTATTATCAATCATAGTAATAATAGAAAAACGAGTGACTGTCAGGCTTGGAGGCTTGGTCGATTGGTTTACATTTTTTAAATGCAATTAGCCATCGTTTAACATTGCATTATAACGTGTGTCCAACAATTATTGTAGTCCTGGGTGGCTGTAGAGTCAAACATTTTTAACTAATTATTGTTTTAAATGGCATTAAAATATTAAATATGTAAAGAAACAGAAACAATATTTGAGACTTCAATTCAACGATACAAAGTAAAAAATTGGCATTTATGTGTGATACCTCTGCCACCCAGGACTACAATAATTGTTGGACGCATGATATTTAGGCTGAGTTGTACCAAAATCTTTGTTAACTTTAATTCGAGATTAACTTTAATCGATATGGATGCAACTGGACATTAAAATGTCAAATTAATCAAATCTCTGAAATTAATAGTTGCTGATTTGATTACTTAGTTTGTTATCTCGAATCATTTGTTTCTCAGATATTGTCATAAAATTCAGAGAAAAGAAAAACAAGAACGGACAGTCAGTGCATTCCATTTTAATCAGGTGCAGCCGCGCCATCTGGCGACAACTCTCCAGAAATAATTTGGTTTTAGTCTCTGCTTAAAAATAACATTCCTCTACTAGACCCGTGTGACACCGTGCAAGATTTGATAACATTTTTGTTACGAAGTGAGCGAGAAGTGCCAATTCAACCAATCAGAATTCACTGTGGTAGCTCATCTCGCTCACTATGTAACAAAAATGTTATCAAATCTTGCATGGTGTCACACGGGCCCTAGCTATAAACACATTTTCTTTTTTAATTATATTACATGGAAAGTAAGTAAATAAAAGACATGAAGCGAATGTAAATGTGATTATTTCTTTGTAGGAAATAAATGTCATATTGACATACCTACACTTGTTTATTCGGGAGCACGACATTTGGGTGAATGACAAATGAGTCAACGACAAATGGGTGAACGACAAATGGGTGAAGTCATTTGGGTGAACGACATTTGGGTGCAAGCGACAAATAGGTGAATGCGACATTTGGGTGAATGCGACATTTGGGTGACCGACATTTAGGTGAACGACATTTGGGTGAACGACAATTAGGTGAATGCGACATTTGGGTGAACGACAATTAGGTGAATGCGACATTTGGGTGAACGACAATTTAGGATAAACAATAAGTGTTTTTCTACTTCGCGTTCACAATGAACTCATTGTGACACCAAAAACAGTTTCACAATGAAGCTCATTGTGGAACTGTTTTGGGGAAATTTTAGTCAATTTTTAATTGAAAATATTTAAGATTTTACAAAATAATTCATTATTTATTTGTTATTTAACAGAATACTCACAATCAAGCTGGATAAGAAAAATTAATAACTTGTCAATGTGATTTCTGTTTAAAACGAAAGGTTGTCAGTGTTACCACGAATTACTACTAAAATTCTCCATATACTAAGGAGATCCCATTTTTGATAGTATTTTTCATATTTTCTCATAAGAGAGAAAGGAAAACAATAAAGAACATTAAGGCCCAGTTTTCCTGTTAGAGCTTAACTTTAAATTTCGCTTTGTTAACTAAACGTAGTTTGAAAATTAAAACTGATAAAAAAATGTACTCCAAGGGTACGCCACTGTAAGAATGAATGAATTGGTTTAAAAGATGGCATATTTTTAATACGAAATGATATGCTCGAGCAGGCATTTATTTGTTAAGTGTCGTATAGTTTTAGGTACATTTTTTTTATCTTTTTTTTAATTTTCTAAACTACGTTTGGTTCAAAAAATTTCTCATGTGACACATTTAAAATTTCTATGTAGATGTAGGTACATTAAAAATATCGCCTTTTAAAGTTCGTAATAAAAATGGGGGTTTCGTCGTTTACTGACGGTTTTTATAAGACTGAAAAATGTCGCTCACCTAAATGACGTTCACTCAAACGTCGTTCACCTAAATGTCGTTCACCCAAATATCATTCACCCAAATGTCGTTCACCTAAATGTCGTTCACCCAAATGTCGTTCACCCAAATGTCGTTCACCCAAATGTCGTTCACCCAAATGTTGGTCACCCAAATGTCGCATTCACCCAAATGTCGCATTCACCTATTTGTCGCTTGCACCCAAATGTCGCATTCACCTATTTGTCGCTTGCACCCAAATGTCGTTCACCCAAATGACTTCACTCATTTGTCGTTCACCCATTTGTCAATCACCCAAATGTCGTAGACCCGTTTATTCTATGACATCTGTATACAGTGTTGCCAGGTTGCAGAGAAAATCCCAATTTGCAGGGAAAAATCGAACGAAAAGGGATGCAGGGAATATAACCTGTGAGCAAATAAAAATCAGATTAGAGCAGGCGGTGCAAAGAAAATGTATGTCTGTGATTAAATAAAAAGTCAATAAATTTGACAGTTCATGAATGTATTACATTAATTAATTCAGTTAATCACAGACATACATTTTCTTTGCAGCGCCTACTCTAGTCTGATTTTTATTTGCTCACTTTTTATTTAATTTATTTACTTAATCGAAACATCATAGCAAAGATTTTAAAGTTGCAGCATCTGTCAATATGGAGATGAACCATGCCAATCTCGGTTTCATTCGTCGTTCTCGGTTGGTTTTGGATTACGGACGTTATGGTTTATTGGTTACTCGTTTCCTAGACAACATACCTGCAACGTGCGACCTTGCGAACATAACTTTAGAGTGAAAAACATGCGACAAGCTAAGACATGCGACAAGCAAAAGAAACGTGAAAGTAGTGATTATATTTTTGCCTATTTTTTAAACCCCCGCAAATGAAAAGATATAAAGTATCTGAAAAGGGGAATTAACTTACAAAAAGCGAAAATTCGACAATTTATTAGGGAATTTTTGTTGTAGACACCTGGCAACACTGTCTGTACAAGTGCTTGCTAAGGTTACTGTATTGAAAAGGTAGAGCCAACTTTCTATCTCTTTTAATTTGGGATTAATCAAATTCATTCATAAACTCTCTAGCAACAGTAATTTATTATGTATCCATCCTTTTTCTTCTTTAGCGTTTCATCGCGACGAAGCCGCGGAAATGAATGGCGGTACCTTCTAAATACAGTCACCTTAGTCCTTATTACCGTCACTAAATAATTACAGTACCGCAATCAGCCGCCATTTTAGTGCAAATTATTGGCGGGAAATGTAAATGTCTAACGCTAACAACGACACACTTGGACATTTTAACCTTTTATTTGACAGGTGTTAAGTTCGATTAAACTTGCCGGAAAGAAAATCACTAGAAAAGTCATTTTAGTGTGTCTTCCTTGTTGCACTTGCGACAATTGTATTTGTTATCCTTGTTTCTCAATGTTCTCACGAGAGGAACGGGATTGCGTTACCTGAACGGAGTGTTGATTTAGTACCTTAGTCCTTATATTTATTTTAATACTGCCATCTGAGAGCTACTCGTTGTCAAAAAGTAACTGTAACTTCTTAGGTTTGGCCGTCAGATGTCGCCACTAAAATTCGGATTTTTACTTCCCATTTAGCTGTCCAAGCCCTGATCAAATTGAGAAGAGAAGATCAAGAAACTCTTCTAATTATTCAACCTCGTGAAAGTTCAAATAAAAATGTTATTGTACAGTCACAATAAAAAAAAAAATAAAAATGGTCGTCACGTCAGCGTCATTCTTTGACACAGTGGCATTGTGAAATGATCATATGATTGTCATCAGTGTTGCCAACTTAAGAGATAAATCCATGTTTAAAGTTTTCGTTTTTTCAACCTGTATATCGACAGCTTTTTCAAAATAAATAATAATCTTATTGATTATCATTTACAAGCCGTCCAAATTTACAAACATGTTTGTTTGATAAAGTCCCTCAGACGAGAAACGACTTTACTTAAAATTGATTTATTTTATAGCCGACGACACCAAAAAAGAAAAAATTACTAAAAACTCCCAAGGATGACCAAGCCACCAGAAATTTATTCCAAACACCGACAGACATGGAAGCACTCCGAGACAAAATCGTCGAGTGCAACAATAAAGACATCTACATAAATGAACTGACGGAACATATGGAAGAAATGAAGCTCCAAATTAATAATCTACAGAATAAAAGCGACCTACTAATTGCAGAGAAAAGTAAATGCGAAAACAAAATTAAACAATTATTGAAAGATTACTACAATCAAATTGAAAATCTATCATTGGAAATCAGAGACAGTGAAATGATCAAAGATAACAATTTAAACAATTTAACACAATTTAAAAGTATCGATGATCTCGATTACTTGTGTAAAACAATCATAAAGGTTTATAAAGAGGGATTAAATAAAAGGAATACCGAATTGAAAAACATAGCCGCAAACGTCAGCGCATTAAAAAAAGCCTCTGTGTTTGAAATGGAAGCGTTGAAAACACAATACGATTACAATCTACAATCGGTTAATGCTGACGTGTTAAAAATAATCACCTGTTTGAAGAACCTTGAAACGGTTACATCTACAAACTTGGATTCGAGGATTTCCCAACTTCAGCAGCAATTTACCTTCGAGAAGACAAATCTTAAGCATGAATACGAAAACCAAATGAGGCAAATCGAGGAAAATTATAGAGGAGCTAATATGCAATTGGAAGAAAAATGCAAAGATATAGAATCGTCTTGGCAAACAAAGCTCTGGCAACAAGAACAAGAAGCAAAAGATATTTTAAAGGAATGCCAGGCAATAAGCGAATACAATATAATCCAGTGTGAAATAGAAAAAAATATGGTGACGCACGAACTGGCTCAAGTTACTAAAGAGCTGGAGAATGCGCTACAGGAAGCCAATGAAATGCTGCGCTTGAAAAACCAAGCCGAGCTCACGTTAAAAATTGAGTACGATAAAATATCCAAAGACTTAAATTCATTGCGTGAACAACTGGAACAAGAAAAGGAAAACCACGAGACTTACAGGGAACAAGTAGAGTCCGACAAACACATGTACGAAGTCACAATTAGCAAAACACGTGAGACGATTGAAGCCCTCACAAAGCGCCTGTTCGATTCGGATAAAGACGTCGAACAGTTGAAGTTAGAATTGGATAACACGGAGCTTTCAAAACTGGATCTCGAAGCCAAATACAATCACTTATCGAAGAACTTGGACGAGGTTAAAAGAATCAACGAGGATCTTGAATTGCAGATGGAGTCGACGTTAAAATTCGCGCAGGAGAAAGTCAAGGGCGTCGAAAACGAGTTGATACAAAAGATGGATCTGTACAAACAAACTACTGGAAGGGCTATCGAGAAAATGAATAAGAAACTGATGGAAAACAATGGTGAGTTGCAGGAAGTCATGGAACAACTGCATCGTCAACAAGAATTAAATGCCACGTCTAAAACGCTTGTTGAAAAAGCTAGAGAGGAAATTGAACGCTTGGAAGTTTCAAACAGCGAACTGAAGTTATCGATAACATCGTTGGAAAATGAAAAGGTAGCGGGGCACCAAGACAAGAAAAACTTAGAAAAGGACTTGGCTAAACAACTGGATGTAAATAAGTCATTGCAGTTGGAAAATGAGCAATTAAAATTACAAAAGGCCGATTTAGAATTGGTCAAACAGGTGGACGAGCTACAAGAAAAGAATGCTACATATTACAAATATGGTGAGTATTACAAACGCAAGGCAGAAGATTACGAAAAGGAAATCGAACAGTTGAATTTAGCTAACGCAAAGAATAGCGAACAAGACAAAAAATATGAAGCTCTGCTGCAAAAATATGAAGAACTCGTCGTTAAAAATTCTCAACTCGAAAAGAAGGTAACCAATCAAAAGTAAATACGCAGTTAGTTTGAGTGTAAGGTTTTAGGTAGCAGAGCAGGAATCTCTAATAGGACCGTTTCGAGAGCAATTAGAAGCTTATGAGTTGGAACACCGTGAACTGATGAGCCGCAGGTGTAACGCCGAAGCTGAAGCTAAAGTAATTGGGATGAAATACGCCGAGTTGATGGGCCATCAAAATCAAAAACAGAAAATAAAGCACATGATAGACCTCAAGGCGAAGAACAGCAAGCTAAATGAGGTTTGCTCATTTTATTTCGATTGTATATAATGTCGTAATTTGCTTTTTCATTTCAGACTAATATGCAGCTGGAGCAAAAGCTGCGTGCTCAGGCGAAGCTCATAGAAAAACTTAAGAAGAATTTGAACGGAGACAAAGAAAACAAGCAAAACATAGCCATGAATAATTATAGTCCACTACGAGAACGTAACTAAAAATAGGTATCAGTTAAACTGATTATTGTTTCATGCAAAAGTCCAAATAGTTTTAAACGAACGTTGATCTTATTTGATTAAAGTAAGTATAAATCGTGTATAATCGAAGGTTTTTATTTAAATATTGCCGCAGCAATGCTACATGTTATGATAGTGTTTATATTTTACATAATGTGCCAATTTGATCAAGACTGAAAATGTTTTATATTTTATAGTAACGAATGTAACAAATTTTAAAATGTTTGTGTTGTATAAATGTTTATGCTTTTACAGTTAATTCAAGAGCTTGAAATTTTCAATTAATTTATTTACGTGTACTTTCGAAACGACTTACAACTAAAAACGTACCATATTTTTTGATTTTGATTAATAAAAATTCTTTTCAAATTGAATAGAGTATTTATTATGGATGAGTCTATCGAGAGTAAATAAAACTGTGAATGTAATACGTCTTAAAAATCGGCAATGTATGTATAGATGTGCAAATCATTTGTACATTACAAACAACAAATAAAATCTTATAAATAATAATACAATAAATTACAGGACAAGTCCAAATGATTTCTCAGATAAATGGAATACAATACTTAAACTAACAATAACAAGTAAAAACAGAGTATTACATTAGAGTATTTTTGTTCATCGCCATGTAAATTACAAATAATCAATCAATGATGAGAGAATGTCATTTATACTACTCACAGACACAGAATTGCTGGTTATACAATTACGTAGTATATTAAATCCATCACTTAAACAATAGAAATACTTACGACTTACTAATATCTTATAAATAAATTATTAAAAATATATGTTACATATTCTTATATTAAAAGCAGCTACGATACTATGTACATACATATAAAAGTGGAGATCAAAATTTGCTTAAATCAAGCAAGAAATTTGGCAAGTACAAATGCAGTCTTTTTTATAATAATACATGTTTTAATACAATTTTGTTAGATACGAATTAAAAGAGGCCCTTGAAGTTTATGTTTACGTGAACAAACAACAAATATTTGAACTAAAAATTACTTATAGAAAATTGTATGTGAGATTCTTTTTTGGATTAAATTGAATTTAATCGAGTTGTGCATAAGCAAGTACAACATTTTTATTAATCCACAGTTCACACTGTGAATAGTTGGCGGCAGGCAAAACGTCCTGCCCCACAACTAATATCTTATTGCCTTCTCCGTCCTTTTGTTCTACTTTACCATGCCACACGTAATGATAAAACAGCTGTTGGATTGCAGAGAAATATCGTTTCTGTTCTGGGGTTTTCGGCTCGTATCGGCCTAAAATGGCATCGACATCTGAATCAATATCGGCAATGTCCTGCTCCCCTCTCGTTTGTGTAACAATGTAGAATGTCGAGTTGTGCATTTGAGTGTGGATGGCAAACAAAGGGCACACAGTTCTTATATCGGAAATCATATTCGTCAAACCCTTATAGGTTTTCGGATATAAGTTCAATGCGTCAGTTAAATTCAACTCGGATAACTTCGAATCTTTTACATGTTTACCAACCAAATCTTCTGTCCATTCGGTGTATTTCAGGAGCAATTTTTCTGTAGCCGATGCATGCGCTGTCGTTCCCAAAACCAATCTAACTGACAGCCCGGACTCTCGTGCCCAGACCGTAGCAGGATTCTCTCGTAGAATTTTGCCATCTAACACCATCCATTCGTGACGCTTTTCTGGGTCTTCACTTTTGCTCGGCAAGTCTGGTTGTGGCTTACGCCAAGTGTCTTCGATAGCAGTCATCAATGCTTCGGCATCCTTCTTCAGCAGACAATCAAAATCTTCACACTGAACCTGCGAAAGGAAACTCTCGTTCTCTTTCTCTGATTCAGAAAGGGGTTTATGGGGGTACAAGGCACCCCCCGACGTCGCCCAAGCCCTGGCAAACAGTTTATGGGCGTTGCGAGTTGTTGCCAGGGCTGTGACCAACGAGGCCCCGGCTCTATGCCCAAATAAAGTCACAGCCTTCGGGTTCCCCCCAAAATGTTCGATGTTAAGTTGCACCCAACTCAGTGCTTGTATTATATCCGACAACGCGTAGTTTCCGGAAGTATGGGGATAATCGGCTTTACTCAACATATCCAATGCTAAGAAACCCAACACGCCAAGTCTAAAATTGGGCCTGACGAATATGACATCCCTGGATCTGGCATATCTTGCCGACGGCCTCATTTTTCCAGGGGAGTCCCCCAAGAAACTCTCGGCGCCTATTAACACGATGACGGGCAAAGGTGAGTAGTAACGGACGTACGGTGTTACGACGTCTAAAGTCAGGCAATCCTCGCTGCCTGTGATCGATCCATCACTGCGAATTTGAAGACACAAGTCAGTTGCGTTGTGTACCAGGAACGTGCCATTCCAACAATACGAAATGTCGTTCAATGGCTGCGCCACTTTAAAGCGTAGGTTACCAATCGGAGGCCTAGCGTAAGGAATACCTCGGAAAGCCGCGGCGCCATCGTGGAATAATCTAAAAAATATTCGGTTTACGTTTTAAATAAAATTAACAAACAGTGAACCTACCCCTCGACTTTGCCACAACTTGTAACTGCTTCTACTCTGTTTCCATTCTTTGAAGATGACGATGTTTCATTGTTAATAGGAAGTGCAACTGATATTATTATTATTAGCAGAAGTAAAAATACAAGTAAGGCACCTAGAATTGTGGGCAATAATATGTATATTCATGAGTAAATTAACTAACTCACTGATTGCAATGCGATAGGCCTTCAATTTTTGACTACATGTTGGTTCTTCTGATTCCGGCTTGTCTACGGTTTTCTTGTCCTGTTAATTAAAGAAATAATACAATTACACTTCAATTAATCAAAAGTTAGTACGCAAGTAACTTACGTCTAAAGGAACGTTTTTTAAAACCTCTTTTTTATCTGCGCTCTTATCATTATCTTCCAAAGTCTCCATGGATGCCAAACCCGCCTGTTGTTGGTCTAAATTCTGTTCCCCGTCTTTTTTCTTTTTAGGAAAGACAGAACCGATTGGCAAACAAATTCTTTCGATAACCGTTTTCTTGCTCTTGGTGTCTCCAGCGTTTTCAACTAAAATGTTTTTTTTTTTTTTTTGATAAATTAATAAGTAAAATTTTTAATAGATACCGTCTTCGTCCAACGCCCTAGATTTTCTGAAAGGATTCGGCAGCTTCACTCTGGCCTGATTCATCAGCGAATCGTCTACTTTTTCTTTGTCGTTTTGTTCTTGCAGTAACTCGGTGCCTTCTATGTCGCCTTGGTGGTCTGAATCGCCGTCCTCAAATTAAAAATACAAAATTAACCAAACTGTTATAATGAGAAACTCTGAATGGGGCAAGCAGAACTCAAATCCATGGAAGAGTGGAAGTGATCCAATTCCAAAAATTAAATAAAGTCCTCGAGGACTCTGTTTTTTTTTTTTTTTTAAGAAATTTCCCCAAGTTGTTATTCATTCATTCTAAATGAAATAACCAAGAACTCGTCACAGTGTACAAGTAAAATAAGAAACATTACAAAAACTGCTGAAAAAAAATAGAGAGAATAGAGAAGAATAAAGACAACGATAGGCAACCAAAAGAGGTGAATGATGAAAACAAAACGTTAGAATGCACTAGAATTCAGAAGAAGATGATGAATAACGTTTTAAATATAAACAGCGACCTGGAGGAAGTGAAGAAGGCGTGGCCTCTTCGGAAATAATTGAATGTCAAGGTCTTCGAAGTAATGAGTGCAACTTATTTTTCAAAATAAGAAATTTATTTCAAAAATATACAGTATGTCTCCGGATTGATTTTACAATACGTATAATACGTATATTCCGTAATTCAATTTTTTTTTCTAGGATGTTGAAATTTGGTATATCTTCCTAATTTGAAATGAGAATCATTTTATCTCACTAAATTTTTCTCCTAAATTCAAAAGGAAGACCACTTTACCTAAACAGATTTTACTTCTTCTTGTGTTAATTCCTCCACCTTGGAAGACTTTCGGCGTCAAATTTGGCACAAATTCATTTCACGCCAAGCAGGCTTGAACTGCAGAACATGAAATCTTAATTCAAAAATTTTTGGTCCATTATACGTATTGTAAACTCAATCCGGGGACATACTGTAGAGCCACGAATCACCCTGTATATAGAGATACTTTTTTGTATAAACAGAAGGGAGTTGGTACATTGATTTATCGTTTTTTAATGTCAAAGTTAAAGCAATTCGCTACACGATGTCGTTTTTGTTTGTTTGACATTTCACTTCGACAAGTTTGACACTTATAAGTACAATATGATAATTAAGTAAATTAGCTAAGGGGGTTCTTACTTTGATTTATTGTTTTTTAACGTCAAGGTTAAAACAATTCACGACGTGTCTTTCCTCGATATTTCACTTTGACAGTTAATACGAAAGTATATCAAAAATAACTAATGCTCGTGCGTACCTCCAGATTGGAAAAGAGAAAAAGCATGCATGATGCTTTTCGGAAACTTTATTGCTTTTTTCTTGACATTATAGTTTGACAAGTCTGACAATCACTTAAAAAAATATATAGAAATATGCGAACTATTAGGGTGTTTGTGTTCAGAGTAAACTCTTCGAAAGCTTGATCGCTCTTTTATCGACGTTTCACTTTGACAGGTGTAATAGTAAATAAAAAAAAAATGCGAAAACAACTAACCCCCAGATTACAAAAAGAAAAAATTATTAAACTTAGCGCTTCAGAAACTTAATTGTCTTTTTATCAATATTTCACATTGACAAGTTTGACAGTTTATAAAATAATATGATAACTAACAAAACAACTGATCTTTGTGCTCACCTCCAGATTAAAAGTGGAAAAAAATTAACTCTTTAGGCGGGTTACTTGATTGCTCCTTTGTCGACATTTCACTTGCATAAGTTTGACAGTTAATAAAGTAAAAATGTAACAAGGACGTGAACTAGGAACACCACTGATGTCCCTGCTCACCTTCAGATTTGAACGAAAATTAATTATTCTTACACGATGCTTAAGAAACTTGTTTACACTTTTATTAATATTTGAGATTGACAAGTTTTGAGTTTATAAAATAATATGATAACTAACAAAACAACTGATCTTTGTGCTCACCTCCAGATTAAAAGTGGAAAAAAATTAACTCTTTAGGCGGGTTACTTGATTGCTCCTTTGTTGACATTTCACTTTCATAAGTTTGACAGTTACTAAAAGTAAAAATGTAACAAGAACGTGAACTTCACCTTCAAATTAGAACAAAAATTAATTACTTTTACAGGATACTTAAGAAACTTGATTGCACTTTTATGAATATTTGAAATTGACAAGTTTTGACAGTTTATAAAATAATATGATAAGTACCCCTCAAAAGTGAAACTCTTTATAAAGAAACTGGAGGTCAGTTTTTATCTAAACCCTGCAGTACATACTTTTCGTGTTCAGCCTGTAATTTTTTTGACTGGAATTTCTTGTAGAAAAAGTAATACAGAGGAAGCGGACTCGATTTAGTTTCTATTTCTACTTCAGAATTTTATTTCTTTTTCTTTTTAAAATTAAAAGAAATCAACCAAAAAGGAAAACTTTTTCACAAATTTATTATTATTATTATTATTATTATTTATTATTCGAGGCGTCCGTTATTTGAAAATAGGAACTGAAATATCTCATTTTCAAATATGATTACATGCATCATTTGCTTTTCGTGTGAATCACGCAATCTATACAACAAGGTTATATGAAATACAATAATTCTTTTTGCTGAAGTATTCATTACACTCTCAAATATGAGTTACTTGCTTGCTCTCTTATTAAGACAATTTACATGGTAAATGAGATAAAATTAGGTTAATAAAAATACTGAGGACACTATTTCATTATTGTCATTAAGACCGTTGATTCTGAGAGCTGTACAAACTACTTATAAACAAACAAAATTTTCACACTTTGATAGAAAGCAAAAGAAACCCACAAGAAAGTCAACGAAATACAAAGTATTTGATAAAAAGCAACAAATGAGAAACGAAATAAACTACAAAGTAATGGAAAAACAAGAGATGAAGTAATTGAAAATCAAGCGACTAAACAAAAGAAATCTAAAAAACCGATGACGTAACATTAAAAATTTTATAAATTTGATAATTTGATTAAAAAATAAAAGAAAAATTGAAATAAATAGCAAGAACATAAGTAAAATGTGTTTTGCTTTTCTCGTTTTTTTTTTCCTGTTCGTTTCATTTCTCGTTCATTTTTATTTCACTGTATATGTATAAGTATCTGCAATAATATTAATTTGTGTTGAATAGAAAACGAAAGACCATCGGATCTTTTCCTACGGATCAAAAGACAGACGTTTACAAAAAAAGTTGCACCTTCGAAATTTACATTAAAATCATGATTTTTTTAGAGGAAAGTCCTAATATTATCGTGGATTTATATTCGTCAGTCAATTTTAGCGTGAAACGATGGGTCGCATGATGGGTCTAGGATGAGCGGTTTTCGGGTTGTGTGACGTCACGAGAAAATCTCAACTCGAGCACCGTTCATCCCAGACCCATGGTACGACCCATCATTTCAGGCTAAAATTGCCTCGCGAATTCAAATCTGCAATAATATACCGGGTGTTCCATTAAAAACGCTTCGCATCTCAAAAATGCATTGCTCAATTGTTTCTTTGTAAACGACATTTTATGCTGTCACTTGAGCACAAATGGGGTCAATATATTCAAAAGCAATTAGTTTTGATCGATTTTTATTTTGTTTTCAATAAAAAAAGACAATAAATCAATCTTTCAGATGTACGGGTAAACGACTTGCATAGTTTAAGTTGTATCTTGATCTTGATCAATCGCTTTCTACGTAATCGTTATCACCTGGAAATATTTAGGTACTGATTAAGCCCTGCACTTATTAAACACTTCGACGTTTTCAATCTTAAAAGCAGATAAAAAATAAATAAATAAAAATGGGAGAACGCCGAAAATAAAATGGCGTTTCAATTCTTGGGGGAATTGATGTTTTCCGCTTCTGACTTCTATGCTTTCCACCACGGTAGCAACAAAGTTGAAACAAAATAAATTTTGCAAACACTTTTTTTTTAAATACCTTGACTGCATGCAACCTTGTGCCCATAATGCGTTGCGAGGTACTTGCATTTGATGTTCTTTATAGCCATTTTTATCCTGTTTACGTCTTTTCCAAGTTTCCATGGGTTTTCAAGTATTTTCTCCTGCAATTTCTTCTAATTTTGTTTTATTTAATTAATACATAAATGACCTTCAAAATCAAATGAAATGAATTAAAAACAGAAAAAAATATACATACTCGCGACCTTACAAACGGCACTGCGTTACTGATTATTTAGAATTTTTAATGTTTATTTAATGGTTATTGTTCATATTTAGTTAGCGTTGTATTTTATAGTTCAAAATCAGTTTATTCACGCAGATTAAAGCATAATTTAGGTGAAAGTTCCAAAAGAGTGGGGTTCCCTTCCACGCGCAAGGCTTTATAAGCGCACCGAGAGCACGCTTTAGTCAGGCATCGAGCCGCCGGTCGTGGCTCGAAGGCAGTGACCCGCTGGGCCGTCGAGCCACCAGTCGTGGCTCCAAGGCAGTCATTCGTCTAATCATCCGTCCGTCGGTGTTTTGACGCGCTAAACGACCTATGCTACGTTCGCATTACCTGAAACCGCTCCTCCTGTTTATCCCGACCCTAGAGTGGGAGTTTCAGTCTTTCATACTGGCGCGGGCGTTTCGTGCATCCTAACCCTAGAGTGGGCGTTTCACTCTTTCACACCTGACACGGGCGTTTCGTGGATCCCGACCATAAAGTAGGAGTTTCACTCTCTCACACCTAACACGGGCGTTTCGTGTATCCCGACCGCGAGTGGGCGTTTCACTCAATACCGTACCACCGATCCGATTCCCGGAGCCTGTACCGAAACGTATGCACAATGCGTTGTCATTAGTGTCCGTAAAACACACCGTATACTGCCGTTCCTGAAAATACCATCCGGAAGTTTAAGCTAAGTGAATTTCGTTTACCGGAATATAAACATTCCAAGTTGTAAATAGGTGTAAATATATACTATGTTTGTAAATAAAGTTGTGTTTGCTAAGTGATCGACGCTTTTATTTCCACTGAACCTGGACACCGACGAGCAAACCCGAACCGCCGGACCGACGTCGAGCAGAGCAACGATCAGCAACACCCGAGACACAAAGACGAACCGTTACATGACGGACCGTTACAAGTATAATACTGAATACGAACCTGTCTTCTCTGACCTGCGCAACGGAGGGCATTTCGAACACTCGCTGTATCTATCGCGATAAGTAGGTATTGACATAACAATTGGATCCAAAAACCGAAGCGATATACAGCGTGTACCAAAAAGTTTTATACAAATGGAGAAAAAGTTTATCTTACATTTCACCAAAAAAAACTATTCTTTATAAAAAGCTCTACATGACTTGTAGATCCATAATCAGGTACAAAATTTTTAAAAAATTGGCTGGAATACAGGGAAAATAAAAAATAATGATTTGGACGGAGAGCAAAATACGTTCAAACTGTAGTGGAGAGCAAAATGTTCATTGAAATTGTGATTAAATAGCAAAAAATTATACACACTTGTAGATTATTGATATTCCCAGATAAAAATTGATAAAGAAGGTTATCAATGTTTTATAAAAATAAATTATCCAACAATTGCTGAAATGTTTATTTTTTAATTTTTATCTGAGAATATCAATAATCTACAAGTGTGCATAATTTTTTGCTATTTAATCACAATTTCTTTGAACATTTTGCTCTCCACTACAGTTTGAACGTATTTTGCTCTCCGTCCAAATCATTATTTTTTATTTTCCCTGTATTCCAGCCAATTTTTTAAAAATTTTGTATCTGATTATGGATCTACAAGTCATGCAGAGCTTTCTATAAAGAATAGTTTTTTTTTGTGAAATGTAAGATAAACTTTTTCTCCATTTGTATAAAACTTTTTGGTACACGCTGTATATCATTATGTTGAGCACATCAGTTTTATTATTTATTAACGCATAGATTTTATAAGCAAAACAGGATCGTATTCCGATCGTAATTTCTCCGAAAAATTTACCGAAGCAGACCATTTTCATTTACATTCGTTAACTCCATATGTAACATTGCGTTAGCCCTTGCATTACGGCCCCTTATTTGTGGGACACCCTATATAATGCGGTAAATATGGACATAACAATAGGAATCCAAAGACCCCAGCAATATGCACCATTATGTTGAGCCGATTGGTTTTAAATATTATCGCTTTACTATCGAATTACCTTCGCTTTGAATCACATCTGCGTGCCAATGACGCATAGAATTTATAAGCAAAACAGGATCGTATTCCGATCGGAATTTCTTCGAAAAATTTCCCAAAAAATTTACCGAAGCAGACCATTTTCATTTACATTCGCGGGCTCTATATGTATAACTGCCCTTTCACAATAGTGTTAATGTTAATGGTAATGTTAGATAGGTAATGGTGGTGTTAGTAGTTGCACTGTTCCCGCAACAATGTTACCGATGTTAACTATTTTAAATTTCCCGCCAGCAAGGGGCATCTTAATGTAATGAAAATGGAATAAAATTTATATTTACATTTATCAGCAGATTTACACAACGTATTTATAATAACTTTACACAAGCGCACATTGACATGAGCTCTGTATTAGCGTTAAGGCTAAAATTTATCTCCATATGACAGTCCGCATGCGCCGCAGTCGTATAATCATTGGTGGATGTTATTAAAGATGTTAAACAACCAGAAAATTTCTGGACTCTAACATCAACATCTTACGTTTACATTATTGTGAACAGTGTACGTCTGTCACCATTTTCTGATTCTTACCATTATAACATTACGTTACCATTAACACTATTGTGAAAGGGCAGTCATTGTGTTAGCCCTTGCGTTATGGCCCCTTACTTATGGGTTATGGGCCACCCTGTATATCGCGGTAAGTAAAATAACAGTAGGAATCCAAAGCACAGTATATTCTCTAAGCAGTAGTCGCACTCCTTGTCGGCACCTTTGAAGTTTGTGAAATTAGTTGAGCTCTGCGCAGGTTACTGCGCAGTGAATTTAACGCGCCAAACATGTCAAATTTAAATTCCACAATGGTAAATTTTATACTATCGATGACTTTTTTTTGAGTCATTTTAAAAAATTATAAATTATTAATACGAACATACAATAAAATTACCTCGAGTAAGTCTATTTAAATGAAATAAACCAATGAACATCAAAATAAACACAGTTTTATTCTACGAAACAAAAATTTCACAAATGTTGCAAATTAATTAATTTATTACATTTTTTATTGCTTTTCTGAGTTTTGAAATTTAAATTAACAAATTTTAAAGTATAAAATATTCGTACTCTTACAAATAAGGAGAGAAGATAATCACTCGGAAAATCCTATGCCTATTAGTATCCGTATTTGAATATACACTCGTACAGTCAGATACACAGCACTTCAGTTTCATTTTAGTTGTTTATTAACGTATTATTAACTAAAATAGGATGAAAATAGATCGCACCTAAGTGTACGATTGACAGAAGACTGATTGAGTGACACACGTGTGACATCTGCGCAGTAACTTGCGCAAAGGATATTTGGTAACATCCGATTGTGTAGAGTGCAACTACTGGGTAGAGAATATACTGTGTCCAAAGTTTCCATTAAAAAAAATATAACTTTATGTTATAACTCAAAAATTTTATTAAATATCAAGAAACCAACTCCACCACAGAATTGTATTCAAAAAAGTGTCCCAAACAGTTTTTTAATATCTATAAAAGTAAACGCTGGTGGACGCAAAATTTCATGAAAATAAATCTATTTTCATGAGATTTCGCGTCCACCTGGTGTCGTGTCGTTGCAGTGTCGTCAAGTGTGAAACCGCTCATACGCGCGATTGGCGAAAAGTCAAAAATGTCAATTTTTGCTTGTAATTCGAAACCAAAAGAAGATAGCCAATGTTTTTTTGCTCTGTATTGAATTTATCTCTTAAAAAGAGATCGAGACTTGGCCAGTAGGAGTTTTTTATAGTTACAGAGATGCCCATAAGAGACATCGAAATTGATCCACCCTGTACATAGTTATTTTTGATTTATCCATTCTTATTATTATCAAATATCTTAATAATTGAAACTATTGTGTTAAAAACAATATCTAATATCTTTGTTATTTTGTTTAAAATCATTAAATTGTTAATAAAAAAATCATCTTTGTTTATTATTTCGTATAACAGTGGAAGTGTATTCCACTGTTATCTGCATCCAAATGGAAAATGGGCCACTTAACTCATTTCACTAAAAATAAAAGGTTAATAAATTTACTGTTTTAAAAAACTGTTTGATCTGAAATGTTAAAGTAGATTTCCTGTCATTAAAATAAGAGAATTAATTTTATTTCAATAGTAAATTGCACAAGCTTGGCTTGAAAAAATCTATAGCTCCTTAATAGTGTCGGTGATCTCTTTTTGCAGTGACCCACTAGAAATTTCCAGGACATTTAAAAATAATTGCCTTTCCATGTGTGAATTAAGTGATAAACATAAAAGGAAAAAATTTGACCTGTCATGGAAGAAAGGTTACCAACCACTATTGTAAATTGCTTTTCAAATAAAAGTAGGTGCATATGTCTATAAACTAGGCCATCATATAGTCAGTTACTGAAACTGCTCAAGCATGAAAGTTTACAGTTGTAATTGCAATTAATCACCAAAAATGATTAAAATATTAGCTTTTGTTGTTCCTTTGTAATCAGATAGGTGCAATACATATAATAACTGATAAGTAATAACTGCATTTACCTTACATTTTTCCTTTGATTTACTTCGTGTAAAAAATCCAGGCATTTGTATCCCCCCAATAGGTATCTTCTTGGGTTTAACTTCTCTGCCCTCCTTAAAATCAGTCTTGAGTTTGGACCCCTCGTTTTCAGGTTCAGAGATTTGCACCACCTCCAACTCAGAAATTTTGTCCTGAGTCTTGTTTTCGGCGTTCAACATTTTTTCTCTTTCTTCCAGCTCAATATCCCTCTTGTCCTCACTTTTGTTTTCCTTCTCGTCGACGGGCGGCGGCGGCGGCGAACTCATGTTTTCGGAACAATCCTGAGCCAAAAGCAAAAAATATCTTTCAATTTTAATCACCTTTTAATACAGAATTTACAAGAAAAATAAACTGTAACGAGTTATTGATTTTTACTACTACTACTACTTGGACGCTACCTATACTCTATTGTATTGCACACCATACATTAACGAACGGTTGTCGAAACAAAAAATACCCCCAGCTGAACACGCTATTAATAGCGACAACAAAGACGGACAAATTCGAATAAAAAACGACTTTATAACTACCAAATAGATCTAATTATAACGTGAAATAATTCGTATTTACTCAAAACGGCACAACACAGTTCACGCTGCTACACACTACCACTGAAATAAACAAGAGATTGCTGCTGGATAAGTACTTGAACCGCTTGAACTCTACTTTCCCCATGCCCCACTACTTCCTTTCGTGCAACCCCCAAATGAGAATAAATTTTAAAGCAAACCGTAACCGATATTTATATGATTTATTTAAAAATTTAAATATTGTATAAAGCGTTCATTTACTTTCAAAAAAGTACAGTTTCATTTTTTTAATTAATGATTTTTAATTTTTTTGTACAGCTTGATCATGGAAAAATTCGCCATTTTAATATTTAAACAAAAGAATTGGATCTATTTCACGTAGATTCATAAAATTTACCAAATTTTAGTCTAGACCGTAACATTATATGCAGTGTTGCCAACTTATTTTAAAAGAGAATCTCGACAAGTGATCTGGAAAAGTGCCTGCCTTTATTCTTAAGCTGGATTTACATGGAGCGTCAAGTGCGTCAAAACGCGGAGCATACTCTACTTCCATTGGTTAGTGCTCGTTATGGCAGGTTTCCACGAGGTCAGTAAGCAGGCCAGTAGCTGGAATCCTGTGACGGACTCCAATGACTGGCTCCGTGTAAACACCACTGGATGCCAGTTGAAATAAGAATTCAGTGGACTGGCAAGGCCAGCTACTGGAGTCCAGTCACAGGACTCCAGCTACTGGCCTCGTGGAAATCTGCCATTACGTAAAGAGCAGTAACCAATGAGAGTACAGTACGCCCCGCATTTTGACGCGCTCAACGCTCCATGTAAATCCAGCTTTAAAGGTCGCCTCACACGACGTAAACTGTGTTGTATCAAAACGCAATTTTTGTTGTGCAGTAGCGGACAAGAAAATCCGGGCACGTCATTTGTGCAATGTAAACCTTACCTTAATGTTTTTGACGTTTAATTCATATACAAAATGTTACTAGCAATTTTGACGTGTAACAGAAATTTAACCGTTAATATTCGTATTTATTTTTGTGTATTTATTCTATATTTTGACAAAATACATGATCTGAAGTGCATATTTTTTTTTCGAGAAAAATAAAACATGATTTTATGGTATCTATTGACTGGCAAGGAAAATAGTTCAAATAATATATCCTGTGACTTTGATCAGACTGATTGGTCGAAAGGAAAATCATGGAACGTATTCGTGAATACTTGATTTGCCAAAATAAAATAATTGTTTATTTCGTGTAATAGATATAGTTTTGATTGAACATTTATGCGATAAATTCTAAATTGTAACGCGATTAATTCTTATGTCATTTGTGGTATCATTTATCAAGGAGTTGGTCAATTTCGTTACGCAGATAAATGTTTGTTAAAATGTAAATAAAACGGCGCGGCGTCGCATATGTTTCACACATCGAAATTGGATAAATTGCATATGATTTCGATGGTTACTATAATAATTTAGAATCACGCTTTGGATTTCACAGAATAAGAATTTTTGGTAAGAAATTTTTATTTATGCCAATAGTTCACGGTTGTGTAGCTTCATGTTGAAAGAAATAGAAATATTCCTGCTGTGACGGTACGCCGTTGGTCCTGTGGGAAACGCAAGAAAAATTTAAACAAATTTAGAGGTTATGTTGGCTTCAATTATTTATCAATAGTTAGATGTGTCATTTCTAAAATAATTCATTGCAGTGCAGAATGTATTTTAGGGATTTTAACTTTATTTTTGATACTGTCAACATTACTATTACAAACACTATTTTGTCTTTCAAGTTTTATAAAAAGTGAGCAAATAAAAATCAGATTAGAATAGGCAGTGCAATGTCTATGATTAACTGAATTAACTAATGTAATACATTCATGGACTGTCAAATTTATTGACTTTTTATTTAATCACAGACATACATTTTTTTTGTACCGTCTATTCTAATCTGATTTTTATTTTTATAGGAAAAATAAATAACATAAATATGTGACTAGTAGATGGATTTTCTACGATTGACGGCGAACTTGTAATAAGCATGTATCGGGTCTTCAATAAAAAAAATACCTCGAGTTAGCCTTAGAAAAAAAATTGTATGTCGTAGCTTGTCATATATCATAAATGGATAAACATTTGATTAACTTCAAAATGTTCGCATGTGAACAAAAGTTTTTAATCGTTAATTTCAGTTGTTGGACGATGCAAATTCGTTGGTGGAAGTGGCCAACGCAAAAAGATATTTTAAAATATTTTCAATTTGACAACTTGTTTATTTTTTCACTTCTGACGAAGCTGTCAAACGACAGCGAAACGTTAAGTGATAGTGCGCATATTCAGTGTCCGTTTTAATGAATTTATGATACAATTTTCATCGGACAAGAACCTGCTTTAATAATTGAAATATTTTCGTTCTTAAAAGAACATTAAAATAAATTGCCTGACTTCAGTTCCTTTGCATAACCTAAATGTCTAATTTTGACAATTATTGCGATAATCACAACACGGTTGCGTTCATAAAATATACCTTCGAGTGCACCTTGCACAAGAAGTCTTGTGTTTATACCTATTACCATATCAACGAGCGCATTTTTTACTTTTACTTCAAAAAGTCCAAGTGCATTGTGGGTTGTGGGTATTATTTCTCGTCTAATTTCCACTTCATTATTCTTCCGTTTTATTGAATTTGGAATAGAGTGGAAATAGACGGTATATAGGCATGAAGTTAGTAACTTATTTAAGGCAAATTTCAATCACCGCAGTTGGCAACTCTAACCCTCCATGTTTGTTGTGTTTTGAGTCCTTGTGATTGAATAATTCATTACGGAATTCCTCACGTACCTCAAATTTAAACTTGTTCAGTTAAGTTTATATAATTCGGCAACGCCACACATCCCGTACGTACGTATATTTGTGCGTTAAAATTTTTTTAATGAATAAATTAATTGATGTCTGTCGCAATTGATGTTGAAATTTTTGTTTTTCGATGTTTGCGTACTGTCTGAAAATACTTCAGTATGACAGTTAAAATAGTTGTAAGCCCAATTTTAAAATATGTGAAAAGAAAGTGCGTTTGAAATTTTATTTATTAACGCGAAATGTGCAATTCCTCTGCCAATATTAATTTGGTCGAACAGATTTTAGAGCAGGGACAAAAATTGAGGAAAGCCATGGTTAGGTCAATTTTAAAGAACGATCCTTTCAGCATGCATGTTTTACACAGTAAATACGTTTACTCGAACGATGAGGATCCACGGAAGCAACTTGATTTGTATAAAAGTACGCCTGCCAAAAGACCCCTGTCGTGTGAAGATAAACAAAAATTTGTCGCGTACTTACGAGGCGATCACATGTCCAAGCTGGAGGAGAGAAGAGTCTTGAAGATGTTCGAAGTAATGACAAACACAGAAATTTATGAATTGACCGAAAGGTCGTATTCGTCTGATAATAGCTGCTGCGATTGTGATACGTGCAAGAATTATTACAAACATAGCTTGAGTTGTGATTTTAATCATTCATCAACTATACTGTGTAAAGAAAGGCGAGAGGTTCCACCTCTGAAACTGTACAACGCTGACAAAAGTGTTCGCGGCTTTAATCATCTAAAGTCAGAATTGGAAAATTTGAAATATATTGACTCTCTTAAAGTACTTGTACATAGCGTAACGTTAAACCAAGAGGGCAATAAGAAAGTATACGGCAGTGTGCTCGACGAAAAAATCAAACTACCTCTCAGTATAAATCACACGTATTTTATTGAATATCATATCCCTGAGTTATTGTTAAAACAAAACCTGAAAAGCAAGTCGAAAGTTGATTCCGGATTAAATTCGGATAGCACTGTTCGATTGTGTTCGAAAAAGTTGCACGGCGAAGGTTCGTAAACAACAAATTAATACCTAAGTGCCTTAAACTATTTAAATTTCAGCCGTCTATTTTAAGCAGGTTTCTTTACATGATATTTACGTGTCTGACGAGACGGATGTCTCTAACATTAACATGAAATTTCAAGTCAGTTGTCGAACTATGAAGCAGAAAAATATCAATGTAATCGGACAAGCGACGTTCAATTTCGGCATGTTTCTTCATTCTAAGTATTACATGTGTAATGAAGATTTAACCTTGATTTTGAGTAATGATGTGCCTATACCGTTGGGAAGTTTGAAAGTGTCATTACAGTTAGGCTGCGGACAGTTATATTTTGGCAAGGAATTAATTGGTAAATACGAAAGTCATAAACATTAAATTTATGTAAAAATATGCAGCTTTTATAAACTGAATACGTGAACGATAATTTCATTTAACCATATGAAGTAGACTAGCTAATATAAGAGTAGATTACTTTATTTACTGATTCATATTTTATTGTTATTGTTTACTTACTTCAGAGTATGGTTAAATTATATTTATACATATCACAGAAACTAAAGAAATCAACATTAAACTTTATAAAGAGTAATGATTAATTTAATCTGCTAGCGCCAGCGATCGTTGCGCCACACTGCGTGATGAAACAGAACTGCTCAAAGTAGGGTTTACACGTTAAGAATGCGAGAATATCCTTTTTCTTGTTGTTTGGGTTAAATAATCCACAGATTATGTACTTTATTTACGTAGTTACTTTATGATATGCATAATAGCAGCGATTGCAGCGCCACTTGTGGGAATGGCGATAGCGAATTGAACACTGCACTAACGGTCGCCTAGATTAATGAAGCAGCAGTGCTTTATCCGGCTGGTCGTGTTTGAAAAAAAGTCTGTCCTACGAAAACTCGTTAGAGTGGCTCCCTCTGCATAATTTTCAATTGAACTTTCGCCGTTGCCATAGTTACTGGGTTGCGTTCAGAAAATATACCTTGGAGTGCACCTTGGGCGTGTAATCGTATCTTTCTTAATAATGATTATTTGCTTATTTTACGTCTCGCTCATCTGTTTGTTTCAAAACGTCTTGTGTTTATATTATTACCATGACAACGGGCGCACTTTTTACGCCTCACTTTTAAGTAAGGTGTAGAAAATGTGTTTGTTGCTATGGAAACCACGCCTGATTTAGTTTCTTATGATTCATAATAACATAAAGATATTCACAAGTTCACCAGAGAAGTTAGAAGCAGAGGAGAAAAGTCAATATTGGATTACATAATTATAAAGATAATTAGAAGATACAGAAACGAAATAAAAGATACAAGGGTTAAAAAAGGATCTGAAATATATTCTGACTATTACTTGGTAATATCAAAAATGAAAATAAGGATGGAAAGACAAAAGGAAATTTATAATAAGAAAATAGACAACACCAAAACTAAGGTAAAAATCAAAACGTACAAGCTGGGAGGAGAAGAGGTATTGGGAGAAGTATTGACAAGAACAGCAGAAGAAGTATGTGGAAATTCAAGAATCAATGGGAAAAGAATCAAACGAGCTGGTGGAATGAGGAGTTAAGAAAAGAGATAAAGATGGAAAGAATATCTAGGGTGTAGAACAGCCGAAAAATATGATAAATATAAGCAACAGAGGACCAAGGTCAAGGATCTGGTGAAGCAAACAAAATTAGATCCTGGGAAGACTTTGGTGAAAAGATAGAAAGGGATTACTTCGGAAATCAAAAATTATTCTATAAAATTCACAACACGCTCAGAAAAGGAAAACAAAGAAAGTTAAAAATATAAAAGCTAAAGGCGGAAAGATACTAATCAAAGAAGATGACATCATAAAGAGATGGAAAGAGTATTTTAAAGAAATTTTAACAACGGAACAAGAACAAGAAACAGTGACTGAGGAACAAGAGGAACCAAACGGTACGGAACACAATGAAGAGCAAGAAGAAATAACGAAGGACGAACACCTAAGGGTGCGTCCAAACATGTGATGTATCCGCGTATCCGATCATGATCGGAAGATCGGATATGATACGCAAGAATGATGCACTCACACTTAACTGCGTCTCGTATCCGTTTTGTTATATCCTTGTGTGCGTTTACTTTCCGACTTGATGCAACTGTATCGACTGTTCGACGTTGCACGTTTGTCATTGTAAAATTAGCTGCTGCTACCTATCCATCCTGTGTTTGATGTTTCGGCGAAATTCCGACTCCAAGTGTGACGTAGTTGTATCGTATCTGCGTTCCAATTGACACAAAGAAACGATACGGGGATGCGTCACGGCAACACATCCACACTTGGCTGATTATGATACACGATCACGATCGGATACGCGGATATAATCATGTTTAGACGCACCTTAAGACAAAGAGGAGTTCTCAGTCCCACTCTATTTAACATAATAATGGATGACTTTCTAAAAGAAGTAAAAGGAAAAGGAAAAAACTATAGGTGGGTTACAGGAATATGGAACTAATCGAAATATCTGAGAGTGTGTTCGCCGACGATTTACTGATCTATGCAAAGAATGAATAAGATCTACAGCACAACTTACAGATATGGATGAACGGACTACTTACTAAAAGCCTAAAGATAAATGTCGAAAAGACCAAGGTGATGCTATTAGGTAAAGAAGATCGAGATACACTAATAAAGATAAATGATATACAGATTGAGAGAGTACAATCATTTAAATAAATACTTGGGTGTGAGAATACAAAGAAAGGGCAAAATAGACGCGGAAATAAATTATAGATTAGAGAACGCGGCCAAGGTCTACCACTCCCTGAAAAATACATTCATCAGGAGAAAAGAGATATCCAGGAAAACAAAAATTACGGTTTTTGAAACAATTTTCAAACCGATGTTGTTATAAGCTGGATTTTATCAAAACAGCTAGGAAGCAAAATTTAGGCGTTGGAAATGAGGTTTTTACGAGATATAAAAGGAGTTACACGAAAGGATAGAATTAGAAACGATATAATAAGAGAGGAAGTAGAAAACGAAACCATATTGCAACAAAATAGAGGAAGAGGTAGACCAAGAAAAACCTGGGACACGGAAATAGTCTTTCTCACTCACGATTTTTAACATATTTTGCGTTTCACTCATCCGTTTCAAAACGACTTGTATTTACATTATTTCTATGACAATGGGCGCACTCTAAGCATCTTAAAAGTGGGATTGAAAAGTGCGTTGTCATGGGAATAACGTAAATACAAGACATTTTGGAACGGATATTCTTGAACTGTTAACGTGTAAACCCTACTTTGAGCAGTTCTGTTTCATCACGCAGTCTTGCATAACGATCGCTGACACTGGCGGATAGATTTCAGATTTTGGATGACAGTGAAAAAAGTACTGTCTTAGCTTAGAACGGACGCAATTTTTTAAAATAAACAATACCTTTGACAAAATATTAGGCACATTATAGGTAATTCCCCTTATTCTGTAACACATAACAACATCGTTAAATAACGACAATCGTTAAGTGGCATATTTTGACCAACCAGGACGTGCATACATACATTTAAGTTCGATTATTTAAACGTTTCTAGATGCACTCAATTCGAATAAAGAGAACATTGTAACCGAAGAGCACATTCAAAATAATGGAGACCACCACGAAACTATTCAAAACAGTAAGAAGAGGCATGCGGAACCTTTAGCGTACTTGGATCCTACAAGAAACGAAGAGGACTTAAAAGGTGCAGTTTACGATTTTACCGTGCGCAGTGGACGTGGTAAACAGCAACCCCTTGATATTAAAATTAGAAAGGACGAGACGCCTAAAGCGCAGACAGGCGAGAACAACAGTGCAGTTAAAGAAAGCCTAAAGGAAATTGGGATTCCTAAAAAAGACAAGGCCGACGAAGTATTACGTAATACTCATCGTGTTCACATCTTATTTGTTTTAATTTTAGAAAGAAGTCTTATTCAGTTTTATTTGTGTATCGGAGGCTCAGTTTTTTAAGGAGATCGGACGTACGTACGTGACGTGCCGGCCGTTTTCTCGGAAGGATGTACTATACAGTAGATTAATAAACTGTGATTCTGATCCAATTTATAATTTTCATACTGTAAGTTTGAAATATTCTAAATAAGTTGAAAAGTAAGAAGTATGTAAATGAATCCAGAATTGTCTGGTTCATATAAAACCTATTTATTGCCCATTTGTTCCTGAAATCCTGTCCCTTTAGCGCGTCTCTCTTCAGAAACTTTAAATGACATTTAGTACGACCATAGAGACAATAGAAACATGAAGTGGCGGTTTGGAAGATTAATGGCTGACCAAACAACAGCGAACTGCTCTCTTTATAAATGGATATAGTTTCTCTGATTGGCCAGCTGTTCAACCATTAATCTTCCAAACTGCAACTTCAGGTCTTTGCTGTCTCTCTATAAAGGACTCTAACCTTCTGAAGACTCTATTCTTTTAGAATAACCTGTATAATATTAGTGAAACAAACTCACAAATATTAAAAAATAAAATAGAATAGAATTTTCAAGAATTATTTACTTGTAGATAATTCCTTTAGTGTACGACGATGAATTATTGAACGAGTTGCGTGATAATTACATGATTTTTGAGTTTTGGGAGAAACTGGACAACCAGGACGTTCTCTTGGGGATCTGTAAAATTCAACTGCACCAGCTTTATGTTGCCTATAGGAATCCAGTGATTGTCAAATACCTCGCAAGAAATAAGGTATGCGTGATTAGGATTTATTTGTTTTGCCTTGAATGCATTTGCAATTGTATTTTGACGAATGAAATGAGCAAATAATTTTAGTTACCGATAATTATTTGTGATTGGTGGGAGCCAGTATGCGATCCTTTAAACGGGGAGGTGCATGGACAGAGTCAGTTGTTGGTGGCTGTAGGGACCAACGTACAAATCCACAATTTGGAAACTGAGAGAGGTTTTAAAAACGAGTCGGTTAAAGCTGTGCTCTACTCCCAGGACGAAGTTAAACAGAACTTGAAGCATTCTGTAAGCCGCCGCGGTGGAGTACTACATAAGAAAAGTGCTAAGAATACTGAAGCAGATCGTAAGGAAGCTATACGTTCGAAAGATATTGGGATTCAGTCAAACTTAGAAATGGATAAGTTGACTGAGAAGCAGGAACAACAGGGACATAGTGCACAGACTGATTTACTAACGGCAGTATTGACTCAGCTCGTTCAACAAAAGCAAAAAGTCACTTACGCGGAAAGCGCTACAAATACCGAAAATGCAAATACGAGTAGTCCCCCGGATATACCTCAAGTGACAACTGATCCAGTCACAAATACAAATTTAAGAAAAACCGCCGATTTGTTAGATTCTTTACAAAGTGCTTTATCAGTTGACATAGAGAAGACCGATAATTTGGTTCCGAAGGATAAATTTAAGGCGCACGTAATTATCGAAACTGCTCTGCACTTGCCAAGCAGGAAGAAGTGCAAGTCAAAAAAATCTCGCGGACGAAGTTTCAAACAAGAAGAAATACTTCCTAGCACTTACGTCACGTTTGAAACACTGCCCGGGAAGAAAATGGAAACGACAAACATCGTCCAACAAAGTAAAAATCCCGAGTGGGATTATGGTTGTGACGTGGTTTTACCTGCGGATCTCCTTACCAATGTAAGATCAGGTTTTTTCCTAACCATGTTTCTTACGTGTTATTTTCAGAACCAGAAGCGTCTAATCTTCAAGGTTTGGAGGAAATCAAACGGCTCATCTCTCCAGCCAAATCTACAAAGTGATACAATACTTGGTTTCGCTGCACTAGACTTAACAGTTTTAATGGCAGGATTACCCATTGTCTCGGGTTGGTTCAACATAATAGATTTTTCAAGCAAATGTAACGGACAAATTAAGGTAAGCTGCTTGGTTTTTATCTTTCAGTATGTAATATACAATTCGTTCCGACAAAAAAGAAACCAGTAAGAGAATTAACGTCAGCGTTATGGGGAAATATGATAACCAACTGTTAGAATACGAGAATGGTGTAAGAAACAAAAACTTGTAACTGTTAGACATGTAACGGGTCGTCTTTCTTTCTCTGACGTTGCTGATCATTGCTCTGCTCGACGTCGGTCCGGCGGTTCGGGTTTGCTCGTCGGTGTCCAGGTTCAGTAGAAATAAAAGCTTCGATCACTTGTATTTACAAATTGGAATGTTTATATTTCGGTAAATGAAGTTCACCTAATGGTAAACGAATGCTAAACTTTCGGACGGTATTTACAGAAGCGGCAGTATACACTGTGTCTTACAGACACTAATGACAACGCACTGTGCATACCTTTCGGTACAGTCTCCGGGAATCGGATCGGTAGTACGGTAATGAGTGAAACGCCCACTCACGGTCGGGATACACGAAACATCCGTGTCAGGTAAGCAAGAGTGAGACGCCCACTCACGGTCGGGATCCGTGTCAGGTAAGCAAGAGTGAGACGCCCACTCAGGATCGGGATACACGAAACGTTCGCGTCAGGTAAGCAAGAGTGAGACGCTCACTCAGGATCGGGTAATAAACAGGAGAAGCGGTTGCAGGTAACGCAAACGTAGCACAGGTCGATTAGCGCGTTTGAGTCAAACCACCGACGGATGGATGATTCGACCTTCGAGCCACTACCGGAGGCTCGATGGCCCGGCGGGTCACTGTCTTCGAGCCACGACCGGCAGCTTAATCTATGCGAAGAAAACTGATTCTTAACTATAATATACAATGCTAACTAAATATTTACAAAAATTAGAAAATAATGTCAACGTCACATGACGCCATAATTTACAACTAACTCAAACAAGTGAGCATGTATAATATGTTACTCTTGTCATTTTCTTTCTAAAAATTGTAGCTGCAAACCTTTGAAAAAAAATGCTGAGATTGCAACTGGACACAACTGCGTAGGCTTAATAAGAAGAAGAAAAACTAACGATGTGGACAGTTGCACGGCATCTACCGGTGAAAATATTTCGTTCGGAAGCTTTGCACGGAATCAAAATATTCTAAATTAAACGTATTTTTTCTAAGAATTGTAGCTGTAAAGCCTTGAAGAAAATTGCTGAGACTGCAAGTGCGATTAAACACTTGCTGCACTGCGTAGGCTTAATAGGAAGAACTGTTTTATTTGTAAAACGTCGTGTTGTATTTCTTAGACATTGTCGTAACATGATCTCTTATGAAATATTTTTCCCCTAATCTGTAACATTGATTTTCTTTTACTGGTTTTCTTTTTCACCCGGTGTAATATGTAAATCTTTTAATAACAATGTGTTCCAGATAAGTGTGTCACCTCTAGAAAACTTGAGCAGGTTTAGGACGTATAAAATACCGGATCCCACTCAGTACGATAATTCAGGCACATCCTTTTATTACGGACCACCACAACAAGCAGAAGTGGATAAAGCAGAAGAACCCGGAGAATTATTAAATCGAGCGCTAAAGAGAAAGTTCACCGAATTGGATGAAATAACTCAAAGATTGAGGTTGCGACTTTCTCACGTGACTAACGACGAATCGGACACCTCAAACGACGACTTTGTTGAGGAGTTTGAGAAAGATATAAATACGTTGTGCATCGAAGATGATTATGATATGATCAATTTTGAAGATATAACGAAAGAGACCACTCAGGGCGCCTCGTCGGCACTTCTTCAGATACAGGACAACTTCATCTATAAAGACACGAATAATTTACTCCTCGACGCTGACTTTAGTAGTAATTGTCCTGCAACTACATGTGCAATGGATGTAATTAATAATGTGACGCAAACTGATTCTATTAGTTGTGCTACCAGTAATCTTACAGATGTTGAAAGCAACGATAATCTTCAAATGAGTAGTAAAATTATCACTGTAAATCCTTTAGACAAACAGTTAATGGAAGGCAGGCACAAAATAGACACATTACTTGAAAAATTAAGTTTATTGACACATAATGATGCTGATACGTTCAGTAGTCGTTACGTTTCTGGTTGTTCAGTTAAAAATGATACTAATAAGATAGTGGAAAATGAAGTCTTGAAGGTTTTAGAATGCAAAAGTAATAACATTGGCCCGAGTTCCATTGAGAATCCTTTGCATTTAAATCTAGAGAGTTCCAGTGGTTCCGGCAGCTTATCACAATTGTTTGATGAATGCAGACCTACACCAGATGGCTCTGGAAACATTTGAATTAGATATGAATTACTTTGATATCAGGTGAATTTATGATTATAATCTATAGATATCCAGTAATGTCTTTTAGAATATATAGATGTTTATGTAATAGGTATGTACTAACACTTACTTTAAAAACGAGTCATTATTAATAACATGAAATAAATAAATCGAGGTAATTTTCTATCTGTCTCTTTTTTAATACCGTCTGCCTTGGCATTAGCCTTATGGCTGCTGTTGTTCCTTCGTGTTGATGCATATATCCACAGTTTCTCATTTTCTGAAAATTAAAAGTAATTATAATTAAAAGTAAGTTATTGTTGCTGCCTGCCTTCGTATTAGGGATTAAGTACCTTAAAAACTTTTAATTCTTTTTTAGAATACATTTCATGTAATCTGTGCTCTTCATCCATACATAGCTGACATAAGAACGTGTTGTAGTCCTGATGCCAATAGTCCCCCTTGCACAATTCGTTGCACTTGATGCATTTATCTACGGGATCGGGTATGCAAAATTCTTCTACGGTTTGAACCATCGTCGGCTTGCCAAAGTTGTAGTTAAAGCGCGTTTTGCGACATTGCTTCGTATCGATGTGGTAAGTTCCTGGTCTAGTGACATTATTCTGTGCGTTCTGTGATGTGTTAACCAAAGTTTACTCACCCCGGAGTGGTTGAATAAAATAAAGGTTTCCTACCCATGCGAAATCCAAAAGGAGCCGCCCCCTCTTTTCGTTCCGGCCACTTCATTGAAATGTTGTACTTTGCGCACGACGGGATTTGCGTTAAGATTTTGTAGGTAAATCGTTCGGCCCCGTTTACCATACTTCCAACTCCTTTTTTACTTGTTATCTACAAAATTGTTACATAAATTATTATGTCGTCATCAATAAACACCCCAACAAATAGTACCGAATGTATAGGCGCTTCGATGGACGCACGGAGCAGTTATTTCTTCGTATTGTCACGATAAGATACTCGTAAGCCTTTACATATGAAGATACGAAAACATTGTTCTACAAAAGTTATAATTTTGGCGTTTACACCACGTCAAGAACGGAAGGGATGGACTCCGCCTTGTTACGTTATAGAAAATGTTGGTTCCCAAAAAGGAATAAATTGTCCTTTTTAAGTGCGCCTCCATCACGTTACGTTGTAAGGGAAATATAGTCAACGTAGTTATGTTATAAGGGAGTCGCCACCACGTTACGTTTTCCCTTATATCGAGCACTCGCTTGCAGGGTAGGATATTGGCGAATGAAACGTAATAATTAATTTAAATTTTACATTACCTCGCCTCTTTGCACCACACTCGACCAAACGCAGCCCCCAAGGACCGATTCAGAAATCACAAATAAAATTAACCAACCTGTCGACTGTTTCCGACTATACAACTCATTGATTAACGATTAATCAACTACTACCCCCTTTGATTTACAAATTTCCCTTTTTATACCACCCGTGCCGGATGCTACAAAATACGTTTCCAAAGCTTCGGGTGCAAAGATCGATGTTCCAAAATTGTCAGCGTCACATTTAATGAGCGAGCACTTTAATTACTTTGAATGAAATTCGAACTGTTGTGTAGCATTCTTAAGTAAGTTCAAAGTTGACGCCGGGTAGGTAGCTGACGGAAAAAATCATTTCTCCGAAACTGGAAGTGATATCGTCGTGATGGTTGAACCGGAGGATACCCCCGTCCTTCCCTTTCACGTCGTCCCATCCGGCTTGCTCTTCGTAGGAAAGAGCCACAATTTGTTCTAAGTTTTATGACATGTGTTTGTTAAAAATAATAAATTCTCCACTTACTTTGTCTAAAAACTGAGATGTCCCTGATTTTATATTGTAGTAACCAGGACTGATCAATGTATGTTTTATTCCTTTGATCGGATCCGTGTTCCTTTCCACGCCAGAACCAAAACAAATTTTCTCCTGCTGCTTTCTTTCGACGACATACTCGAAATCTGCGATTTAAACGTGAAGTTAAATTACAATTACCAAAAATTCGTTCAATTTACCGTCGTAATTTACGTTCGCGGTGAGCATAATATTCGATCCACCCCTTTCGCGGGAAACTACACCACCCGCTACCGATCCTATCGAAATCTAGTAAACTTCGAAAAGTTGCGTGATGGAATAAAAAAAAATTCGATGATGCCGTGACGTTCTAAATACATATTGTTGGCTTAAATCACGCGGTCTCGTTCCAATCGACTTATAAGAATCTCGCTGCCGCAAGTCTCGCATTCTTTTTCGGTGACAGGTTGACGAATGATGGAAATAATTTCACACCTACCTTCCATTTTGCGCGGAAATTTAATTTAAGTCGAGCTACTATTAATTTGATTAATACCGGACTGTAAATTATAGTTTCCTTAGTAACGAGGCAACTTTCGGATACACAAAGTTTCCTTGGTCGGACAAGTTCAGACAATGAAGAATATGTGTGTAGAGTCCGCAAAGTGGGATCTGCTTCGGTAAATTTTTTTCCGGAGAAATTACGGTCGTGATTGCTTACAAATTCTATGTGTCATTGGCACGCAGGTGTGATGTAAAACGATAATAAAAGTGACCTGCTCAACATAATGTCACGTACTTCGATCGTTATGTCATTACTTATCGCGATGTTTACAGCAAACGTTCGAAATGCCCTCCGTTTGCTCCGAAGCAAGCGTCCATATGGCGACGCCTGCACAAAAGTTTGCTGCTGCCAGTTGTTGTTGCATCCACTGGCAAGAAACGCGTCGCTGATGGTAATCCTGTTCCTTCAAGTGTTGTACGTGATTGGGATGTAACAAATTTTCTGTTAGAATATATTACACGTCAAATTCCCTGCGTCCTGGATTGTTATTATTATACATTGGAAACATATCCGCATATTCTACAGTCGTAATTATGCTGTGATAAGTGCTTTGTGATTCACTGAAAGCTTTCGCCGTGCGGCACAATAGGGGTCGGGTTGTGCAAGTCAGGTATGAATTCAGTATTATACTTTAGCATACTTCCCAAACGATGGCGTTTTCGTAATTAATTTATTTATGGTCATCCATACACTGCAGCCGTTTATGGAAAACAATCGGTTTACTATGTGCACAAAAAAAAACATTCGTAATAAAAAACGAACCGTCCTTTACAATGAAGATTTATTTCCTGCTTTTGAATTTAAGTACAATAACGTGAGTCAGAGAGTACAAAACAATTTTGAGATTCGTCTATACAAAAAAATTTAGTTAACATAACCAACTAAAGAAATAGTTTTTATCACAGAAGAGTTTTGAAATACAAACAGTAACAAAATATACATAACATTACAAACTAAGAATTATGTAACACGTGATTGCCGTACATACTATAATACTAGGCTCATAAATACATTGATTTCTGTCATACGATTTTATAGTAAATTAAAATGTGATAGGTATGCGTTTTAATACTTATGACCAGGGTATGCAGGGATGCGAATTGAGTCCTACCTATGACCAGGGATGCGAATTGAGTCCACTGAAAACTTGAAAGATATTGATTTGACTTAATTTATTCGTAGACATAGGCGTTTTTCAATACTAGTGAATATGTGCTGCTGTGTTAGACAAAGTGGGGCAATCGAGTACAGTCAAGTGACCTCAATTCGCACTCCCGTTTATGACTAAACATCGGCAGTTTTAGAGGTTCGTAAATCGTTCTCCTGGTAGACGTAAACGCTTCCCGAGTAAACGTAAATGCTTCCAATAAAATTCATGTGACCTAATGATCATTTTGGTTTTTCATTTCAACGAGTGGAGTAGCTCTGAGCTCAGCAGCACTGAGTAGAATAGGTCTGATTCTTTTCATACCATCGTGGGATCAAATGGGTTTAGATCACTTCCAGTTGAGAACGGTTGCAGATCACTTATGAAATGACAACGCCTATTGTCAATCAATTTCCTTCCGATTGCCGATGCCTACCTATATTTATGACATTCACAATAGATGATGAAAAATAATACCTAATGACCTTCACTGACGTTGATTCTGGTTGTATACAATGTTAGTTACACGTTATCAAAACGAAAGTCAGAAATAACAATAACAATAAGTACATAATAAGTATAAAATCTATATAAAATAAATTGAACTACGTTTTTAAGTCATGTTTTCTATTTTCAATGACTTTGACTTGAATTAATTTTGGCTCAAAACGAACGAGAGTTACCTACTATAAATTGTCATTTAAAATCAATACGGTCATTTTAATCTAAAATCCAAATCAATGTCGTTGGAAATAAGCATAAGTCACTCGAATTAAAATATAATAATGTAATTTTTGTTGCCCTCCAAAAACATGTCGTTAAAAAAATCGCCGCCGACGGACTTCTTGCTGCAGTTCTGACGCTTGTTCGTCACATACCAGACTCTGCAATACCTTCATCATCTATAAATAAAATCCTCCGGTGAGTAAAACTGCTTTTGTTCTTTTATACTTTTACAAGAAATAATCGACGTTAATTGCACTCCCAAATTTAAATAATATATAACAATTGTAACAAATACTTGTAAATGCACTACTAAATGATAATTTAATTTTAGATTAATATGAAGAAGTTTACTTAAAGAAATGTGAATGTACACACGTTTAGTTATACTATCAACTCCGTACTGTAACTTTTAGCCTTAAAACCTTGAAAATGCTGTGCGAAACGTCGGCTATTTCGTATAAATATAAATTGACAGGGGAAGTAATTTGCAAACATGTTATATTTTTTTTTCGGCCAAAAATTACTATATCTATCAATGATATCCTGTATAATTTTAAAACATAAATAAATACGTGCAGATTAATATTTTAAGTAAAGCTTTTTATAGTTGAAGCAGAGCATGTTAAACAAAGCAAAAAGCAACAAACTTCTATGACTACAAAAGAAACAAACACTCAATCGGTCAATTAAATTTGATAATGAGTAAGCAGAGGAAGAAACAAATTGTATTAAACGTGTTAATGACAAAAACTGCAATAGAGTGGAGTCGGCGCGCGTGTCGCGTATCTCCACAGCTAGTCGTTACCGTCTCTGTTTTTACCACGTTTACTCTAATAAGCATCCTCTTTTGCATTGACCATCGCGTAAAGGGCTACGTTACACTCTAAATCTAAATAACTTTATTATCAATGTTATCATTATTATGTTATCAATTTTTTAGCCCACAACATGTAGAACGTCAATAATTACTTCCACACAGCGACGTGCATTAATTTAGTACTTGTTTTTTTTTTAGTTGGTTTAATGATGCAAACCATCATTGTTGATCACAGTGTATATTGCCCGAAACATTTAAAGTGTACACACTCACAGTGGCACCTAAATACGAACTAGACATGCATAAAGAAAGTGAAGCAATTACCGATATAGAAATAAGTAAGTCAAATGAGTTTCGGAGTAATCCAGCTCGACTACCTTTCCTTTTCCCCAGATTCTAGTAAAAGATCTACTGCATCCTTTCCAACACCCTTACCTGAACCATGAAATAGAAGAACATAAAAATAATAGTTACTTGTGTATTTAAACTTTGTTAAAGTGCAAAACCATCGCTCTGGAGTGAGAAGGTTGCCTAATCTCACGAGAACGACAATGACACATACGACTATTTCTACAATACCTATGAAATTTCATCGAACCATTTATCGGTAATATTGATTGTTAAGGACTTGAAACCGGTTTGTGACTCATAGCGTAATAGACAAGGCAAAGGAAGGGATACCGTTAGGTACATCCCATGACTCGGCAAATTCTATTTTTAGATTAGTCGCCCCGCGCCCTCTATGAGCTAGCCGAAGATTCCAGAACTTTCCAGGCGCACCCTTAAGTGTCGGCTGGAATGTTCGCTACTGGAACTACATATACAGGGTGTAATCAGTTAAGTTTCACATACTGTAACTGTTCTTATTGCGTTAAGTGACTGTGATATTGTAGAAACAATCGTATGAATTTCATAAAACTTAGTTTTGTACAATTATAAAAAAATTACACTGTGAGATTAGGCTTAAATATATTTTTAGATTTCCTTGAATAAGCAGAATTACAGCTTGAAAAAAATTGGCAAGCTTCAAAATTCTTACCTTCGAACCCTTGATTTTCGTGAATCTCTCTCGGCGATCCAGTTATTTCTTTACCTTCTAACACCGCTAACAAACACTGATGTATGCAAATGTACTGCTGTTCTGTTTGCACCATCCAAACGCGTTCTTTCCTCATTGCATACACAATGCCGAATATATCGACGTAATCTGATATGAGAATCTGTTGTAGAATACGGTCCAAACAGATGAAGGTACCTGACCTGCCTACGCCAGCGCTGCAAAGGTTTCATTCACGATTAAAAGGCTTTGGAACGTTTTCACAAAATAAATCCGAACTTACCTGCAATGCACCACTATTGGTCGTTCAGAACCTATTCTCTCTCGGAATGCTCTTACAAATCTCACTAGGGTATGTGGGGGGTTTGGTACGCCGAAATCTGGCCAGGTAGTGAAGTGAAAATGTCTAATTACTCTTTGCACATCCCCCTAAAAACAATGGTTCTCATTATTGTACCTTATAACAAGCGATCGATATAAATAAATAAATTCATTAGGGTAGGCGTTGGAATTTAAATGCATGTCTTGGGGTATATTGGGGGGGGGTTTGGTATGCCGAAATCTGGCCAGGTGGTGAAGTGAAAATGTCTAAGGGTCCCTTGCGTGAACCGACGCGAGATCCATTATTGATCGTCTGGTAGTTGACCGAAGTGGCCATTTTTGACGCTTTCGGTATTTTGTGATACCCGATTTCGCTGTGTGATAAGAAGCCAACCTTCGGGGTTTATTAGTTGGGGGACGTTGTTTACTTCTTCGAAGCAAGAATTGACTCGGCTTGAGCCGGATTTTGTGACTTTACGGGCACCTCACACATCGATCGACTTCATCGCATTCTGCCAAGGCAGCCAGCTTTCATCGGAGTTTCTTCTTTTGGTTTGGTTGGATCCCTCTCGGCGTCTACGTTAACTACACTTCTGCGCTTTATGACCGTCTCCACACGGCCCCTACGAACTCGCCGTGAATCGCATCGAGGGAAGGACGTAAAGCCGTTTCACCGGCCTAAGCAGATCTCGATTATTACCGGGCTAAAGCTGTTTCACCTGGCTAAGAGGACCTCGCTTCGTGCAGGCGTACTAATCACGTACGTGGGGGCAACGTCGGGTAACGTCGGGACAAACCAAAATTTTTCGTTGCATTATAGTTCACGTATTTTCCGGTTAATGAACTAATTAGTCGTGAAATTGTTGAATTTGTTATTGGATTAATATTCACGTATTTAATGTTACTTTCAATGAAACAAAGTTTACTGATCACGAACGGTAAAATTTTCGGTTTGTAATTTTATGTTTTTGGAAACGTTTTGCAACTTTGATTTATATTTTCTGGGGTGTGCACTATACGACTTTCAACTATCTTTGTTTCGGTGTTTCATTTCGGATATACCCTTTGCCTTATAGCGGTTGCTCTCTTAGCTGTGGTACGACGCGACGTTTCGACCGTACATTTCAGCGGGGAACTATTTCAATATTCCATATCACCTTGGGGGGCGCCCTTTTCCGAAAACCACGTTTTGTGGTCACGGCTAGGGCTGCGAACATTTATCGATATATCGATACTACCGATAATATCGATAAATATCGAATAACGATATTTCCATTTGGGATATCGATATTATCGATATTTTTAAGTTACAGATAACCGATATTGAAAATGTGATATTGCGCACCCCTAGTCACGGTTCTTTGGTACCCACGATCGTCTCCACTGAGCTCAGGTACAAAAAGTTCAACCCAGATAATGTTCACTCCACGGTATGCAACAATTGGTAGGTATAATATCAATTAGCTAAGATATTCTGACATCTTTTTTTTTAACGACCAACGTCGTGACAGAAGTCGAAATTGTGAAACAAGGACTTGGTAAACGGCATGTACAGTTGTAAAAAGAGAAGAATATCAACATGTACTTACCCGACACACCATAAATTCAGACACGTTCCAATCAGGGTAACGCGTCTCATTGAGTATTTGTACTGAAATATCACCATAGTACACCGGATGTGTGTCATAAGGCCAATAGTGATCACATTTCTCTCGGCCTTTCTCCACACAGCGCGTCAACATAATAATGGCACGAGAATTCGACTCCCAGCACATTCGCCAGAAGTCATCCCTCGTCGAGTGCAACGGCCCTTGCGTAACGATGAATTCTCTAGGCGAATTGTGGCCCTAAGTGCAGAAATATTAATGACGGCAACGGAAGTACCTAACATCTGGACAACGTACAGGTACATAGTTAGCGTTGATATAATCGGAACCTTCTTCATCATCGACAGGTTGCAGTTTAAATCTGGAGTGGTCGTACGGTAGAATGTTCGTGAATCTGTTTTTAGGTCTGTTGCAAGGAAGGTCGGCGAATGTACAGGGTTGGTCGCGGCCTACGTGCTTCAATTCTTCAAATTCTTCACTAAATCTGGAATAAAAGGGGATAACATAAATTGAGTGATTAAAAATTGTCGCCCGGTATATCAGAAAAAACATGCATTACCTGAAATCAGAATCTGCAGACATTATCCTGTAATGATTGGCGAAACTGTCGATACGAATCGGTCTGCTCGTTTCAATAACCGAGTCAGGCAGGGACATGTTATCGTTTGTTCGAGAATCGGTAGCTTTTCTGCCGGCCGATCTACGTTTTCTAATAATTATGATTGTGACAAACAACAGGGCAATTAATATAATTGGTATAATTATTCCTAGTATTATTGGGGTATTGTCTTGATCTACAAAACAAAAATTTGAATAAGTCTATTGTAAGTGAATTCGTTAAACTGATTATTTCCTTAGGCTTGTTCGGGTTCCCATGAGGACAGGTCCAGAACCCTCAGGAGCATGCACATAACAAAAAAAACGCACTTTTTTTGTCGCGTGCATGCTCCTGGACGTTCTAGGACGGTTTTAGGACTGTCCTGGCGAGAACCCAAACGAGCCTCTTGTTGCAAAGAGTACACTTACCCATTCTGAGCAATCCTTAACGATTGCACAAAAAAACATGAAAATTATGCAATAAACTAGAATGATAACATTTTTGTACGAACCTGTAGTAATTGGAAAGCTATAGTTGGTATCTGTAAACTTGTCTGGTGCTGTGAAAGCCCGAATCTTAACTCGGTAAGTTGAGCCAGATTTTAACGGGCCGTTACAGTAACCCGGTTGACGTATGTCACAAGAGTCAGCCCCAACGGTAAAATCCTCAACGGAACTATTTTGGAATGGATAATATGGTTCTAGTACTTGGTAAGGTGGCCACACGGAATATGCTTGGACATCTCGCCATGAAGGCATTTCCAACCCCGACGCGTTTTTGGAATCATCTTCAGCCACTACGATAGCGTAGGAAGTAATCTGAAAATTAACGAATAATCTTACGCCAAGAAAAAAAAAAGTAAACCCTTACTGGTCCGTTTTGATCACTGAAATAATTTTTCCTAAACCTAATTTGGATGGTCGTTGAACTTTTGCAGACTTCGGTCGGTACGATGGGTAGACCGGGCCAAGGCGGAGCGAGTATTGGCATCTTTTGCTTCCAGATCGTTTCCGGGCCGTAACCAACCCTGGTTTCGGCTTGGATTCGGAAAACGTACGTTCTACCGGGTATTAGTTGCTTTATTTGGCCAATGAATTCCTGAGGGGTGAAGTCTCGTACGAGGGTGTGAGTGGAACCCTAAAATATATTTTAATTTTAGGACAAGCATAGGGGATCTCGCTTTCTTATAAGAAACAGAAAATCGCCTATGGAATTATTTTATTTTCGTAAAGGCACGTTGGTCGTAGCTTAAGCTCACCGTTTACAGAGTTGTCACCAGTGTCATTCGTCCTGTCAACTGTCGAGTAAGTGCTTGTTTGCATTTGTTTCGTGGTTTTATACAAAAATAAGTTACTTTCAGGACTCATTTGCTTTACATTTATTTATTTAAAATGGTGTTTACATTAGAGCAGAAAACATTTTGTTACGTTTCAAAAAGCCCGCTACGAAAACGTGAAAAACAGCGCATCGTTTGCCCCATCCCATCACTGTTTTGCGCTGTCGATTCATTTCTCGTCCGAACGTGGTGACGTCTGACGTGTTCTGTATCTGTTGCTAAAATTACCGAAGCCCTTGCTTAAAAATTAAGGAAAGCTTTGCCGGAATTTCCTAGTGTACCACCGAATGAGTTTTGGGGTACTTTAAACCCCATACCGAGCTTGGGATAAAACCCAGGTAAAAATAAGCGAATTGTCTGACGCCATTTTGGACGCTAACGAACTTTCTTTCTTTCCCTTCAGGTTTCTAGTCTTAGTTCTAGTTCTAGTTGTAACTGAAGTTTCCGTTTCGAGTTTTGACTCAGTACGAGTCGTTCTTCACTCTTCTGCGACTGTTTTGCGCTATTTCGAACCTCCAAGGGACTCGGTTCAGGCATTTTACGAACCCCTAACGAAAAGTAGAACCGCCCTGCAAATCCGGTTTGATCCAGCTCACCGGCGTTGGAGACAACCGACGGGTGGCGTTGTGGCTGCCAACTTCACACCATTACTCAAATTGACAGACGATCTCGACGTGCTTTCGACGGTAATTTCGCGTCTTTGAATAAACTTTGTCTTGAATAATCACATGTTTAACCTAGTATAATTTGTTTCTCGCATTTTCTCCTTAATCATTTATTCAATAAAACTGCGACTGTTTTGCGCTATTTCGAGCCTCCAAGGGACTCGGTTCAGGCATTTTACGAACCCCTAACGAAAAGTAGAACCGCCCTGCAAATCCGGTTTGATCCAGCTCACCGGCGTTGGGGACAACCGACAGGTGGCGTTGTGGCTGCCAACTTCACACCATTACTCAAATTGACAGACGATCTCGACCGTGCTTTGACGGTAATTTCGCGTCTTTGAATAAACTTTGTCTTGAATAATCACATGTTTAACCTAGTATAATTTGTTTCTCGCATTTTCTCGTTAATCTTTTATTCAATAAAACTTGAATTAGCCAACGTTATTTGTGTGTTTATGTTACCCACCTTCACGTACCAGTGAGTCAAGTTTAGCCTCGAGTTTTATTTTGGCCTTCTGCACGACCACATCGGTTCGGGGACGCCGACGAGCTCTTTCTCAATCAGCTGGGTTTATTGTCCGCCCTGGCGCCCTTAATTTGGTAAAATCGTAATGTACCCACCCCCTTCTCACTGTAGCTAGCCGAGGGGAAAGCTCGTGAAAGATACAGCGCAGACTTGTCATCTGGTCAAGGTGAGTTTGAGGCAATCAGGTTAAAAGTTAATTTGGTGACAATTTGTGACTGAAAGTTATTTCGTTCCGAATTTTAAAAGGGCGACAAAATCTGTTTTGTTCGAGGGCGCTCGACACTTCATATTTAGTATCGAGTGATTTTTTTTATTTCGCAACTAGAATGCTGTGAAACAATTGAACGCGCGCTACAAAGTCGCGGCCGACTAGATGAAATCACTCGATATTTATGGGATAAACCTACCTCCAAGCCAAAGGTGATCGTAAATTTGCGAATGACACCGTTTTGTTCGGTCTGAGGTAGTGCCCATTTGAACGTGATGTTGCTGGGTTGTATATCTATCGGATGGAATGTTTCAACCTTGCCGGGTACCGATTCCTTCGTGGTGAAGATCGCAGACACCGGCAAAGATCGCCTCAACACACTCGATTCGGTACCGCTTCTTACGACCACGGTGAAAGTGTAATTCCTATGAGGTTTCAAGTCGTTGATGACTATCGAATTGGACGACGTAAGATTTTGTATTAGGACGTTTTCAGATGTTAGGTATTGCACTTCGAACACATTGTACTCCCCTCGTGGTACGGACCAATTCAATCTAACTTCCGTATCGCTTATGTACGATGCGTTTATACCGGTAATCGGTTCAGGAACTGAAACGAAAATTAATTTAATAGGAAGTTTATGATTACAAGAAGTGATCAAATAAAAAATAAATTAGTGCATTCAAATTCCAACGCCTACCCTAATTCATTTTTATATTGATCAGTTGTTACTTTTACAATTTCATACATAATCTATCTTGTCTTTGCAATGGTTGACTGGCCACGTTTTGAGAGACCGTCCAGACGGTGATGTTGTACAGTTTCCCCGGAATTAAATCTCTGAAAGTAACGAAACGATCCGAGTCATTCGCAGCCTTTTCCTGATTGGGAATGTTAGGTTCCGACAAGGAGAATCGATACAGATCGAATTTCGATGTCATTTGCGGTGTGGGTGTATAACGGAGGCTGATGGAATCGGTGGATTGTTGGTTGTTAACGACGACCACTTCCGACTGAATCAACGGCACTGAAAGGAATTATTTAAAACAGTTGTACGTACGTACTGCTCCGACGCTTACTTGTTCTTGTTTTTAAAACAGTAATATCGCTTTCGAGGTCATTCGAAATGGCTTGTATACTAAAGATGTATTCAACGCCGGGCATTAAATCACCTACTAGCAATCGAACGGGGCTGGTGCCGTTTTGATTTTGAGTAACATTCCTTACGTACGCTTCACTTGCACTTGTGCTTGACTCCCACCATTTTACAATATACGTTTCGACTCTACCTTCAGGACGAGGCCATTCCAAAGTGACGTTATTTGAATCTACTAATGGAGCGATGTTAGACACTGGATTGGGGCCTGGAATAAAAATGGGCTTTATTAATAATAGTGTTTTTAGAGTAAGTAGGGTTGTTCGGGTTCTCGCCAGGACACTCCTAAAACCGTTCTTGACCTGTCCCACGGGAACCCGAACAAGCCTAGTACGTTTACTTACGAACTGTATGATTAAGTTGTTGTGGTTCATTGCTTTCTAGGCTGTAACTGACGGTGTTAACTTGAATTACATATCTTTCTCCAGGCGTCATATCAGCAACTTCGGTTTCTGTGCCGTGGACAGGGGGTAAACGCACCCAAGCTCGTTCCGTATCAGTGCGGTACCTAATAGCATACTCAGATATTAAAGAATCGGCCGGTGCCTGCCACATCACCACAACAGAATTCGTTGTTGTTTTCTCTATCGTCATATTCCTTGGGGGTCTTGGAACTGAAAATGTGTGACTTAAATAAATAAATTCAAGACCGTCCAATGGTACTCACAAACTGGTTGAAAGTATTCGTGCGGTTCGCTTTTTAAATTGTGGGAAATTGCGTATACTTTTACAACATACCCCGCGCCTGGGTATAAACCCGTCAAGACGATACGCGACTCGTATGTAGTCTTAATAGTTTTATCAAGCGTATCATTGCGAACACAGTGCACTTCGTATTTATCCTGCTTAGAGTTAACATCGGATTTCCAACTGATATTTAAACCGTCTATAATGGGCCTCAGATCCTCTATAATGGGCGCGCTCGGTCGCGTCACTACGTGCAAGTAGCTCTCATTCGATTCGACTTTCTTTGAAATGGCCTGCACCGAAATGGAATAATTTCGACCGGGCAATAGAGTATCTAGGGTGATCGAGGTTTTGTTGGTTATCACAGTGCTGCTGTCACCGGTCGAGCTTTCGACTTCGTGGTACGAAACGACGTATCCTTCCTGGAAGCTTTCCGGATTTGCTTTCCACAATATGGTCACGATTCCATTTTTGTCGTCCGTTTCTGAATGTACGTTAGTAACGGGTAAAGGTTCTGCAAACATATAAACCTCATTTTAACTTGAAAGCTTCCGTGGCCGTCGTCTGTGGTTGAATCGGCTTCCGGTTGGAACCTCGTCACGTTGACTTCTTCTACTGCCGACTTTCGTTCTACATTGTGATGTTGCAAATGCTTCTCGTTAGTCGTTGAGACTGAGTAGATATGTCTGTTATCGTGGTGTTTATAGTGGGGATGCGGTACAGACCAATCCCCGCTCAACGTTCCGACCCACTACCCCCACCGTCTACTATAAATACCACGGTCGGAACGGTGAGTGGCGATCCGTCACGCCCCAACAGACCAATCCCCACTCACCGTTCCCACCCACTACCCCCACCGAACACTATAAAACCACGACAACAGACAAACCTACTCAATCTCAACGACTAAACGATTAACGAGAAGCCACCGACCACTATACCCCACTATAAATTCCATGGTCGGAACGGTGAGCGGGGATCCGTCACTCCCCAACAGACCAATCCCCACTCACCGTTTCCACCCACTACTCCCACTGAACACTATAAAACCAAGACAACAGACAAACCTACTCAATCTCAACGACTAAACGATTAACGAGAAGCAGCAGCAATGTCACCAGCAGCAGCAGCCGTGAGGAAGTTCTTCTGCAATGGAGAACGAAACATCGGCAGTAGAAGTCGACGTGGCGCGGTTCTAGCCGGAAGCCAATTCAAACATATAAACCTTTTTGTTGTACATACTCAAAGTAACGTCTGCAGTCATCGGCCACGAAGTAACTTTCCCCGAGACAGTTTTCACGAAAACTTGGTACGTCTTGCCGGGCTCTAAGTTGTCTTTGAATTCCCAGAATAACGGTTCATTTTTCAATCTCGTAACGGGCTGCTGTTTCCTTGGCACAATCGAAGTCAAAGAAATTTGGTACCTGTCGAACTCACTACGAAAAAAGGAGTACTTCTTACCCAAACGTTTTTGTCGAATGCTCGCTGATTAACTTACCTCTTGCCATTTGGGGGATCCCAGTGGACAATGAATGAATGTGACGTCACAGATTTCTTATCGAAAGTTACATTAAGAGGTCTCAAAGGTACTGTCCTGTACTGGGCGGTTGTCGGAGTAGAAATTTCATCTTCTGACATAGTCTGCACCGATATGTTGTAGGCTCTACCGGGTATGAGGCCCTTAAACGCAGCTTGAGCCGGACCTGGCGGCTCACCTTCTTTCTCAACGTATAAAATGCTGTCATTCGCATCCGGTGGATCTATGGATACTTTGTAATGCGTGTAAATAGATGGGGGATACGGCGGTTGCCACAGGACAAGCAGAGTCGTCTCATTGCGAAACCAGACAATGAATTTACCTGGAGTGTTGGGTTCTGCAAGTTTCATTCATTAGTATTAGAGGTTTTTCTTGTAGCAATTACTGAGATACTTGCTTGTGGTAAAGTTACGTGATATATAAGCAACACTCTCTTTGTTATCGAATACGGTGAAAGCGTAGATCTGATACGTTGCACCGGGCGTAAGGTCTTTAAGTACGTAAGGAGCAGAATCGATGTTTTCGATGATTCTTGGAGGCGGTTGTTTGGAATCCAGCGCGTACGACAACGCATTTATTTTTAATTTAAAATTGGAATAACTTCCATGAGTTGGGGGATTCCATGATATTACAGCAGTTTTACCGCTAAGTACTGCTACGGACAAGTTGGAAGGTGGGTCAGGAACTGCAATAGAAAGAAAAATTCGCATTTTACCTAAAAGGGGGCAATTGGCTTATCGATCGATCGATCGGCATATATTGGAAAAATTAACTGTACACAGTAGCGTCGCGCGAGTATAGCTATCACGTTTGCCATTTTGTTTGATACCTACCGTAAGTGGCGCCAGCGGAGAAATACTTGAATTAATAACTTGCCCAGGTCAGTCTCATAAAATCTAGTTGGTCGTGAGGGTATCAAACAGTATGGCCGCTTTTTTTGTCACTGACATTTAAGCGACGCTACTGAGTATTTACTTATACTGTGGTGCAGATGTCAAGTAAACAGACTTTTTTTTTTCTAAACTAAGTAAATAAATAGGGAAGCCAATATCTTGAATATTGAAAACATAGCTTGGAATTTTCTGTTTCTATGTTGTGTCTGCCAATGCAACACCCACTATAATTTTACCTGTCGTAAAATTTGCAGTCCATGTCAGTGTATTGTGCGTTGAATTCGAATAGTACAACCAAAAGTCGTACTTGGTCCCTGGCAATGCTTGTGAAAACTTAATTACGTCTCGTATATCCTTGGAGGCGATCGTGGTGTTTGGGGCAGGATGTCCAAATGGGGGGTAGTAATCCAAGCGATAGATGACCCCATCTTGGCCCAAGTTTCCCGGAATGTGAATTACTAATTCGGCACATTTGTAAACCTAGAAATAAAGAATATGATAAGCCCAATTTGCGATAAATCGCTACATCTGGCAACCCTGAGAAGGAGTAAGTTAAAAGTGAGTAAACAAAACAGCATCCGAACATCTACGTTCCACGTCTTATACGTATATGAAAAAAAAAACAATTGCCAGTTCAAAACAATTAATAGGTACAAATTAGCGTAACCACCCCGATTCTTCTCCTTCTTCTTCTAACCAACCTATACATGGATACGATATACCCGTCAAAAGGCCCCTCGCTTGTTTGTTTGCATACATTATTTTACCAATTAATTCGTGTGTGTTATTGTTTACTAACGAGTTTTACTTGTAATTACATCGCAGTCATGCGTCTATTAATTCTGCTGCGATTATTTTCTTATGAAAATCACGAAAGATGAATGCTGCGTCAACAATCACCGAAGTTATAATAACCGACAAATATTTCCTTTTCACAGGTCAATAAGAAAAGGATAGAGTTATGCTTTACATGTCTTCTAATTCAAAGACCTACTCATCGCGAAATAAAACAAGTGACACCTGTAACAGAAAAAAAGAGATATAAGGAAGAAGCGTTCTTATAAATACTTCAGCTTGATTCGACTCATTTATTTGACAATTCTCATGCCATGTGTTTATGTTAATAATTAATTAAATCTAACTTCCGCATTTTTATTTAACGTATTTAGTTCCTTTAAATCTCTCAAGTTTATTCACCCACGCACCAAAAGAACTGAGATATAACAACGTAAGGCCAGGTTTTGCAGTGACGACCACGAGCTATTTACAATTATTATCAGTTTATTGCGGATTCCTGAGGGTCGTTCAACCGTAAACAAATAAATAGGTCATTAGGGTAGTCCCTTAGCGCCGGTGGTAGATTCTAGGTAGCAGGTAGTCGACCGCCTAGAGGATAGGATAGTGGATGCCTAATTGAAATAATAAAACTTTAGGTGATCCTTGGGAACTCTTAGCCTTAGCAGGTAGACTGTCGGTTTAGTTTCGGTCCAGTTATTTAACTTGGCAATAAGTTTAATTTGTTTTTGTTTGGACAGTTCTATTGGTTGTTTAGTTGTCCGTAAAAGTCAACAAACAAGGTGACACGTCGGCTTGTTACAGTCCTTTTCCGTGAGCACCCCTCTATATAATAGCATATGGTCATTTTAATTTTATTTCTGCGTACACATACACATCTAATGAAGGAATTTTATTAGCTAGATCCACGTAATATAGTTTAATAATACATAGTTTCTCAGAAGCTCCGACAACCTTATTAATTGCGAGCAATATAAATATGTAAATAAAATTAGGAATGACAAAATCGGTTTTTTTCAACAAAACTTTTCATCGCCAACATATTATTTTTCACTTAAGTAACGTATGTGTTCCAAGAATTTCAACTGGGCTAAAAATAACACCAGAATAATTTTATTGTATGGCGCGTTCGTGAAATGCATTTCTATCTCATCATTAGTTGAATTAGAATAAGTATAAACACGTTCATCCCAAAATTAATAAGTTTATTGCTTTGCCAGTTATTTTAACTATTTTAATTCCGCTCTGCTCAAGCAACTGCTGATTTTGTATAAGTACACCAGGCGAAGTTATTTCAAAATTTTTAAACAGCTGTTGTTAACAGTCCGAAATTAAAAGGTCTATACTCAGAAGATTTTGTGATACTACGAAGATTTTTTTTAAATGTGACATTTATGCAGTTCTCTTGTTTTTAAAATTACATACATTTATTGACATCACATTGAGTGATAATGAAAGGACCTAAGCTCGATTGTAGTAATTATAGCATTCCATTTTTAAACTGGTTTTAGTTATTACTGTAACCATTAGGACACTCAGCTGATTAACGAAGCGCTCTGTTATAAATCAATTTATTACCCTCAGACAGTCAACCGTCTAGACCCGACTCTAAAATCTATATTCAAGGAAAAGAAACAAGCAATCAATAATTATTTTAGTTGATAAAATTACGATTACTGTTGCAGAACCGATTACCGATGACATTTGTATGAAAGTTAGCAACTATACTTTAAAACCAATACTCAAATTTCAAATAAAAAAAAAAAATGACTTCTTTTCTCAACTGTTTTGTACACGCAATGTAATCGTACACTATTAAATGATGTGCAGCACTCACGTCTGCTGCAACCGCCGCGTGTCATTGAACCATCCACCCCTTTCGCATTAATTAATGAAAAAGCTCTGGCAGACTAAATGCGAAATCGATACCCAAGTAGAAAAAAAAAGAAGTCATTTATGTCATACAGGGTATCTCAGGTTGAGTGGCCTATGAAGTTTTCGGGGAAGGGAACATGCGAAAATTCCGAAAATTAGTACAACAAGAAAACTAAAAGAAATAGGTATAGGGAATGCTAACACCAATCGATGCAGAATTTGATTCTGTATCTCAGGATGTAAAAATGTACAGGGTGTTCCCTTTACGAAAATTGAGTTTTGGACAGTTAAACATAATGAGCTTCGACACCATATTGTGATCAGCCTGTGATTTTTCAGGGATAATTAGAATTTGACTTGAAAATCTGAATCTTAAACTTTCAAACGACATGTCACTTCCGTCTTTAAATTTGAAATTGACGCAATACTTTATCTTAAATGAAAGATCACCAAAACTATTTTTGAAATAAATTTGAAGATATCTCAAAACCGGTTACATTTAGGTATATGGAAGCCATTACATTTTTTTATTTAGAATTTGCAATAAAAAATGTACCTAGGATTCCATTTAAAATAAGAAAGTTAACGGCGACTTCCGATATAACCGGAAGTGATAATAGTGTTTGTATTTAATATAATTATTTATATTAACTGAAGAGAACGTAACATTTCATACTATTGGTTTTCGATGCGTTTTAAATTCTGTGAAAATATTAGATTGTTCGGAAAAAATTGTCGTTTTCTTTTTAATTCAGAATGTTTATATACATCAGTATATAAATTTTGATTAAACTATATAATCACCTTTTGGCATCTTTCTGCTAGCAATTGTATTCCGCGATGATATCACCTAACTTCGCTGGAATCAAAAAGTTCTAGACATAATACGACATTTTTTTTCGAACAACCTAATACTATTGTAGAAATGATTGAAATATTCAGTCCAGGACCAATGTGAGACGTAAATCCTGTTCCACAAGAGCCTCCACATTTCGACGACATTTCATTCGGTTCACGGCCTTCCACGAGACTTATTTTTTAATATTCTCCTTGGCTTCGAAATTTTCCCACAACCTGACGAACAAGATGTTGTAAACTAGTACATACAATTCTGCTGAGAAATCGCAGCCGGTATTTTGTTTACATTCGAGATGCCTATACGTATTACCATAGTTTGTTACTCAATGTATTTTTAACAACTATTTTATATTATAAATACATACGCGTACTTATTAAGGCTAATAATTTTGTCCGACCTTCAATTATCGCGATATCTCTCCCCTGCTGGTGTGTTTGCTGATAATAAATAATTATTGAAATCAATAACTTTCGTATTATTTTAATGACGCAAGCATGTTTGTAGTGAATAAAAAAAAATGTTGAACATATCGAAGGACGTTAATTTTATAAACTAACTTTAAACTGTCGATGTAAGAAAGAGAATGAAGACAAAAAATAAACCCTACACAGTAATAACAAGTGTAGGGCCAATTCACATTCAATAGTTGTTATCTTAATTGGACTTGGATTTAAATCCATCGATAATTTTTAGTATGATGCATCAATGGTATAAGATCGTTCAAGTAAGGAGGTACTTACTTACACAAAATTGGCAAATCACTAACAAATAACAAAAATAATGGTGGTCCCGGAACTGTACCTTAGGGAACACCTCGATTCAAACCGAAAGAAAGCAGCTACTATGTCATGTTATTTATCCAGGCATCAAGTAATTCTAGTGTAAACCAACAAACCAATCGAAAAAAAAACTTTCATTTTCATAATATGAACCTATGAATGTACTAATCTGTAACAAACGAATCTATTTTCTGTTGGCTGCTTCTACATTTAGTCATAGTTGTTAAAAAAAAGTGGAGTGAATACTAATAAAGCGTGCGTCATTAATTAGATCAAATTGCTTTCACTTCGTAATTGCAAAGCTTGTTAGTATCGCCTTTTCTGATTCGCTTTTACTATTACCTTGTGCATTATTCATCGAATTTCCTTTAATGACTATTTTGTGGAAACATTATAATATTAGAAATTATTTAAAAATGAATTGAGCTGCATTACGAACGAGAATTTGTTGTTTAATAGTGCTTTTACGATTAGGGAATTCCGTGTAGTTACGAGATTACTTTGGTTTATGTTACTTGTGAGAAATACCTTGAGTTTATTAATTCTTAGTTATAAAGCGAAATTTAATTTAATTACAAATTCTGTATTTAATCAAGTATGTATATACATCTTTTTTTTTCTGTAGATTCATATACTTACACGCATGTACACTATCGTCCATAAATTTGAAAGCACCACGTCAAAATTTAAAACATTTTGTTAATTCTGCTTGGTATAATAAAAAGTATAATTCCGCAAATTGGATTATCAAGTAATTTTACCTAATGGTTCCTTTAATACATCTAATTTTAACACGTCGCGGTAGGTGGGATCAAATTACGGACGGCGGGCGTATTTGTACAGAAAATGAAATCCCGACGAGTCGACGGAGTAAATGAAACGGAAAGAAACATCGTCTCGTATCCGCTGACCACACTATTTCAATCAATAGATACTATAAATAAAACACTAGTGCCGGATTTCACAAACGTCACTTAACTTTAATCATCGATTAAGAATAATCATTGCTATGCCTTCTACACATGTAACCATGGCAACGTTTACTTTTAACGGATGATTAAATAACGTAATAAGTAACGTTTGTGAAATCCGCCATTAGTGTATGTACTCGTATTCGTTCGTTAGTCCGACATGTTTCAAAAAGCAAAAGCTTTTACGATTAATCTTAAAATTCCAGCATCCCGGAGAAACAGGGATAAGTTAGTTAATGAGTAACAAAGGCAACAGAACATTAATTTTAGGCAAGGTTTTTTTAAAAACACATTAATTAACATGACCTACAAATAACAGAATGATGTAGTAGTAGTAGGTTCCCGGATTCAAGGCCATTGAAAGTCTTGAGAACAAGTCATCTGTTTACGCTTCGTTGAAGTACCCATTTAAATAAAGTTAGCTTCACCAGAAAATACGTATTGCATGTGTATATAGGGTGTTTCTGAAATACTGCAAGCCCACTCCAATTTAACTCCTAATGTTAAAATCTATCACTTATTTTATTTCTATCAAAAGTATAGGTGTCCATGCCCTTTTAAAGAAATGATGGACAAACGAAATTATTTAAAAAAATTCAAAACATAGTATTCTCCGTTTATTACAAATTGTTCAGCCTAGTTTGCAAACATAATTCGTTCAGGACTGAATTAGAGCACTTGAATTTCGATTACCGAGATAATAACTACAAGTTGAGTAGGCTGCGATAATTACAGCACGATTAATAACACTTGCCGAAATTTGAACAACGATAAAATTGATTATGTAATCACTTGATACTTTCACATGTCACTTTGAGACCTTACAAAATAATTTTGCATATCAAAAAAGGGCACAAAATGAACTGGTGAACTGTTGACAGTGTCTATCTCTTTCCCGAAAACAATGTTCTGTGCTCTAAATTAAATGAAGTTAATCACGACATACGATCCTGACAGCCTACTTACAACTCGTGGGCCCTTCCGCATTGCAGACCCTTGCTACGCAAGGGTCCAAACATACGTAGATTCATCCGAACTTTACACAGGACATTACGACAAATTACTTCTACGAATTCAACAAGGAAATATCCCGTATTACGTAATTAAAGATAGTGGTTTCCTGTTTCTGGATTGAATTTGTATTTGCCGCAATTGTTTTCTTTTTATCATTGCAATTTTTATCTTCCTGCAAATTTTATTTTTACTGGCGATAAATATTTATTTTACGGTGACATCAGTTTACGTGTTGCGGTATTCAAGTCCACGTCATTTTTTTGATTGACAATAATTGTCAAAAGTTCTTAAAATTATTTTGAGACCTAAGCTTAAATTTAGACAATTGTCCCTGTGTGCCCTGTTTTTATTTTGAGCGTGATAGTCGAGATTATAAAAGAACTTCGTAATTAACTTAAGAGTGAAATGATTTTCATCTCATTTGTAACTCGTAAATTTCGGGTTTTATTTAGGTGTCGAAAATTTCATTCAAAGAATGTCTTGGTACACCAACCGGCAACTTCCTCGACGATTCTGTAAATAATTATATCGAAGAAACACAGTTAGCATGGTGGTATTTATAGCCGTGCATCGAAGTGATTCTTTCGCTTCAGCACATGGCCCATTATTTTTAGGTATCTGGTGTTTTCTTAACGAGGAAGAGTTATTTTCGTTATGTGGGACTAATGAATGAATGGACTGAAATAAATTGTGATGTTGAAACCTTCTGCCTTTACCGAATTAATTAACAACTGCGTTGAATATACATTTCGCTATCATTGAACGAATCTGCTTAATTAATTAAAGCGTATGAAATCGATGAAGGCTTTTTTAGTAGTTTCGTTGCTTCACATTGCCGAATATTTACAAAACATATTGCTATGTTATTATGGAGGATTTGCAGTTCTTGAAGGCACCTCCGAAGTCAAACTTCCTAGACCAGAAGTAAGCCCAATTTAGCCGATTTAATAACATGTACGTACGGTTTAATTTGTTTGACAACTAAAATCGGAATTACATACATGGCTATTCATTTAAGATCAAGCGCGAATGTGTGATTACAAAAGGAAAAGATTACGTCCTGAATCTAAAAGAATTTCATGTTATTATGAAAATCACGAAATTTGAATGCTGCGTCATGAATCACCGAAGTTATAAGCGACAAATTAAATATATTTGAGAAAAAAAAATCGTTGACGTTATACAAAATTCTAATGCACAGAATCTGACAGTTTTTTAATTAATGTGAATTCCATATTGTTGTGCACCCTGCATCTGTGTAGTTCTCATGGAAATAAATGAGGTACATATTAGATTCATATTAATCATTATCACAAGATACGAAAGTAAATTTATTAGTACTACTTTAATATAGTAATACAAATTGAAATCGTCGCAAGACCAACAGACAGAGCAAGACCAAAATGATAGAAAACAAGCAGCTCCACACACGTGCGTGTCTGTTTTAATATTATTTTTCACATATGCTGTTTATTAAACATGACGCATAATTGAATATTATATTTCATTGCGTCATTACCATCCGCAATTGCTTGAGACTGCACTGTAATAGTATATTGTGTAACAACAAAAAACCGAACACTTTTTCTTGTTCAGTTCAAGATTTTGCGGGGGAAGCTTTGGCCAAGGTTGAAAACAATAAAATTGGATGACACGCAAAAGGATTCTACTTTAAGTGACACCCTAGAGGTACCTAGATAAACTAACCAGTCGTAAAAATCCCCTCTTTACAGTGCAGATTTTAAGGGGGTTCTGGACCAATTTAAATTTTATACTGAAGTTTGTACTAAGAGACTGTCCTGAATGAAAACGAAACTTGCCTTTGCCTCGTGGAATCCCTGAACTCATTGTTCATATAGGATGGTCCAAAAGTGCTCTAAATTGTTTTATCGAAGTCGACATACTTCACCATGAGATCTCATAAATTTATTTATTACGGTACACACGAAACTGCGTTTGTAATTTAATTTCAAAGGTAAGAACTCATTAACTTTTAAAGGCGCAGCTACTACATGAAACCGTTGGATATGAGTAAATTATGCAGAATCGACACTTCGTCCGAATTCTTGCTTGATTACTCGTTCCATTTCTTAGTCGACTTGTTTGGTTAAGAGTTACATGGATCTTTTATAGATTTTGAATTCTAGAAAGTGGGTGAAAAGAATAGGAAAATCGGATATCTAACTAGGAGGTGTAAATAATATCAATTTGGGCTGGAATATCCAAAAGGAGGTAATTCTGCAAAGCTACACGTAGTGGAAAAACCAAGATTTTATGTGATCCCATATTTGACGAAATAGGCAATAATTTGTAATATTATACGTGCATCATTAAGCTAAGATGGTTTTGTAACAGGGATTTCAATGGCAGGCGCCAGATTAAAAAAGTATGTGTACCTGTAAATGGGATTTCCAGATGTTTAGCAACTGATTTAAATCGCTCACAAAATAAACGTAAGTGGCAATTACCGAAAGTACCGCTTTAAGGGTTTCAAAGAAACGGAGTTTGTAATAATTATACTCTACAAGTGTTTAACGAGCGAACTTAAAGTTTCGTTTATGCGAAAACTTAAAATTATTATCTGATATACAGGGTGAGTCACTTCTGCGATAGATCATTTATAGAACGAGATAGATTTTTTTCTTTCATCGGCACTAAAAAAGAAATATTTTATTTTACATCTTTTGTTACGATTACAAGCAATACAACCAGCAGCGTTCTACGTATACATATTCACACATTTCCGTTGAGAATACAATACTGGCTTACGGTCGTATCCATCTATTCACACGCGCTTTCCGGTGACATCCTTTCAACGTATTATATTATAGCTTCTATAAATAAGTATAACGAGTGTTGGCAAAGACTAGGAAGAGTTCGCGGAAATAGAGGAAGGTAAAGCCTACTCGTAGTATTTTAATGTCAGTGTTATTTTATATCTGCCGAATCTAGTTTTGAAGTTCGAGATTTGTGCAAATAATTAAAAACGTTAAAATTTATTTCAAACGCTTCGCTATGTACTTATTTTGATGGGTCCCAGTTCGATGGGAAGATTTCGAAAGCAGATACTTTCGTTAAATACTTTATTACATAATCTCCACCCTTCATCAAAAGTATAGTATATCTATTATTGTGTAATATAATAGATTCAGAATTTGTAGAACAGTCTGTTTATTAGGAATGTGCTGTTTTTCTCACAATGCACTAGTTACGAGGCTTGCAACGATCGAAACCGGTCACGCGAAAGAAAAGCGCGTCGTGCCGGACATCAAATGAAAGGGTATCGATGAGACGAACTCGGCTGTTACACCAGCGCCTTCTTGGACTCAAAGATGGCGGCTCTGTGATCGAAAATCGCCGCGTAAAAGATAAACACGTCGTGTCGCATATCGCATGAAACGACCCGACGCGACGCGACGAGGAGAAGCCGAACGACGAAAAATTAAGACTCGAAAAAAGAATTTACGATAAAATTCCCAGCTGAAAATTGAAAGAAAGATGACGATGAAAGAAAAAAAAGACCAATTAGAAATATAGCTGGCGCCCATTACATTTTTTGCTGTCCTATTGGTCGGGCGAGTAACTGGTCAAAAGGTTGGGAAGCGTGTGAAATGGTGGTCGAAAGACTTACATCACCTGCGAAAGAGGGTGCGTTGTTGAGAAGAAGGTTTCAGAATGGCAGGCGGCGTGGTTTGGCGAACGTTGAAGAGACAAGGAGAGAGTATCTGACGGCTGCAAGAGAGTGTAAAAGGGAGATTACAAGATTGAAGGGCGAAAACTGGAGAGAATTTGTAAGAACGAAAGGGAGCGTAGATCCTTGGGGTGATGTGTACAAGATATGCTGTGGGAAGAGGAAGAAAGAAGGGGTATGTTCGCTGATGATTGAGGGAAGGATGACTGCAACTTGGAGAGAGAGCGTCCAAGTGTCGATGAAAGAATTCTTCGGTGACGGCGAGAATGGTTTCAAGCGTGAGGTTGCGAATGAAAGGGATGTCCTGGATGATTTTTCTGTGGAGGAGTTCGACATTGCTGTCGGGCGGGTTAAGAGTGGCAAGTCGCCAGGAATGGATGGATTGCTACCCGAAATGGTAAAGAGTGTGTGGAAAGCGATTGGTGAATACATGTGAGTTATGTACAATTGTTGTTTGAGTGAAGGTGTTTTCCCGAGTGCATGGAAAAGGGCGAGGGTAGTTATTCTCCTGAAGTCACCCGAGAAAGTGAGGACCAACCCACGGTCTTACCGGCCGATAAGTCTCTTACCGGTACTGGGGAAGGTCCTGGAGCGAATGATGGTGAATCGGCTAGAGAGGATGTTGAATGATGGTGAATCGGCTAGAGACAGTATGTCTGACAGGCAGTATGGGTTCCGCTAGTGTTAAGAAGTATGTCCTGGGTGTGTTTGTCGACTTCAAAGGTGCGTTTGACAACCTCTCGTGGGTGAGTGTAATGGAGAGACTTCGAATGGTGGGGTGTGAGGAGTTGTGTCTGTGGAGTAGCTACTTCACGGACCGGAAGGTGTGTGTTAGGGGCGTGAACGAAGAGGTATGGGGACAGGTTGCGAAAGGGTGCCCGCAGGGTTCGATATGTGGTCCGGCAGTTTGGAATATGATGATGGATGTCTTACTGAATGAGCTAGCTGGTGACGGATGCAAGGTGGTGGCCTATGCGGATGATCTGCTGAAAGTCGAAAAGAAAACGAACAAAACTTGATAAAATCTTGAAAAAAATTTAAACAATCAACGTGCAACCCCAGCGAGACGAACGCAACTCAATTCAACCCAACTGAGCCCAGGCCAAAACGAAAAGATCAAGATCAAGCAACAAGAAAATCTGAAGAAACTTTAAAAACTTTTACAAATACTCAATAATAAAAATGGGGAGAAATTATCCAAACAATTAGTATTTAGAGGGACGAAGGCTGTAAAGGTCAAAGGTCAAGATCGAGCAACAAAAAAATTCGGAAAAAATGGGGAAACAATTAAAAAAAATACAATTTCGTAGTAAGAGGTAAAAGGTCAAGCCAAGAAAATGCGGCAGAAATGGGGAAAAATATTTTTAAAAAATTACAATTTCGAACGGACGAGGACGGTCAAGATCAAGCCAAGGAATTTGGTGAAAATGGGGAAAAATCTTTAAAAATTACAATTTCGAACGTTCGAGGACGATGAAGGTCTATGGTCAAGGTGAACCCAAAGAATTCGGTAAAATTTGGGGACAATCTTCATTAAAAAAAATTAACATTCGAGAGACGAAGTTTGAGAAACACTAGCGTCAATTTATGAAACTTCGGACGACTTTCGGCGTAGAGCCAAAAAATTCGGTAGAAATGCGGAAAAATCCTTAAAAAAATTACCATTTGGAACGCACGAGGACGGAAATGGTAAAAGATAAACACGTCGTGTTGCATATCAAATGAAACGTCCCGAGGAGAAAAACTTGACCATCATGCGGACGTCACCTTCTACGACGGAAATACTTCCCTTAAGCGATAAGCTCATTGTGTCGCATATCAAACGAAACGACCCGACGTGCGTGAGTCGACCGTCGATCGGACGCCCTCATGGAATCGAAGACGGCCGACTTACGCGATCGGATACCTTCCCTTAAGAGATAAGTACGTCGTGCGACCACTCGAACGAAATGGCATGGCGAGTAGAACACGACTCTATACTGTCTTTTTCTTATCTCTTTAATTTTCAAGGTGTACGAAACTGTAAAAGGAAGAGTAGGTTAGGATAAGACTTTTCTTGCCGCAGGGCCCATTGCAGCAAACTCAGAAACGGGCGACGGATTGTCACATAATGCAAATAAAGAGAAGAGAAGCATTCTTGGGGAATCAGGGTATCAAATATTTATGTTAATTGCTTCTAGGTAATTGTGGATAAGTACGATTCTACGTTTATAAAAGTCGGATTCTAAATTTAGCGGAGGTTGTAACCCGCTTTTAATCAAATTAATATATAACCTTGTAGATTTAGCTATGATTAGGGGACATTCAAGCAAGAGGTGTAAAGGGGAGCCAATGGCACCGCATGCACAGTGGGGAGAGTTCAAGATATTAATCCTGTATAAATGGGAGGGGTTGCGGGAATGGTTAAACCGAAGTCTACACATCATGTTGGTCATTTTACGGGTGAGGCTGATATCCTTAAACCATGGGACAGTGCTGACCTCAGGTTTAATGGAATGGAAGAATTTCGCCTTAGTTTTCGAGAAATCATTCCGAGTTTCCTGCCAGTTTTGTTCAACGTTAGGCTTGTATTTGTTTCCAGCTTCTTTGTAATTGAGTTTATACTTGTGCAGATCATTTAAGTCAGTTGCTAAACCCTCAGCCATTTCGATGTCTGAAATTCTGGATTTGATTTCAAGCAAAACTTGAGGACTGTCTCCTGTTATTCCGGTGGCTTTCAGTGAGGTAAGACAACTCAAGGAATCAGAGAAAATTACCGCCCTCCTTTCATTTTCTTGTTCTATGTAAACAATCGCTTCATAGATCGCAATCATTTCTAGGCTGAATACCGATAAGTCAGGGTTGAGCCGCTTACTAATTTTGTGTTCTTAGTCAATGTAAATCCCTATTCCTGCTTCACGTCTGCTGGAAGTTTTCGAGGCATCCGTAAAGATCAAAGAATATTTATCCTTAGCCAAATCTTGGAAGGCATGTTGTATAAGGGATGACGGTAACGTATCAAGTTCACCTTGACGGGCCCAGACATAGTCAATTGGCATTGATGTTATCTGACACCAAAAATCACTAGAAAAACATGGAAGAATATCCAGTGCTTCAATTTTTAAGGACTCGTCGCGTCGGAGAGTTCATTATAACATTGCAATAAAAGCAGTGGTCCTTGATTCTTCCACAAGTTAGTCCTGGGGTTTATTATGAGGTCACTCATTTCCCTCATTCTTAATGCCTTGAAATTGAATGGATTTAAGAATCATGTTGGAAGTTAGCCACTAATGCCCGGTTTTTAAGTAGAGCTTAAATTTAAGTTATGTTTAGAATGTGACATTTACGTATAGTCACTATAATGCCAAATACATTCTGATTGACATTTAAACTTCAACTTAAGTATCAATTAGAATGTGACTAACATTTTGTTAAATCTAAAAATAATGTCAAAGTCTAAACACCACTTAAATTTAAGCTCTGCTTAAAAAGTTGGTGCAACCGAGCATTAGTACGCAGAATCATCGGTAGTTCTCCTGTTTCCACTAGAATGGCCATGGTAGGTGTAGATTTTAAGGCTCCCAAACACAGGTCCCAAACAGGTCCTGTTTCAACAAAAACCACTCGGTAGGTAAACCTTCCTAATTGCATGATCTCCCATGTGCTTAAAAAAAAACTTCAGAAGAACGCCCCACAAGACGAAAAGAAACTCGGAAGTGGAGGCGAACATAAAACAAAATCAACCGGAAAAAGGAACAGTGGGTACTACAGCTTCTTGCAGACAATCCCAACATTTCGCCGCAGAAAGTACAAATGTCGTATATGTACTACCTTATAAAGTTTTCTTTTCTTTGGCAGCATGATTCCAAACTGTTCTTCTGGCGATTTGACAGCCATTTTTTATGTGCGTTCACTGTCGATTAGTTTTGATTATTGATAATAAATAGAAATTGCAAGGGGCTAGTTCCAGGACTATAGGGTGGATGGTCATATCTAAGACTGCTGGCAAACAAATGGGACTATGCCATTCAGCATTAACCGTACGATGGTTCTCAAGTGCTATTGTTGCCACGTGATCTGACCCTGAGAAAGAATTAGCAATCATTTGTTTTCTTGCATTGAATCTTTGTTAAACTTTAGTAGGTTTACCTCACCTTCGCACATCCATCCACTCCGTCGAATAGCGTTTTATTTCCGGCTCTTAACAATAAATCCAGCTCTCATCTACTGTGAGATATTAAGATATCATACATAATATAGCTTTTGACCGGCCCCGTCAAATTTTGGAAGTCCAATCAATTTTTTTTAGGCTTCACTTTGTCAGTGCGGTATATCCAGCGGAAACATGCTTCCTGGCGTTTAATTTTCCACGTGGGATAATTTTAATTGGCGTCATAGAAATGCCTAACGTTGCGTGAATTTGCCTCTAAGTAATTCATCTGTCTTCTTCTAACATGTGGCGCATATAATCCGCATTTTTTGGGGGGAACTAGCTGTGAGAAAACGACCTTCACGAGAATCGTCTTTTAAGGATTCTCGTCTTTAGGCGGAAAATGTTATAACACCTTTCCACAGTGAATGAGATTTGGAGCTATTTTGCCAAAAACAGTTTTCATCTTTTCCTTTTCCTTTCAGCTTCCACCGTTTTATAAGAAGTGATCAAATGAAAAATGAATTAGACTTGGCGGTGCAACTAAATACGCATGTGTGCATTTAGTTCCTTCAATCACTTTTGTGACGTTTCTATAAAGCAAGAAGACCGTTTTATTTAAAGAAAAATGACCACTGCCTGCTGCACCAAAACTCATTTGAACTATGTATATGAATAATTGCGTGAGTAACGTAAAAGAACATTTCCGGTGTGTTATTTGTGTTACAATTGATTGACAATTAGTATTAATATGACGTTATCCAAGAGATGCGTTTGAATTCCAACGCCTACACTAATTCATTTTTATATTGATCGCTTGCTATTTAAATTATACATGACAAAGGCGATTTCAAAGTTAATATATTTTTTCGATTGACTGCTCTAGTGTCTATTCAGAGTATACCTACTCATCTTGTTTTAACCTCGCGGACAATTTTAGGTTTTTGATATCAGAAGTAGGCAGTTTGCCTTGAAGATGCTGAAGGAGTACGAATAAATAAACACATATAAAATAAATATGCAAGATTCCGCGATTCTGTGTTTGTGGTTTGGGAGACCTTAGGTAAAACCTAAGGTCATCCGTTCTTTGGTAATAATAAAAAAATTAAATGCAAATCAGTGACCCGAACAAATAAAAAAAAATTGTAGGCATCTGTGTGAACAAAAAAAGAAAAGAAAAATTTTGGACGAAAGATTTCAAGTTGACAAAGTGGCCCTAATTTGTTTTAGCCCCTGTGCATACTAATAAATCTGAAAGTTTCGAATTGTATGGAAATTTTTACATAACATTGCTGAATTAGAAAGTAGATTGAAATTAAACGAAACGAAGTCAAGTTGTATGTGTCATACAACAAATTGTGCATTTGAATTAAAAAAGATAAAATAAAAATAGACAACCGCATTACTTAGTTAACCGGAAGTCGAACACATATGTCTTTGGAATGAAAATACACACTGAAGTATTAGAAAGTTACGTGCGCGTAAAACGCGTACAGAACAAACCACTCATTAACATTTTTTTACTTGAAATTCTAAATAATACCGACAGGTACTCACCTTGAATAAGAAAAGCGTAGCAAAATAAAATAGGATCGTGGAATATTGTGAAGGCGTCATTTCTAAAATTCAACACTAAACGAGGCACAGGTACACCAAAGAAAACAAACACGAAACAGGTACAACACGGCAGCTCGAAAAAAAAAAGAGCGACCGTCGTCAACAAAACGCGAAAAGCAGGCGACACTGTCTTTTTATTGGACGTTGAAAAATCATATTGGCACAAGTCTTAGTGCCAGCAGGAAGTAAACATAATAAATTTTTGTCTGGCCGCGGTTATTCACGCAACATCCGAACGTTTAACACACGACGAGCTGACGAGGATCGAACACCATTTCTTTCTCTGGCAAATACTGGAGCGAACTCCGCGTTAAAGACCTAGAGTGCAGCACGCAAATTGTAAAATTTAAGAATTCGAACGCGTATTTCCAGCTTATGCAACAGGTGGAAGCACGGCGCAGGTGTGACCTGCGCAAATTTAATTACCTGTTGTGTAGGCAACCAAGTATGCGGCCTCGTCTTCTGGGGTGTCTATTCAAAACTATTTTAATAATTTCCTAATTAAATCAATTCTTTCCAATCCCAATTTTTGTAGGTATTGTACGTGCTTCTCTATTGCCATACTATTTTTTATATGAATATGAATACTTTTTTTAACGTAGACGTATTGTGAAAGGTATCGTCCACTCTTCCTCTAAGGGCAGTAAGGGCTTCTTTGTAGCGGATCTTGAGGCTGTTTCTCACTGTCGCCACAGATAATACATTATTGATTGATTATTGATAATAAATGTCTCTAGATAGCCAATGAGATAGGAACGAATAGATGCTCTAAAAGTAGTTTGCGCAAACAGATGACATCTATTGAGTATTTAACAAATTCGAACACAGAACATTTGTCACAAACCATTTGCTGATTTCAAAGCTTAGTTGGTTTATTTACCGCCAGATGTCTCTTTCAAATAACAGAAAATTAACAGAAAAATAAATAGTACATTCGACTGGGACTAAATTGTGCACTGAGTGCGCATTCAGAATATTCTCATCTTATTTTAACCTCATGTAATGAAACGGGATGGAGATATTCTGAGTGAGTACTCACAATTTAGTCCCAGTCGAATGCACTATAAGTGTGAATAGGGCTAGGATGATGTCACGTACGGTTACAGTATGCTGTTAATTCTCCTTCTTAACTTTGCATCTCATCACTTTAGTTAGAGAATTTGTTTACATGTAACTTATATTTACAATAATTAATAATTGAAGTATAGTCTAAAGCAAAAAATAGACAAAAACAGTTTCCTGTAATTGTCCTTTCTCATTTTTCTTTTTATAAAAGCATTAAGGCATTTTAAAATGATTTGTAGAAGTTTTAAGTTTGTTAAAGTTAAAAGCTTTCAAACTTCTTATGTGTCATCTGTGAAATCGTGCTTAAACAATATCATTCTGAGAAAGAACAATTACAGGAAACTGTTTTTGTCTACTATTTTTTGCTTTCCGTTGTATGTTTACAGTTTTAGTACTAAAATAGTATGAAAGTAGAACACTGTAATATGTTAGGAAATAAACTACAATTATCTAACTTTAATTGCAGTGCAATATAACCGAATCAGTCAGAGACTGCTTGCACAAATAAGCGCCATCTATTATACAACTTATCTATTCCTTCCTCGGTGCTTATAGGCACAATAGGCAACTCCAAAAATGAATGAGACCTCTACTGGAAAGAATTTTAAACTACTTAACAAGTAATAGGTTCATCGTTACATTAGGTTAAAGCAGAAAAGTGTTTGTGTATTCTTTGTTTTAATTGTACAATTTTATATATTTTAACATAATTTACAGGGGCTGGTGAGCATTTAAGTATTTCTGTACTTGGAGTATTTTTTTTAAATGGCAAAAATAACTAGGAACAACACAAATTGCTGTGTTTATGACTGCCATTTCAGAAAAAGGAAAGACCGAAATATTCATTCTCATAACAAACAGTGTATTTGTATAATATACATGCTCTTATCCCAATGTTAAACAGATCATCTGAGTTCATCGAAACTAAAAATATAGTATACGGTACAGGTTATGTATGCAAAACATTACTTCTCTTCCACCATGTTTGTTTACTATCGAGAGCGCCCTCATCGGTGATTGGAATCGCCTATTGGTGCTTATGCATCAGTCCCATGACCTATGTCCTTATGGGCGGTTTCATTGTCTTTAGCAAATACCACAACCAGTCATAGATGGCACTATAGTCCGCAGTTCAAACTGTAAAACGGGAAATGTATCCGGATACGCAAAAAAATTATATCTTTTCCTGAGTGGTTGGTTATTAATAACGAATCGATCAGGAAACGATCCGCAATCAATATTTTGCGTATCCGGATGCATCTGAACTAATAGCGTTTTCGATTGATCGCAGTAGTGCGCACTCAGAATATGTTCATCTCATGTTATTGCATGAGGTTAAAAGAAGATGCAAATACACTGAGTGCAACCGGTGCAGGTGAAACGAAAACGCTATAAGCTTTAGATCTCCTCAGCATGTTGTAAAAGTATTCCTTGGTTATTCTGATGTCAATCTGTGTAAATCTAGATATCTAAGGCCCGGTTTATCAATCACTAGTTAACTCTAACTTTCAGTTTGTTCCCATAATAACTACTACGAAGACAATTGTTGTTATGGTAATTAACTAAAGGTTAACTTTAAATAATTAACACTCTCAGCCGTTACTTTGTGAAATTCCATATTAAACATAAAAATAAAACACAACATGTATTTTTTTGAATAAGATCACTTAACTTTATTTATTGTGACTGCAGTTTCAACAAGTTTACTGTCATTTTCGAGTTCGAAATGTTCTGTGTTTTATTTTTATGGTTAACTTTAACTTAAAGTTAACTTGTGTTTGATAAACCAGGCCTTAGATGTCATAAATTATATTTTATTAGGTATGTTCGTCTGTTATGCATTTTTCTGCACTTTTTGCACCAACCGCTCCTGAGAGAGTGAGATGTATATAATATAATGTAAGTACGAGTGAGAAAAATAAACGAACAAACCTATTGACGTGTATTCCTAACGTTTTGAGAATAAGTTAAATAATTCCATATCTTAATAACGGTAAGGATCTTTTTATCATTTAATGCATTATCATTTAAATGCAGCGTTAATTAGTTGTAATAATTAAGGACTTCATAAATTACGGGATAAAACCTTTTCACCAAGGGCGGTTTTTATATAAAAAAAATGTGCAGTACGATCTTGCCCCAACAAATACACAAACAATTCAAATGTGCAGTATTTCTTATTTCCAAGATATATATAAAAAAGGGTGCATTGTGGTTGGAAATTATAAATAATCCACAATTAAAAAATTTTCTAATTAAGAATGCATAATTTTAACAAGCTTGGCATTTCACAGTTTGGCTATTTTATCGTTCACTTTCCCATAAAACTACCAAATAAGCTGAGAAATGTAAAGTCCGTTAATATTATATCTTTCACTCACTTAAGATTACCATAAGTAAACTGTAAATAAGTTCAAACCTGGCGCGTTTAAGCATGGCCAGCTCCATTAACATTCACTGACGTGTATGTATGGCCGTTTCAACTCCCAACAGCGCTCCCTATTAAAGATACTACAGAACTACTCATGGTAACGTAATGACAACTGCAATTACTTAAAAACTCACAAGAGGCGCTGAGGGGAGTACCCATCAAAATTTTTAAAAGTCGAATTGAAACGGCCATACATACACGCACGTCAGTGAATGTTAATGTAGCTGGCCATGGTTTAAGCGATTAATTTACGCACCATTCATAGACGGCGCAATTAGTTCACTTGCACTTTCATAACATTGGATGTCGCTTCTTTTTTAAATATATTCTGTGTTATATGCACTTATTAGAATTGCTAGTACTGCTACAGTAGATGGCACGGTTAGTTCTTTCTCCGATTTCTCCGTAAAGTCCCTAGATAGCTAAAGTACCGTAGTTAGCGCCATTTTGAGTCAAAATAAACGGGCAAATTTAAAACTAAACGTAAACAGGTAATAGCTGCTTCTTTCGTTCAAACGTGGTTCAAACCAATCATAGAATCAATGATTAGGTGAACAGAATCGTATGATCACCCTATGCACATCAAACCGATAATGTTTTTAGGTTACGTTTTTGCGATCAAATCATAGAAAATCAAACATAACTTGTGATTATCCAAATTGTAATCATGAGGGCTTAAATCAGAGGTGGGGGAGAAAGTAATCACGCCGAATTGTGATCACGATTACATGATTAGTAATCATGAGTATAAACGAAAGCACCTAATATGATTTCAAATTTGGCGCGCTTATTTTGACTCAAAATGGCGGTAATTGCGGTACCTTATCTATCTAGGGACTATATTTCTCCGCTTAACGATACACTTCTAAAACGCATTTGATAATGCAGAAGCGCATTAATTAATACAGATTGTTGACAATTTGCACATGGTAATAACCGATGAGGAACTATATAAATATTACAAAATCAGTCATGGTTCCGTACTTCTGGTACTACTACGATACTAACCTGAACGGTTAGTGGTAAGAGGACCGGCCTTGCAACCGCATGGTCGTCGGTTCGAACCGCACTCGGGATTTTTCTCGGGGGTGGTCGGTATCGACTTCAGGTACCCTTCAGTGTTGGGGATAAAATTCGATACTGCTTCCCCTTGAACGGCGAGAAGGTTGGAAGTATCAAAGCCATGGGACACTTTACACACACTCAAATACACTCCCGCTCCTGAGGTCCTGACCATGCTCATCAATCCCAAATGGCAAACATGTAGCCAACAGGAACAGACGGCCAAAATCAACACGATAATGTAGATTCCTGGAATAAACTGAAACATTAAACATCATACTGTAACGATTTTAAAGGTTCTATTATTTTTATTTTAATCAAAACACGAAATAGTTAATAATCTAATTTATTAACAAGTAACACTAATTAATACTAACTTAAACAATAATTTATTTATAAACTAATACGTAATTTATGTTAACAGCCGAGCGAAAGTTTATAACGCGACTTCGATTCTGAACTGTCCAATGCAGAATTAATTTCGAACTGAACTCCACCCCCGGCCGCGTGCATTTTATAAACCGGCTCTCTTCGAGAATGGCCTGGAACGCGACGGGCTGCATCAGATTGATTTCATCGCTGACGTGATGTCGAAGCGTCCGAAGCATCTCGTCTAAGACGCGTCGGCGATGACACATCAGACGGGCTGGCACCGCAATCGTCACAATACGTTCATATACCGTCAAATCCAAGAGATGGCGCAAATTCATGTGAATTACTCATGAATTTCGTTGACAATTGTGCGCACAATGTTTATATTATTAACTGTTTTTGTTAATGAATCAAAGGATGTGATAAAGTGCCTCTTCAGATTTTATTTAAAATCGTAAGTTATTATAATATAGTATAATTTATTATTTTACAAGTTAAAAAATATTTTTAGATGAGTCGAAGATAATGTGCAATTTTAAACTGTGACGACAATAGTATTACCTATGCATGGTTTTCCAGAACCTATTAAAAATTTTGAGAAATTCAAACTATGGTTGTCAGCAACAGGAGATATTAATTTAAAATTAAAAGGAACTAAAAAAGTGTATGTGTCGAATAGAATTTGTCATAAACACTTTGTAGCAAATAGCAAATTATCAAAAGATGCATATCCCACCTTAAATTTACCTGGTAAGTTAATAGGTATTCTTATCCACATGAAAGCATAATAAAATAGTTTTAAATGCAGAGCCTCTAAATGTTGAAGATATAATTCAATCTGTGCAATTAGCTGAATAAACTATTCCAGAAACACTTGATTATGATGAAACCACCAGATCGACTGTAGTGCCAATTAATATTACGTTGCCATTTGAAATACCTTCTACCCTTTTAGATACAGGAGAATCCCCAAGGAAGCGAGTATCACCTAAAAAGAAAGGTATTTCTATAAATAAAAATTATTTGTTTACTGTCTTAAGTCCGCATGTGACATTATACTGATCATTATACTCAATTTGATAAAACTTGACTGCCAAACTAAATCAAAGACATCACAAATAGGTCTGTTCATTTCTTCTTTGTACTTTTTGCACCTGTTTTAAATCAAGTGCAAGTTTAGTTTCGTGTATCAAAGCTAATCAAGAAATAGGTGAACCAATGAACATATGTATTTAAGTGCTGAAGTTGCAAAAAATCCAAAACTAATGCAACAAATGTTAAATAGGTATCATTTGATGTGTAAAACGAATACTTCACATAATTGCACACTCAGCCTGTAGTCAAGTTTGATCAAACTGATTAATGATGTAACACAGACTTTAGTAATTATAACGAAAGAAATTCTGTTTTAGAAATACCAGGAAAAGAAAGAAGCCATCTACATCTACTTTTATTTGTGAGGGTGTAATGGAAAATGCTCAGCTCTGGGTTGATATGCATTCTACATCAAGAGGTAAATATTTCCAATTCTGTAGTAAATATTAATACTTAATTTTGACCTGTTAGGAATAAGATCTGAAGAAATGCAATGTCCAAATGTTTCACTAAATACAGAATTTGTTACTATTAGAGGTAAACATTTCTTATTATTTTTTTAAAACATGCAAATTATAAATAATATAACATCCTGTTCTTATTAACCAAAGCATTTAATAATAATTATTGCAATAAATTAAAATATAATTAAAAAATGTATCTTTCATATTTAGGTACATAATTTGATATTTTGTAGATGATATTCCTGGAAGCATGGCTAATACAAAAAAATGTAAAACGTTCCCTTTTTGGCAAGGAGTCAAGCAGAGTCACAAACGAAGAACTTAATTTATTGTAAAGAAACATTTATACAAACATTGCTAAGAATTTTTATTTGCATTTCATGGTATTTGCCACAAATTATATATAAAAATAACAGACATTTAAGTAGCGACATCTTTCGATCGCTTGTTGACCTGATATTGCAGTAGGATTGCACAAAAATTTTATAAAAATAACGTTAGCATCAAAATAAAAGAGTTTGTGCAAGCCAATGTAAATTTTCAATTTCAACATTGTGAACATCGCCAACAGTTGGAAAACAATATTATGACTAAATTTTGTAATTTAATAATTTACAATTATTGCAATATAATTAATAAGATTTTAAATGGGAAAGAAAAACCTCGTGCTAATTCTGATTTTTTTCAAAAATCAGCATATCAATATTATGTGAAACGCATGAAAAAATAATATTTATTTTTATAGAAACGAACGAAATTAATAATATTATTAATTTACAATTATTGTATATTTTATATTGTGCATCTTGTAATCCGGACCAACCACGGATCCCTTAATCTGGATCGCAGGTCGGGTGTTTTCGTTACGTATTTCTCGCCGTATCTGATTAGCACGGGGAAACCCCGACTAAGTGTGGAACATAAAAAGGTAAATATAGAATGCTATGGCAGCGTGCAATCGGGTTAAGCATTCCCCAAACAAAAATATCAGTATTTAATAAGAAATAAATTTTGCATAATAATAATATCTTGAAAACCATCAGAGGGAAACAAAACATTGTTTATACAAAATCGAAGGAAAATTACATTTCGCGTCAGACAACACAGAAGAAAGCCAGCGGTTACATTAAAAAAAATTAGTTATTCATTGTTGAAAACGACTAACTTCTGTAAGCTCTTTGTAAAGTATACGATTTATCTTTTATCAGAAAAAATAAAATAATGTTCTACACTGGTTATTTTTCAGCTTGAAAATTATGCACAAATGCGATTAAGATGCACTACTCGACAGAAAATAAACAATAATAATCTTATTTTAATGTTTATGAATTTCCTGCTGATCAATGAGATTACAATGAAGAAAGGAATTGTGCAAGGAGAAAGATCTCATCAGTAAAAATAACAATAAGAGGAAAAAAATAACGCAGACACTTTTTACAACAACCGAGAAGATATCTTGGTGTCCTCGATTCAGGAGTTGAACGCCGGAGCGTGTGGATTTTTATTCCATAACGTATGTATGCGAATAATAACACGTCACGTTGAGAACAGATTTTACGAGGCAAGTTCTCTGCGATTTAAATGCTAAACATAAACTTGCACTCTGCATTCTCAACATGCCGAGCTAGAAATGCCGTTACTAAGTTAAAATTAGCTCCGAAATTGGGACAGCACATCCTTCCTCCACGCTTACTCCATATTCGAAAGGAAGAGAAAAAGAATGAAAAGAAGACATTTACTTTGTTCAAGTCACAGAAACTTGACATAAGAAAATTGTATTGTTTTCATAGCTGGGTAGATGATCTAAAAAACTCCCCTCGTACCATCTCGATATTTCCTTTTCTTAGAAGAAAATAACCGTCTTTGATTTAGAAGGAAAAGAAAGACCTAATTAAAAGAGTTTCAATCAAAAGTTTAATTTTATTCAATCTCCATTTAAAAGCTCGAGCGCATAGTAGCAGGTAATTGCTTCGTACGTTTTTCAAAGTATTGCAATAGTGTTCTTTTGTACTAAGTGTCTGAGAAACTTAGACCAAAATTTTGGTCACGTATTCAAGCTCTAAATGCGGTCTTTATTTTGTCAACAAAATTCCGTGCAATTGTTTACGGTCAATTTTCATTAATGTCAGTAATAATAAGTTCGCAAGCAGCGAGCAGTTTATGTATGAATTTTGTTTGCTCCGAGACGGTCGTGACAGGAACTGTATGTACGTAATAATTCGATTCGAAGGTTCCGTATATGCCATTGTCCGTTTACACTCGGGTATTATTAGGAAAGGTAGAAAGCTAACGTGTAGATGTTTAAAATTTAAATAAACAAGTTGGAGTGAGCTTGACCGATGATGTCTTCGGGTTATTGGCCTCTTCGACTTGTACTTCCCGGTTTTGCTCGCCGAGTCTCTTTTTAGTCATTCGCCACGGCCTGGTCACTTCGCCAACCGTGTAGACGAGCGACTTTTCTATTCTTTAGCTGTTGTTTCTCTTCTTGCTGCTTCTGGTCTCATTAAGCTTTCAAGAAATTTAATGAAAATTCAAAGTACTTTAATCTACTCGGTATATATTTGTATATGTGTCTACAAATGTGATTTAATTTTATAATTATTGTATTAATAATAGGTTAAAAGAATTGAATATCAAAACAATTTACGACTTTTCAAGATTTATCATCATTAAGTTTTGTAATTTAATTTTGCAATAATAATATAGAATGATTCTTAATTGTCGTGCTTGATTAAAATCATAACTAAAGTCACGATACATTATTGGCATTTAAGTTAAACGCAAGGTAATTCAAATCTGTATCAAGATTACGCTTTGATGTAGCTAATAACCTTTAAAATTTTTGCTACGGTGTATTTACAAAATGTAGCATTATACACGTCTCAGTATATCGTGATTTAAATAATTGCAGCATCAGTATATCGTGACTTAAATTGTAGCATGCACGACATTACTTTTGATTGCGACTGTACATATTTAATGTGTAGAGTTCCGGTTAGCAGATATATTAAGTTGTTGCTGATACCGAAATAAAAAGAAATCCTCAACCTTGCATTCAAATTCTTCAAATCCTGAAATTTTCCTCATGCTTATTAAATTTCTTCAAGTTTGGGTTTTTTTCCTCAAAGTTGGCAAGACTGGTGCCAGCCCGTTTCCAATTCGCTGATTTTCTCTCTAGATCTGGTGACTTTCTGTTGAAATTCAAGACAAATTTTAGTAAATTCAGACAATTTGAAATTTAGTGATTTTGTGAGCCGTTTAGTGACATATCTAGCGATTTTTCCATTTTTAAAGCTACTGGAACAGAGGGACCTGTGTGCCGTTACCAGAGTGAAAGGACTTCTAGACTGGATAGGGCTAAAGCTTGTGACAAAGAAGACGGAAATGGTCATTTTGGCTGGTAAGAGGAGCCTTGGAGCCAGGGCTCTGAATCTGAAGGACACTAGCGTCACCAGTCAACCAGAGATAAAATACTCTGAAGTATATCTAGATAGGGGTATGAGGAAGACCACGCAAGTTAAAAAACATGCGAGAAGGCACATAAGGCAAGACTTAGGTATGCCAAACGCGGGAGATGCAAGACCCAAGAAGAGAAGTGTACTAGCAACGCTAATCTCCTCGATCATGCTCTACGCAGCCCCGATATGGGCACAGGCTATCAAATATAAATAGTATGAGAGCTTGCTCGAAAAGATGAACGTGAAACACCTTCCATCAAATTGAAGGTAGAGGAAAGCAAAGAGATAGCATTCATAAACATAAACATAAACAGGGACATCACTTTAAAGCGGAGGCTCGGAAGGAACTCCTCCATAAATGGCAGGCTAGATGGGACACCTACAATGGCTGGGCCAAGGTATTTATCAAGAACATCGAAGAATGGTGTAATAAAGAATGGGGGGACACCGATTATTACATGACGCAGGCCCTAACAGGGCATGGTGTATTTGGAGCATACCTAAAAAGGAGATAAAAAAAGCTGAAACCGTGCAGAAGAAGAGGAACATACAATCTTCAAGTGTCCGGAGTGGGATGATCTAAGACGCCAGGCAAACGCGAAGTGCGGAAAACGAATTAGTAAAGATGATATTGCTGAGGTCATACTGGAGAGCGAGGACGTGTTGCGCAGATGCTGAAGGGAATCATGAACGCGAAGTGTAAAGAGGAGCTGAGGAGAACTGGAACCCGAAACTACTAGATTCCATAAGACAGGGAATGAAGACATACGAAGAGACGACATACACTTCTGAAGAAATGCCGAAAGGCGGATACCGGCTGTGTATAGTGTGCGAGAGAGGAAAGCAGTTGGTAGCAGTTAGCAGTTGGTAGGCGTGCGTTGGTAGGTGGTTGGATGGGTTGGGTTGCCGTGAATTTGGTATCCTGGCCTAGATAGCCGTTGGTATAAATCCAACACACTCCGTGGCATTACACCACAGCCTTGGGGCGTCTTAGGAAGATTCTGTAAACCTCTATTAAAAAAATTATCACATTCCGGGATAATGCCAGTGAATTCGGAACGGGTTGCAACCCTAAGCGACTTATTCATTTATTTCTAACGAAAAGAAGTTTATCGGTATTGACAGCTGATAAGGTGCACTTTGATAGGCTACGACTACATTCAGAAAGCAAAAGTGTAATTAAAAAATCATCGTACTTGTTTGGACAGTGATTTTCACAGAAATAAACTCAAACTTTTTTATGATTGTGTCGAAGCAGCTCATCTGTTGCAAAAAGCATCATACCTGCGCAAGTTATTATCGTTTGCTATCACCGTTGTCAAAATTTACTTTATCTAATCAAACCTAACAAAAAAACAAAATTTATAATAAAGATCAGATCGCGTCCTCGCTCTACGACGTTCCTGCATAAATAAATAGTGTGAAATATTGACATATGAATTTAACTAAAATGGGATAGTTTTCTAATAACATTTTCCTTGGTTGATTGCGCCTTCAGTCTATAATGAAATATACATGGAAATATAAATTATATAATAACCGAATAAATAAACCGAAATGGAACTTAACCTAAACGATAATCGAAAATTAATTTGTACGGTTAAACACATCTGTTGAAATGAAAATCTAAACTTCTAAATCAATTGATTTAATAACTGCGATAGCCTAACTAATAATTCCTTGGTTGATTACGTCTTCGGCCTCTAATGAATAATATGTGGAAATATAAATTTAAACAGAAGTGGAACTTAACCTAAACAATAATCGAGAAATAATTTGTACGGTTCCGGTTAGAAAAGATAGATGCCGTTAGCGAATTTACTTGACATAAAGCCAGCAGATTGATAAAGTACCGACACGAATGACGTTAAAACGATCAAACATAAAAAAAGTTCACAATATAAAAAATAGACAACACTTTTATTTCCACCTTATCTCTACTGACATTCACAAAATTTTTAAAGCTAGTTTAAAGCGAGAAACGTGCGCCCTCTAGTGGATAAAAAAAGTATAGTTCGTGGTGCATTCGTTGCTTCATGTCGGCAGCTTACCTTAATTATCTACTAGGCTCTGAACTAGAACTAGAACTAACACGGAAACTATAGATATTAATTTAATTAAAAAATATATTAATTTAAAAAAATTGTGAGAGTTGTGAATATGAAACACTAAGCCGAAATTTTCATTGATTTTCCGAAGTTTGCACATAAATTAAATTTAGTTCCGATAAAAAAAAATATAGAGGGAGCTGGCGAATTTACTTGGTTCCATGGACAGTATACATCCAGAACATACGTGGGAACTCTAGACATTAATAGCCTTTTCAGCGCACTCAGAGTATGTTCATCTCATGTAATTGCGTGAGGTTAAAAGAAGATGCAAATACGCTGAGTGCAACTGGTGCAGGTGAATCGAAAACGCTACAATTAAACCAAAAAATTATAAATTAAAATAGAAAGGACCTTTCAGGCAATATAAGCAGAGGATGTAAATAAACGTAATTCTACGGACTTGAGTATGAATATGAAACTCGAAATTTTCATTTATTTTCCGAAGTTTGTAAAAATTGAATTTGGTTCCGATAAAAAAATAGAGGGCGTTGGCGAATTTACTTTTTTCCATAGACACTACACATCTAGAACTTACATGGGGACTCTAGACATGAATTAAACCAAGATTATAAATTGAAATAGGAAAAAATCTTTAGGCAATAGAATGTAGAGGATGCAAATATTAGTGTGCTTTCTAAGTATTTTCATCTTGTATTAATACATGAGGTTAAAACAAGATGCAAATACTATGAGTGCAACCAGTGCTGGTGAATCGAAAACACCAATTAAATGAAATTGCATCTGTTGAGGACTGATTTCAGCTGTGCTAATTTCTTCTATGTGAGATGTCATACGTGCGGTTAGGGTACAGATATAAAAATTTGCGACGTCGGCGTCGTGTCGCCGCGCGGTCAAGTCATGGGTGTGGCACCGGCCTTAATTGGTATGAAGGTTCAACCCGATTTCCGCATTTGTTGACGTGCTTACGCTGAAATGGTGAAATTTTTTACGATATGCCTCGTTTAGTTTATAAGGCCAATAACTTTTAGTTTCTAAGAATACAAACCTGCGCTCGCTTAAAAACCTTTCGTACTTTATTGTAGGGCCGTTTCACTTTCGAGGCAGAATTGCGTCTTACCCTTCCAAGAAGTTACGTCCTTCAAAATTCTACTTGCCTAATAAAGTATACGAGCAGTTGCGTTTGCTTTCTTCGGGTTCAGTTAAAATAACAAAGTAACGGAAGGATTTTTTTTACCGGGTTAAAGACGTATCGCCTTAGGTGGAGCGAATTCGATGTCAGTTGCCGCTGCCGTAACAGTTTTTGCGTCAATGAAAGCAAGTTGGATCTAATTGAAATTGAAAAGTAGTGGCGGCAGTGGTGTGTGAGCGTGGACCGAAAGTGTTCCTTTCGGCTGACCGCTAGAAAGATCGAGACCATGTAGCTGTATAACGAAGTGAAATTAAGATGTATACTCTGATTTGGCCCTAGGGTTTCATTGTTGAGCATGGTCAGGGATTCATATTTTTTTTTAACTGCACTACCTATTGAAATTTAGAATACAAATAAAAAATAATCTTACATGATAAATGCAAGAATCATATTTACAATATAAATGATTTTCACTTTCTAAATTTCTGCTGATGCTGACCTTGCGGAGCACAAAGTACTGAAGGTAGTATGAGGCATCCGAAGTTATTTACAATCAATCCTCCCATGTCCTGAAAAGGAGCATCTGTTGTTGTTTTACCTGAATTTATTTTTTCTGTGGTATCTGTTCGAGGGATGAACCGAAAGAAATTGAAAGTAATTCGAAACCGAAAGGAAACAGTTGGCTGGTTTTACCTGTCGTTGCCTTTGAGGTAAAATCGCTGGTGCCGTAATATTGAATAAGCTTTTAATTTTTTTTTCGGTTATGAAATGTTTCCGGTCGCACAGATTCGTTTTTGGTACTGCGATTTCTATTGTAATTGATTTCCGCGAGATGTTCTTTCGTAACAACGAAAATATGAAATTACTGAGTATTCGATTACATAATAATTATCATATAAAATACCGTTTTATTATATGTACTTACATTGAACACCAAATAATAATAATAATAATGATTTTAACTGCTATAGTTATATAGCTTTTCTCTCATTCCCATTTTAAAGAATTTTCGACAAATATTCAAAAGTGACATTCTCCAAGCTAAGTCATTATGTAATCCTTCATAATATTCATTTCCTTTTTAAATTGTCAGATGATGTTAGTATACACCCAGAAGCATATTTGTGTTTCGTAGCATCACATAATATGGTGAACGACGATGACTTGATCGCTTATTCTGAACTTCTGGGTCTAAACGTTGAAGGTTCCATGGAAGAAGAAGAGGCCTGATGGAAGAGACCTAATGAAAAGTATGAAGAAAAAGCGTTACGAATAGCATATGACAATGGCTTGACGTCTAGACACACACGATGAAGATTCAGGGGAAAAAATGAGAGTTGCTGCTGGTTGAAATCAACAATGGAATTGTTTCAATTTGACGGACATGGGGCCTAGTTTGGCTATTCGTGTTTCGCAGAGAACGACCATTCAAAGGCAGAAGAAGAAAAAGCGTCCCATAAGGTGGCCTGATGACTTATTCTGAACTTTCTAAATCAATCGATAAAGATTTAAAGGAAACAGAAGAGATTTGAGAGTTCTAATCACAGGAAGAAGAAGCATTACGGATGGCACATGACAACAACTTGATGTCTGGAACTACACGATGAAGATTCAGGGAAAAAAATGATAGCTGCTGTAGGTTTAAATGAATAATGGTATGATTTCAATTTGACGGATATGGCGCTGGTTTGGCTAATCGTGTTTCGTAGAGAACGACCATTCAAAGGTAGAAGAAGAGGAAGCGCCACTTAAGGTGTATGAAGATGGCTTGATGGCTTATACTGGACTTCCTAAGCCAATCGATAAAGATTTAAAGAAAACAGAAGAGATTTGAGGGAAGAGGCCTAATCAAAGGAAGAAGAAAAAGCATTACGGATGGCATATGACAACGGCTTGATGATATCTGGAACTACACGATGAAGATTCAGAGAGAAAAAATTATAGCTGTTGTAGGTTGAAATAATGGAATTACTATTTCAATTTAACGGATGTGGGGCCTGGTTTGGCTATTCGCTCTCGCAAAGAATGTGTATGACAATGGCTTGATGAAGAAACGATGAAGTTTCAGGGAAAGAATGACAGTTACTGAACTGAACAATGGAATTATTTCAATTTGACGGATATAGGACCTGGTTTCGCTGTTTGTGTTTCGTACAGGAGGGAAGAAGAAGAAGCGCGACGTATAATGTATGATGATGGCTTGATGATTTACTCTGAACTATCGGAACCAATCGATCAAGATTTAAGAAAAGAAAAAGGGATTTCATGGAAATGTATTATCACAGGTAGAAGAAAAAGAGTTTCAAATGAAGATGACATATGACAATGGTTTGACGGTACTGACATGGGTTCTGGTTTGGCTATCTGGCGAACTTTGTCCTACAATTAAAGAATTAGGGATTTGTAAAGAAGGCCTAATTAAAGAAAGACATTATGTGTACGGTGTATGACGATGACATGATCTGGAAGTCATTTACTCTGGACCTCCGAAAGCAAACGATAAAGCTTCAGTAGAAGACAGGTGGGGTATTTGGAAGCTTACCCATGCCCCGTCGATTTTTGAACTATTACTAAAATAACTTTCAATCACAAATGTTTTCTGCTCTAATGTAAACACTAAACACCAATTTGTAATGCAATAAATATAAAGCAAACTTATTTTTGTGTAAAATCAACAAATGTCGCAAATAAACGCGAAAACACTTACTCGACAGTTGACAGGACGAATGACACCATGACATGCCTTTATGAAGACAAAATATTTCCACAGCCTATGCTGCCGGAATAGTAAATTAACGCATGATATCTCGGTAACAGTAAATACGTTCGCTTGCGTCTAGGATCACGCAGGACTACCTAATTGTTGAAATTTTTTTGTGAGGTAATTAAGAAGGCCATTGACTTCCGTGTAGTAAAGTGTCGTCCGTGGAAAAGAAGCCGGCGAAAAAAGAAACGTGGGAAAACGCAGTAATTAATTAAGTAGAGGAATCTGAAACAATTGCGTAATAATAATTATGTATTCAAGTTCGAATTTCGCAGGCAAAGCGGGTCGTACCCGTACGTATACCCACGGAACAATCATGAGATTTTTGAGAACATTTTTATTAATCATAATTAAAGTCAAAAGAATTTTTATATTTTCTGAAAGTAAACAAATAATAAATTCTAAATTGTAGGTCGTGAAACAACCCTGAACCCTGTCATTTCGCCGTCAGGTGCAATTCGAAACGTGTAATGTCTCATTTGCGTTAAATGACATATGCTCTATATGAAGCGCCGCATATGTTGCATCGACATCCTCTTAGCATCTTTCACTTTTAAACCGTTATCTGCAGTACAAGCACGATGGTCAATAACATTTAAATGCGTTGCGACTGAACAGGGTCAAACGAAAATTCTAGAACCAAATACAACGATGAGTTTATTTTCTTCAATCAACTAATCAATCAACTTAGGCCCAATTTTAAGTTTGTATTATTAGTAGGTAAATGCTGGGACGTTGTAGAAACATGAATACATATTTCGGTGTTCCCACGGTACGTCGACAAAAACTGACAAGTAGTGGGTGCTCTATATAGATCCAGGTAAAGCAAAACTTGTGTTTCTAATGGACCATATATCCCAATAAGTTTCCCTCAATTTACTTTTGTCCCGCGTTTCTCTACCTACTCTTGACGCACCACAAAACATAATCAAGATCGGTCATCGAAAATGCGTACACCAGGCAGCTGACTGCGTTTTTTGTCCTTACTCTTTATCCAAAAATATTTTTTTTGAAGCGAGTTTAGGATGATTAATCGCATCCATATAATTAAGGTTCACAGCATGTATTTCAACGTAATCACATTTTGTATAAAAATTTTAAATGAATTTGTAATTAACTTGAATGAATTATCGTTAAAGGAACAGATAATAATGATAATTATTATTGTTATTTAAAAGCAAGTTCTAAATTGTTTAGGAATCAAATTAATAATCTGTTCAATTTCTTACCGTTGTATACACCAAACCAATGTTTACTATCACTTCACCTTACGTAATTTAATTGATTCGCAATCATTGTACGTTAATATTTAGTGCCGCTTCATACTTCAAACCCGTTTATTTTATTAAACTCCTCCCCAATTTAACGTTGCTCGTACTTATAAAAATGAAACGCGTCATACAATGATGAATACGGAAAAACAATTTTTTGTGAAAACGCGAATTTAAATCTAATATAAAAAACAACTTTGTAATCCTTTGGAAAGTCCAACCAGCGACACCAAAGGAAACGTCAACTAGGCCATAGTACAAGTCCAGTTACAATTGTGTTGATTTCAAACCAAGTCTGCAGCTTCCTGTAGAGAAAATGACCCATCTGGTGGAAGGTCCAGCTCTAATTAGCGACACGTCGTTTAAGACGAAAAACAAATCCAGTGTGAAGGTTACGATGATAAAAATTTTGCGTTTGCAGATTGGAAGTCATCCAGTTGCCGCAAAGCTTCTTTCAGAGAGAATGGTCTATCCAGTAAAAAGTTCAACAAGTTACTTCACGGCGAAGGCTCCGACGTTTACAAAGTGGACGTCTTCCGACTTCCTGTAGAGAGAATAAAATCCACGATGTTACCTAACTAGCATGCAGCATCCTATGGAAGGAATGATCTGAATGATGGCTGAGGATCAATCCAGTCAGGATGATGATTTGAAGACCGCACTCTGTAATCTCGACCATTAAAAGAAGAAAGACTCTTCCAATAGTAAAAAGCCCCATGAATCAAAGAAAACGTGGCACACCCAAATGGAGAAAGACATGGCCTTGACAGGAGGAATATTGTCAGGATATTCGAAGTATTTAAACTCCGGCCACGCAAATATTACAAAAGAAGAAAATGGTGAGAGAAGGAGGAAAGACAAGCAGAAAAGAAGTAGATTTCGATATTTTTTTTATTACTCAGCTTATTCCTTGATTGACTAAGATTTAAATTTAAAAAGATGTTTTCAAAGAGACCCTACTCAGCTCAACCTCTACGTGAATTGCTAATTGCAGAGAGGGGACACGTCACATTTTGAAATACGTTCAGGAAGTGAAAAATACTGTCTAATTTGTTTGAAGCAAATGTTTTCTTTTGCAGTACTTTCTTTACAACTAGTGCAGTGAGTTGGTGCAGAATTTAACTGTGTGTCTATTGTGTTTCTCCAATTAGCTCACCTATCAAGGCCCATCAAGTTTACCAAAAAATGTTCTCCTTTGAAAAATGTGACATGTCTCCTTTTTGCAGTAAGCGATTCATGTAAAGAAGGAGGAGGAAGAAGAAGCAGAAAAGAGGAAAAGGGAAATCAAGAAGAACAGAGTTCTGCTTTGATAAACACTCATTAATCGATCACAATTTAGATTTAAAAAGGTGTCCTCGAAGTGATCTAGTTCAAGTTCTAATATATATATTATATACATATATTATGTATATTAATAGGGGTCCGGCGCTTCAAATGCGTAAGTATGGTTGCCAACCTCACGTACAATTTCCGCCGCAGGTTTCGCTCTTCTCGTTTACATGAGATAGGCAACCATACCCACACATTTGAAACACAGAGCCCCTGAGGTAATTAAATCGAAAATTGAGTATGAAACCCCGCTTTTTATAAATAAATAAAAACGAACGATTTGTCGCCATGTTACAGTGTATAATTTCGTTACGTGTAAAAGTCGTAGAATGTTCCAATATGGCTGCCAAAACGGTAGGCGACTTCGTGGCGTCCCCCCCGTCTTTATCTTGGATCCCTCTCGGTTCGTTCATATCGATTTTTCTAGAAACCCGGTGATTAGTCATTTTTGGATCAAGTGAACCCCCCTCTTTGCTTGTGATTGCACTTCAACACCGATCGCGCCAGTAAATCTCGACCAGAGTGAACGTCACGCTTCCCAACCATTGTGTGAATTCATCAGGCTAAGATATTTCATTGAATAGAGCCAAGAAGAAGGAATTTCACCGGAAAAAACAATTTCGAAGGCACCTACCCCAATAGTATCGCCTAATAGAGAAGTAAGAAGAGGAAGAAGAAGAAGAAGGTGTTGTTAAGGAAAGCTGGGACAACGAAGAATATGATGTTAATGAAAGGTGTGAGGATGAAGAAGATGAAGAGCAACAAAAGCAGCAGGATGAAGTAGGAGCTGCACCGACAACGAAAAAGGAAAGGTTACAGAAGACGATAGCCAAAAGAGAAAGAGGAGCTACAAGAGGAAGGAATTTTGAACCGAAAAGCAATTTCAAAGGCAAATTTCATATGACACAGGAAAGAAGTTGAAGGTGCATCCAGAAAAGTAATATCCGTATAGTATCCGTATAATGGAGAAGCGAAGATGGTTAAGGAAAGTTGGGAGAATGAAGAAGATGAAGAGCAACAAAGGCGACAGCAAAGTTGCACCAACAGAAAAGAACTTGAGGAAAGGATAGCCAAAAAATTAAAAGGGAAACAAGAAGAGGGAGTTTCAACAGAAAAATAATTTCGAAGGCACCTACCCCAATAGTGTCGCCTAATGGAAAAGTAAAGATGAAGAAGGTGTTAAGGTTAAGGAAAGCTGTGATAGCGAAGAATACGATGTGAAGGAAAGCTGAGAAGATGAAGGAGACTAAGAGCAAGGTAGAAACTGCACCGAAAACGAAAAAGAAGCGCTTACAGAAGAGGATAGCCGAGGATGAAGGAAAGATTGAAACGTGAGGGGCGCTTAAAGGAGCAATAGGAAGAAGAAATTTCAATCGCAAAGCAATTTCGAAGGCATATTTCATAGTCACTTGCCTCTAATTAGAAAGAAAGAAAGATGAAGACGGCGTTGTTAAGGAAATCTGGGAGAATGAAGAAGATTATGTTAAGAAAATCTGAGTGAATGAAGATGAAAGGGTGAAGATTATTAAAGAAGCAACAAGAGGAGGAAATTTCACTAAAAATACAACTTCGGTTGCAGAAGAAGTTCGTCGTAGAAAGTAACACAACTGTAAGAGTAGATTCGTTGGAAGAATTTTAAGAATCCTGACATTGCTTTAAGCAGAAATTGGTTTTCTTAACAAATATTTGTACTTTATCAGTTATTATAACTTTATTGTTGTTGAAGGTTTAAGCTTTTGCTTTGTACTTGTACAACGGAGCCTTAATTGTACAAAACAATAATTTAAGTTTTGAGAGAGTTTTGCACCACGTTAAAAAATTATACGGACCAAATATTTTCTAAAGTATAATAATCGATTTTAATACGACAAGTCATTGCGCACATTACAATGTTACTCTGCTCATCGATCGAAAAAAAGCTTTCGTGTATTTGGCTTGAGAATCTAAGCGTATAATCGCTTCGTCTCGCAGTTTTATTATTATTCTTATTATATCCTTGAGACGACAACGGTCGGCGGCGGTGAGGTATGAAATCTGCAGCAACGCCGAGAAAGCTGTTGGGACAATATCCATGAACAATCTGATTCAAATTCAAGGTCCCGACGTGAGCAACGAGTTCGATGGTTGTTCTTGATATTTCGGAAGACGTGTTCGTCGGAAGTCGAGTCCCGTTTGTATCCAACGAGACAACTGTTAAATTCTATCAAATCGTAAGAGCAAAGAGCATTAATTGTCTATTTCTTTAGGAAAGGTCCATTTTTACAAACTGTAGTCTCCAAAATGACCAAAATTTTTACGAAGAAAATCGCCAGTGTGCGCTTAGCCTAAAAGTCGGAAAATTTCTTTAGTCAGAAAAAATGCCACAAGATTACAAGATTTTACAGTGTCTTAGTTAATTTTGTTTAAAACCCTAAAGAAAGACAAAAAACAAAAATAGAAGAAACTCTCAATTGTGAGAGGTCCAAAGGATTATGAAAAGTGAAAGGAAAGAAGCGAAAAAGGAGAAGCAAAAAACAAATAGAATTCGAAGAAGGAAAATGGAAGAAACGTAAAACAAAGTAATTGATAAAGGGAATATATTTGGTTTACAAAAGAAGAAAAGAGACAGTAATGAAGGAAAAAGGAAATAAAATAAGAAGAGATAAGAAACAGCAAAATAGAATGATATACAAGAAACCCGAACAGAACCAAATTACCACAGGTTCCGCTCTTCTCGTTTACGTGAGATAGGCAATCATACCTACACATTTGAAACACAGAGCCCCTAACTTAATTAAATCGAAAATTGAGCATGAAACCCCGCTTTTTATAAATAAATAAAAAAAAACGATTTGTCGCCATGTTACAGCGTGATACCACAGTATGATAAATACGTTAAGTATAATATAATAATAAATAATAATATTTCATAATTCAATACACGAACTTCTTTTCGGTACCAAAAATATATTTGATGTGATAATAAAATGCAACAACACTGCAAAAATGGATTCGGTTGTTCCACTTCTTTGTTCGGCAGCGCCCTCCTCCCACCGCTACATCTTTGTTACGGTCAAGGCCTACACGACGTCGCAACTCCAAAAACGCGGAAGTGCTTTCCGAATGCTTAATTCTTCGTGTCGTGGATCGTCATTCGCTTTGTTCGAACGACTACTGCCGGTTTTAACGTTCCACTTCACAAATAAAGTTGTTTTAAAAAAATAGATCTTATAAAATCATTATTTTTCTAATTACAAACAAAACAATTTAGGTTTAATGAGTGTTTGAATGATTGCATGAAACGTTTTTCAAGTAAACATACTGAGAATGTCGGCGCTTAGTCTAAAGCTTTCAGGCTGACTTCAGGTTTTGATCAGTTCATGGACTGTCAGCATGTATTTTTGTTTTATTGTTTATTTTATTTGTGTATGGGTATGTGTGCCAGTAATTCACGTCAGCAAGTTTAAACGAGTTGGTAACGATCCTTGCAAATCATCCCCAATACGTAGCAATTCACGTCAGAAAGTTTAAGACCCGGTATTTCAGTCACGGTTTAACTTTAACCTTTAATTTATCTCCATAGTAACAGTTGTAAAAACAATTGTTTCTATGGAAATAAACTAAAGGTTTAGTTAAACCATGATTGAAATACCGGGCCTAAATGAATTGGTAATATCATCCTTGCAAATCGTCCCCATTCATTAGCTGAAATGAATTCCTGTCCCTGATATCAGCAAACGTTGATGACTGATTGTCTTTGAATATAATGGTTCTAAACACTTGATAATACGAATCATTCATTCGAAGTGCGGCCAAGAGAAGTTTGAACTTGTTGTTGGGGATTTCCTGTTTTGAAAACCCTTCCCAGACGAAACTGGGGCCTGAATACACTAAGGCACCTGGGAGGTTGTAAGGCTCCGTAGTAAGCACTTTAATCTATTCGTCACTCGCTGATGAATTTATTGCGGAAGAATTGAAACACGAAAGTTAAACAAGATACATTTAATAACTACGAAATATTAATAACTAAAATGTAGCAAAGTAATGCATTTATCGCGTGCTGCTAAAACTTAACCCCGTGTTAAGTTTTAACTGAACAACTCACTTGTGATTTATTTTGAATCTTATTCTAGACTGGGTAAAATTTACAAAATTGTGGTATTTAAGGTTTTGAAAGCAATACAAATGTTGGGAGGGAAAAACAGGTGATTGGTTGAAGTGCCAAGTAGGGGCTGACCAGGGTTGTGCCTAAATTAAAATGCTAATTAAACTGATATTTCCAGAAAAGTAAAATTGGTAAAACCAAAGCGCCTGCAAATACATTAACGACTAAGAAAAAGGGTCTTAAGCAGCAGGGAGTAGGCGTTCGATGAAGTATTGTGTGCATTAGGAAAATCCAAACTGCGCTATTATGAGGAATGCTAAGAAATTAACATTAAGAGACAATTGACAAATTACAATAAAAGAGGGTTGGGAATTCAAGAAAGGATCAAATTATGTTAAATCACATAAATGTAAAGTAGAGTTTCGAAGCATGAATTATTTCTAACTATCTATAAACCGTTGTCCAAGAAGTAATATAAAACAAGAGGCTTACGAGCGAGCGCTAGGCTTACATCTAATTATTCTAAAACTATACAAGTCTCTCCATACCGCCCACCTTGAAAGAACCGTCTTTCAACACACACAAAAGAAAACACAAATCACTCATTAGGAAGAGGGCACAACTTGGCGGCTGCTCGGCGGTAGGTCCCCTTGGAAGTTTTCACGTCAGCCACTCGAACAATCCCATCCTCGCCTGGGAAAACCTCTTGAATTCTACCGACCAACCAGTGGAGTGGGGGCGAATTCTCCTCACGAATGAGAACCAATCTTCCTATCTCCAGTTGTTGACCATGAGAGGACTTCCATTGGCCCCGGGACTGAAGCTGGCTCAAATATTCCTTGGACCATCTCCTCCAGAAGTGCTCCCGAATCTGTTGAACGTATTGCCAACGCGACATACTATTAAGCTTTATGTGTGATAGACTTGGCTCCGGAATAGCTAAGAGCGAGTCTCCAATCAGGAAGTGGGCAGGGGTAAGGAAGGCTAAGTCGTTGGGATCGCTTGATATTGGAGTGATAGGGCGTGAGTTTACAATGGCCTCAATTTGGGTTAATAACGTGGCCATTTCTTCGTAGTTTAGAGATGTCTTTCCGATTATCCGAATTAGATGATGTTTGGTTAGTTTCACTGCGGATTCCCAAATACCTCCAAAATGGGGCGATCTAGCTGGGCTGAAGTGCCAGTTTATCCCTTCTCGGGTGGCCAAATCTTGAACCTTCCCTTGGAAGTTTTCTTCGTTGAACAGTTGGCGTAGCTCCGTCAATTCTCTTCTTGCACCGACAAACTGCGTTTCGTTATCCGAATAAATCTGAGCAGGTCGGCCGCGTCGTGAAATGAATCGTTTCAAAGTTGCCAAAAATGACGCGGTGGACAAATTTCCTACAAGTTCCAGATGTATAGCCTTGGTGGAAAAACATATGAAAACTGCACCATAAGACTTGCCAATGGCACTGTTTCGACGCCGTCCTTCCTTCACAGACAGGGGCCCAAAGTAATCAATTCCGACAATTTCAAAAGGACGCGATTGGGTCACTCGGCTAGCAGGGAGATCACCCATGATCTGCTGAGCACCGGAAGGCTTAGCTCTAAAGCAAGTAATACATCTTCTGATGACAGCCTTGACAGAATTTCGCGCAGAAAGTATCCAATAAGTATTTCTAAGAGTGGCAATGGTTGTTTGGGTTCCGGCATGCAACTGCTTGACATGTTAATGCCTTATTACTAGTTCCGTGAACGGATGTTTCGCAGGGAGAAGTATCTGATGTTTTTCATCAAAAGAGATATTTGAATGGCGAAGCCGTCCTCCTACCCGTAAGATACCATTATCATCAACAAAGGGATTTAATGACAGTAGGCTGCTTTTCCTGCTTACTTGCCCATGTGTTTTCAGGCAAAGTAAATCCTTAGAGAAAGCTTGACCTTGAACGACCTTAATTAAGGTGTTTGTCGCTGATCTTAGATTATCAATACTTAATCGATCGGTTTCAATATTGGCGGTAAGATTTGACACGCGGGCGAGCAGATTATTTTTAAACCGCAGACAATAACCAGTGATTCTCAACAATCGAGATAAATCGGAGTATCTCGAAAACAAGTCTAATTTCTCAGGGGCACTACTGGTAGAAACATGGACAATCTTTCGTTCTGGTGTATCTTCGCTCGGGACAGTGACCTCAGAGTGGCTTGGCCAATACACAATTTGTTCCTGGAGCCACTTAGGACCTTCCCACCATAACATTGACTCCTTCAGGGTGAGGGGGCTGCACCCACGTGAAAGAATGTCAGCGGGATTGTCCGCTGTGCCTACGTGGTGCCAGTCTGAAGTTTTGGTTAAGTCTTGTATTTCACTCACACGGTTTGCAACAAATGTTTTCCATGCCTTGGAACAACTTTTAAGCCACGACAACACTACGGTCGAGTCGGTCCAGTAAATGGTCCGTGTGAAATCTAACTCGATAGAGCTCGTTATTTTGTCTACGAGGTGTGCTAATAATAAAGCTCCACATAGCTCTAAGCGAGGAAGCGATATTACCTTTAAAGGAGCGACTCTTGTCTTAGAGCACAACAAAGTGCATGTCACATTTCCGAATTGGTCGGTCACGCGGAAGTAGACGCAAGCACCGTACGCTTTCTCACTGGCGTCGCAGAAGCCGTGCAGCTCAATGGTCCTAGGATCGCAGGTTCTTAGAACGTTGCGCGGAATCTTGATCAAATTGATGTCTTGAAATTCACGTTCATGGTTAATCCATTGGCCTTGGAGTTCGATGGGCAGAGATTCGTCCCAGCTGAGTCCTAGTTCCCAGAGTCGCTGGATGAATATTTTGGCCATTATAATGACAGGAGAAATGAGTCCTAACGGATCAAATATCTGAGACACTGCTGATAGTATGCTCCTTTTCGTAATTCTCTTTCCTTGCTTTTGAGTGTTGACGCAGTATTGTAGCAAATCATCCCTGGGATTCCATTGCAATCCTAACGTACTTATGCCTTCATTTTTGTCTAAGTTGACAATCTCATGTTTAACAGGTGAACCGGACAGATTTTCCAATAATGATGGGTTGTTAGATCCCCATTTCCTCAATTCAAACCCGCCTTTGCGGAGAACTTCGACGACTCGGCTTTGGATTTCTCTAGCTTCATCAACCGTGTGAGCACCCGTGAGAAGATCGTCGACGTAAAAGTCCCTGAGAATAATTTTGGCACCCACGGGACAATTTAGCTGCTCTTCTGTGGCCAATTGTCGCAGCGATTTGATGGCTAAATAGGAAGCGGAGGATGTGCCATACGTGACGGTGGTCAGCTCAAAGGTTTCGAGCTCTTGCCTGCTGTCTTCTCTCCACAGAATTCTTTGAAGCGACATCTGTGAAGGGTGCATGAGAACTTGACGGTACATCTTCGCGATATCGGCAGTGAGAACTACTTGGTGAGTTCTGAATCTCGACACTATTTCAAAAAGATCTTGTTGCAACTTAGGACCGACCATTAAGGTGTCATTCAGAGAATGCCCTGATGATGATTTTGCGGATCCATCGAAGACAACTCTGACCTTTGTAGTAATGCTGCTTTCTTTTACCACAGCGTGATGGGGTAGATAGAACTGAGGGGTGGTAGTTTGAGATAGTTCTTCCGTGGTCAATTTTTTCATGTGTCCTAAGTCAAGGTATTCCTTCATAAAATTCGAATATTCTGTTTTAAGGGTAGGTTGCTTGTTCAACCGCTTTTCTAGGGAATAGAATCTCTTCAGAGCGGAATCCCGAGAATCGCCTAACGATGGAGCATTTTGTTTTATTGGAAAGCGTACTACAAAACGTCCGGATTTCTGGTATAAGTTTTCAAGAAGTAGTCTTCGCACGATCGTTCATCGGGAGAAAAGGCTGTAGAGCTATTTAGGTTCTCTATTTCCCAAAACTTAGTTAACCTTTTGTCTATGCGCTCCATTGTTGATAAGTTGCACAACATGTGGGAAGTTGATGGGAGATTTGGAGTCACCTTGCCAGATAAAATCCAACCTAGGAGAGTTTTTTGAAGAAGAGGCTGATTTTGGCCGATCTCAATACGGCCAACGCATAATAATTTGAAGAACAATTCTGTGCCAATTAACATGTCAATGCTTCGTGACACATTGAACTCAGGATCAGCTAATTTGAGATTTTTCGGAATGGACACTTCTTCTTTAGCAAAGGAAACTAATGGTAAACGTTCTGATATCGTGTCTAGCATAAGACATTCAACTTCCATATGAAAATTGCTGTGAATTGATTTAAGTTTCGCTTGAATGGAGTTTGTAACATGAGACACGGATTGGCTTATTCCTGATATAGAAACGGAAGTAGATTTTTGTGGCAAAGCTAATTTTACTGCCAATTCCCGAGTAATGAGGTTAGACTGCGACCCAGAGTCTAAAAGAGCGCGGCACCTGTGAGTGCGCCCATTATTGTCATAAATCTTCACAACGGCAGTTGATAGAAGAACCTGGCTTGAAACATGAAAAACGGCGCTGTGATTTGAAATACTCGTAGAAGTTGTTTGACAGTTTTGCGATGATGGATTAACGTCTCTTTCTTGATGCAAGAGAGTATGATGCTTCTTGTTGCTCGTTTTGCAAGCACCGGACTTGCATTGCGCCGCTGAATGATTTGGTTGGAGGCAATTGTAACAAAGTTTTTTAACCTTTACTTGTTGGATGCGTTGATTTACCGTGTTTTCGATAAACCTTTCGCACCGATAGATTCGATGATTTTCGCCGGAGTAAGCACATTTGAAGTTGCTTGTGACCAAATGCGAAGTAGTTCTCTTGGGGAGTGAACCTTTCGTGTTTGGCGTGGGATTGTTGGATGAGGTTTTCGAAGTGGTTTCTAAAGTATAACACCTTCGAGTCAAAAAGTTTGTTAAGTCATTGAATGAGGGAAATTCAGTTGTTGGAAACTGCTCATCCCATTCCTTTTTCGTAGCAAAGTCTACCTTAGAAATTAACAAATAAATTAACAGATCATCCCAATATTCCGTCGGTCTTTTTAAGGCACTCAGCGCTTCAACATGTTCGAGAAAACCATCAAGAATGGCTCTGAGAGAAGTATGATTTTCTTTTGAAGATGGCGGCATTTGGTGCATGGCATCAATGTGTTTGTGTGCGATTAACCTCTTGTTATCGTACCTAGCCACCAATCTTTTCCAGGCACGTTCATAATTGATTTCGGATATTTCTAGTGAATGAATAATGCTTGCGGCATCGCCTTTCAAACAGGATTTTAGGTATTGAAACTTATGTACTTGAGAAATGTCACTGTTGAGATGAATCATTGAATTAAATGTGTCGAAGAATGGGAACCACTGATCGTAGTCACCGGAAAAGGTGGGTAAATCGATGGTTGGAAGCTTCAGGATCTTCGGAGATGTGGCAGAGGTGACCTTTTGAGTGAAGCTTGCATTTGAAATGGTACTGTTATTGCTGAGAAGTTTTTTCATGCAACTCAGTAGGTTATAGTACGAGGTTTCGAATTGCTCGCGCTCCACTTCTTGAACCGAAAAACCTTCTACCTTTTCTATTTCAGTTTGTAATTCGTCAAATTGTTCCAGGAGAGGTTGTAATTTCTTTTGACGGTCTTGTATTTGATCGAAGTCGATATCTTCTCCGCAAGAGTCAAGATAAGTTCGCATTCTTGTTAAAGATGATTTTAAAGTACCGCGTTTTAGCTTTAGCGTTTTTATCGTTTCTTCAGACATTTTAGAGGTAGTTGCAAGGAACACAAAGAAAAAGATGGGAAATAATTGGAGACTTACCCAGTTGAATTTCGCCGATACTTTTGGACGTAGTTTGGATGCTGCTCAACTTCCGGCTTCCGTGTGATCAAAATGTTTCCGCATCCGGCTCGAAGGACCAAAATGTTGGGGATTTCCTGTTTTGAAAACCCTTCCCAGACGAAACTGGGGCCTGAATACACTAAGGCACCTGGGAGGTTGTAAGGCTCCGTAGTAAGCACTTTAATCTATTCGTCACTCGCTGATGAATTTATTGCGGAAGAATTGAAACACGAAAGTTAAACAAGATACATTTAATAACTACGAAATATTAATAACTAAAATGTAGCAAAGTAATGCATTTATCGCGTGCTGCTAAAACTTAACCCCGTGTTAAGTTTTAACTGAACAACTCACTTGTGATTTATTTTGAATCTTATTCTAGACTGGGTAAAATTTACAAAATTGTGGTATTTAAGGTTTTGAAAGCAATACAAATGTTGGGAGGGAAAAACAGGTGATTGGTTGAAGTGCCAAGTAGGGGCTGACCAGGGTTGTGCCTAAATTAAAATGCTAATTAAACTGATATTTCCAGAAAAGTAAAATTGGTAAAACCAAAGCGCCTGCAAATACATTAACGACTAAGAAAAAGGGTCTTAAGCAGCAGGGAGTAGGCGTTCGATGAAGTATTGTGTGCATTAGGAAAATCCAAACTGCGCTATTATGAGGAATGCTAAGAAATTAACATTAAGAGACAATTGACAAATTACAATAAAAGAGGGTTGGGAATTCAAGAAAGGATCAAATTATGTTAAATCACATAAATGTAAAGTAGAGTTTCGAAGCATGAATTATTTCTAACTATCTATAAACCGTTGTCCAAGAAGTAATATAAAACAAGAGGCTTACGAGCGAGCGCTAGGCTTACATCTAATTATTCTAAAACTATACAAGTCTCTCCACTTGTCAAGATCTAATTTGTCAAATTGAAATATGTCTCCTTCCGGGTTGACTTCATCCAAAACAATGTCAATGTTGCGGTTTGTTGCCTTTGCAGTAAGAGTAATCGTAACGACGCTAAAATAGTGTGCGTGTATCGCAAAACAGGTCTTCCAGAACTTTAACAAGGTCATCAAATTTCATTTCCGACGGTCGGTAAAATGCAACCAGAAAGTTGACGGTATTCTTGGTCTCCAAGCGCATTGAGTAGGAGCGACACCTGCAGTCCTACCGGAAGGGTTGATGATGCTTCTGAGAAGGTAATCTTGTGGCGTTGATCCCAATGAAAGAATGTAGAATCGCTCAAAAAATCAGAAGTAAACAATCCTATACAAGCAGCTTACTTGAGGCTGAAACCTTTTGTTGCTCTTTTAGAAGACGCAGGTCTTCTTGTTGAGCCTATAAAAGCGTGACCATACTTTGCAGAATACTTGAATCCGTTTCAACTACTGACTGCGCCAATTGTCGGGTTCGTTAGTATTACGAGAAGACGAATACACTTTACAACTGAAGGCTTTTATTCGCAATAGAATGGAAGTACACAATAATCTCACATAAAATAACAACATTCAAAGCACGCGCAAGACACACGCTTTTTTTAAAGCTTTTCTACTGCGCTGGACCCAACAGTTATGATCCTGGCAAATCATCCCCAACACATTCATTAGCTGAAATTAATTCTTGTATGTGAGTGTCAGTAATTCACGTCAGTAAGTTTAAATGAATTGGTTATGATCCTTGCAAATCATCCCCAATACATTCATTAGCTGAAATGAACTCTTGTTCCTGTGAGTGTAGGTAAGTTCGGCTTGGCTAGCAGGAGAGGATAGAGAGTAGAGCGTGGAGTGAAGTCACATGATTAAAGAGTACTGTGACGTAACGGTTGTTACCCGAACGGAAAAGAGTCGACGGGTAGCGATGGTGACATATTTAACCTGCAAAATATGTAAACTGTCATATATGCATATTCGATCAACATAATTTTTATTCTTGTTTTAGTAAATCATGGAAATTTTTTTGAACAAAGAATAATTTAACTTTAGTCAATTTCTGAGATCACGTGTATCCTTGACCACGACTTGTAGACAGGTTAGGTTTATGTGAGTTTTGCCGCGAATGTCGTTTGCGCATGATAGCTCTGCGAGCACCACCTCGCCAGGAGGAGTTCGTAGAGTTAACACTATTTACTCTGCTCTTGTACGAGATGAACGACTTAGAGTTTATAATGTTCACTCCGTTGGTCCTACTCGAACGGATTTAGAGTGGAAAGAGCAAATAGAGTCAAAAGAGTAACCAAGTCGAACTCACCCTGTGTATATGTGTGTGTCTGCCAGAAGTTGACGTCTGCAAGTTTAAGTGAATTGGTTATGATCCTTGCAAATCATCCCCAATACATTCATTAGCTGAAGTAAACCCTCGAATGTACTCTGAATCTTCCCAGAAGGCTGTTTTGTTGTGTGGAGTATTGCTATCTATTATCGAAGACATTTTTGAAGCGTACTTGTAGAAGATGGATTTTCTTGTTGGTGCAGCTCGTCTGCTCTTCACGATTGTTGGAAATATTTCGAGTTCTTTTGGTAAACGGATAAAAGTATTATATTAAATAAGTAAGAAAGAAGAATGAGAACCTGGAAATAAGAAATCATGATAATTGTGATGGATAACAAAAATTATTAAATTAGGTATCACAAAGTAAAATATGGAAATTTATTTAATAATTGTATTATTATTCAAAAACATATTTATGTACTATCATTATTGTATATATTATTATCATAGTACATTTAATATAGCGTTAAGAGTATTCAAGAAGAAAATACGATGGCGTGAAACATGTGAACTCAAGAAATCAAATATTTTCTGTGCCAACCGTGCGTTTAATTCTCTGAATATCATCCTTCCTTTCCATCATCCAACCACCTGTGTTAGTTTCCCACACCCCAACGAGCAGCTGACACAACCCTTTCATCCTTTACATTTGTCTGGGAATTCATCTGTCTTATTTCATTCAATTTTCAAAGAGGTATACTTATATTATTTTGGTACGTACCTGTGCAGTGTGCAATATGTATACATGCAGGTACATACGTTCAAATACATACTTGCGCAGGTATGTATACAAAATCAATTATTCAATAACTTATTGATTAAATGTAGAAACTTTTCTATAATTATCTTTGACTTAGTACATTTCAATATCAAGGTTATTTAAAAACAAGGACAAATCTGAATAAATTATTTGGAAAACAAATAAACACTCACTTAAAAAAGTGATACCTTTGGGTAATCCTATTTAATTTGTGTGTAAACTGGGGTGTAATGAAGCGCATAATTTAAATCGAACGAAAAGGGGAAGGATTTACGAAATCATTTTAAGTAAGGTCAGCTTTTGTAGACGGTTAATTCTTGTCCTTGAATTTTATTGAAACTGTTCATTGCGTGAACGCACAAAAAAATCACGTCACGCGTAGTACGTACATTGAAAATGGGTATCTTCACCGAAGCTTTCCGTCGACTGTGAATCTGCTTAAAATTCCGAAGGGTATGCCCAATCGAATTCGTCGGAGTGGTCAATGAACTTCTTGATCCTTTCACATTGTTTGGTGTTTGCCTAAGAACGGCACAGATCTGCCAGGTAACTTGGGGCGTTACTTAAAGGTAGCTAGCTACAAACCAATTTTGATTATAATTTCAAAAAAAAAGAAAAAAACAGTAGATCAATTCTCGAAAATTACTTACGACATTCATCTTCATCCTCAAATCTATTCATTTGAACAAAGATACAAAAATTAAATGATAAAAGGGGGCACTTTTGTTTATGAAAAGGGTTCGCCGAACATTTTATAAAAACTACATGAATGTAAGTGTGAAAATTGGAAACGCAATCGTTCGCGAAAATGACTGCTGAACCGTATTGTTTACATTTCCAAAGCTCGATGCCCTTTTGTAATTTGCGACTGGGAGGTGGCGGCATCTGTGCGAGTCCCCCTTTTGGTCCGGCTCATTTAGCTCATTGGAGTGACTTAAGTTGCCTACCCTCAAGGGATTGCAAGGTGTTTTTGCACCGGCTCCACTACTTGCTCGGGTGCATTGTGTTCTAAATGTTTAAAACTTAATTGTCTACGTTTTTTCTTAAGTAAGGCAACTGCCTAGTTAATTGGTATCGTGTCAAAGGAAAAACCGTGAGAATTTAAACGAATCTAAACTAATCTAATTAAGAAAATGTACTTATGATTTAATAAACTACAATTTTCTAAACCGATTCACATATGCTTATAAATATTTTCATTTGGACTAACAATACAGCTTTGTCGATTTCGATTATTTTTATCTGACTAACGGGAATGCCACTTGTTCCTTCGGATATATGTATTCTTCAAAGAAGTATAGTACAATCGCGGTCGTAAGTATCACAGCTCATTTGCCAGATGTCGTCATGTCATAGCGATGAAGTCAATTGTAAAAGTACGAATCATTATTACAACGGTAGAAGTTAAACTGTGTAAGTAATCATTACGTAATGACGTACGCAGTGTATTGTGTAATTAAATTCGTGTCGTTTAATGGCACCGGCGAAGAAAAGTATAATTTAAAATCGTATGGTCTCCGTTAGGCGGAAACATTTAAGAGATTTTTTTTTATTTAATTTTTACTTCTAAGATTAAAATTTCCGGTTTGCCCCGAAATTAAAAATCTTCTTTGTTTCAGAACTTATTCTAGCTCTTTTTCATTTTTCTTTTCGCCATTGTCTTTAGTTTTCTCATTTTCTTCTACATTCATACGAGCTTAATGCCAGTTCCCAAATTTGGAAATTCCTTTGATACAAAAAATGGCACTCGAGGAGCATCTGGCATCTACTTGCTGGATTGTAAAAGGTGGTGGTCAAATAAGTTTCCAAAATCAGCAAAATTTCCAAGCTTTTGTTTTCATTCTGCACAAGCACAAGCTTGTTAAGTAAATTTAGCACGTATGTACGTTCGTTATCCAACTTATTTGGATTTGCCTGCACGTAGGCAGGTAGTACCATAAAACCCGTTAAAAAGCAACGAAGACAACAACGTAACGTCCTGTGCACTCTTGATGTTGTAAAAAATTATTTGTCTGCGTGTGTGTGTGTGTGTGTGTTTATTATGTATACGTTCTGAGAAAGAGAGAAGGCGATATGTCGTCGCTGATACAATCCTCGAACGAATTTCCATTTTGCTGCGGTTTGTACGGGTAACACACATACGCGGGCGAGTTAACGGGGTTCGGAAAGTAACCGCTACAGTTAGAACGCAGTTACTTTTGTTGGGTTTTTGATTTCGTTTCGCAGACATCTCTCGGGTCAGACCTTTGACGTCACAAGGTTGCCAGGCTTCGGTCAATCGGCACGGCCGAAATTTGTCATCGGTCGTGATGATGCACATTTCGGTTTCGGATTTGTTTTTATTGCCACCAGAAACCGTTAAGCAATTATTATTTCACTCCGACCATCGCCACAACAACGGTGGGTTTTGCCGCGCGAAATTAATTGCGCTCGAGATTTCAAAAATTAGATACGTTTAATTAAAGGTACGACTTTAATCAAACAGTTAAAGTGAACGATCATAAAGTGCACCATAAATTAGATGTAACATTATTAACGATTTTAAATATCTTCTTTGGCATATTTTTAAATTAGGCATTTACGAAAATTAACCCGGTGGATACACCGTACTCTATTTTTCTCACTCTTACATGCACTAAGTCTCTTAATGTTCTCTCTCACACTTCTAACCCGGGTGAATTTTCGTAAACGCCTATTGAAAAGGTATCATGCGTTCATTTAATATTCCGGTAGCATTGGCTATGGAAATATTTTGTTTTCGTAAAGGCATGTCGTAGCTTAAGCTCGCCGCGAACAAAATTCTTCTTAACAATACGAAATAATGTAACTTTCACGTCATGTTTTGAACGAAGAAAAATGTCACTTTCAATTGTTGGGGAAAAAAAAACAACATTACATTACAACATAATTGTAAATAATTTCAAAGTATTTCAAACATTTATGATATTACTGACATATAGACGTAATCGATAAGAAAGGAATGAAAAAAGCGAAAAATTATATTGCGTAAACACGTTAATGAAATGTGCACGGCGGTAACGATAATTAACAAGCATTATTATATAAATAAGAAGAAATTCACACAATATAATTCCGTTCTGATTAACAAATGTACCGTTATCGATTCAGTCACCTCGCCACTTAATTTATTGAAAATTATTCATACGCGCGCTATTTTTAAACGTGATCGAACGAAAGTTCAACAAAACCATAAAAATATCCCAAACATGTCGATTTTCAGGTTTGTATGAATTTATACGCAGTACACCATCTTTGAATTTGCCTATCTTATACTTTGCACACATACAAATGGGAAAATAACGCTTACAAGTTTTATAGTAAAGTTTTCAACACACTGATTTGGCCTAAATATTTATGGAAGAGTGACGTTTTTCTTAATCTTGACAGGAATTTATATTTTACCAAACAAATTGTCTTTGAGTAGGTACATATTCAGAGCTATTCTCTGTTCACAAATTAAAAGGCCATAGTCAATGTTGCCTTGTGAAAAGTAGAACTGGCAACAGTGTCCTATGTATATAGTTAGAAATTTGGTTTTGTCACATTTTCTCAAATTTCTAAAAATTTAAGCCAATGATGTCATAATTGAAATAGTAGATTTACAGCTGTTTTGAACGATTCAATTATGGAACCGTGACGGTTCATTTTTGACATTTAATTGTCAACTATTTATTCTTGACCGTCCAATTGTTTGACAATACAAATGTTTCTCCTGAACAGTTCAGTTCATTGTTCTATGCTTGACAACGCAGTTGTTTATCATTATTTGTCATTAACCATTCAACTTTTCGTCCCTGACAATTTATTTTTGATAGTTCACTTGCTTGCCTTTGACAGTTCGGTTGTGGCTGACAGTCATATCAACGTTTTATAACTTTTATAATTCTTTCTTGAACACGACCGCGGTTTCGTCGTTACGACGACGTTTTCAAGTGTTAAATCAAAAGAATGTGCTCCAAAGCACGTGGTTTGAAGACCTGTGAGCGTGAACACATTCTTTTGATTTAACACTTGAAAATGTCGTCGTAACGACGAAACCGCGGTCGTCTTCAATAAAGAATTTCAACAATAATTGTAGCGAGACATACCTTTCACCTTACCTATCAATGTTTTATGTTTGACACTTACATTTTGTCATTAATTATCTCACAAAATCTTTAAATAGCGCACAAAACACTTAACGTTTCGTTTTGTGATGCAATTTTCATCGGACAAGAACCGAACTTTAAATCATTAATTATCATTAACACAATTCTTTGTCTCTAACAGTTTATCCTTAGCAATTTTTTGGTCTTGTCAGTTCAATTGTTTATCGCTGACGGTTCAGTCTTGTCCTGAAATGTAAAGCACATTATTCCATGCGTTATCATTATTTATCGTTAACTATTTGCCCCTGACAGTTCGATTGTTTGTCCTTGATATTTCAGTTGTTTGTTATCGATAGGTCAATTGCTCATCATTTTTGTCATCAACAATTCAACACATTTGCCTCTGATAGATCAATTGTTTCTCCTTGACATTTCAGTTGTTCGTTATTGGCAATTCAATTGTTTGTCGTTTCAGTTGTTAAACAAATTTATTGTTGCAAGTTGATTTGTCTTTGACAGTTCAACTAATTGTTCTTGATACGTTTCGGTTGTTTGTTGCCGACAGTTAACTTTTCTTCTAAATCTAAATTCCTAAACACATTGTTTTCAGCTTGACAGTCAATTGTTTATCATTATTGACAGCCCGCAACAGCTTGTTTTTGACAGTTAAATTCTTTGATATTTCAGTTGTTTTTTTTGGATACAGTTCAATTTGTTATCATCATCATTTATTGTTAAAAGTTCGCGGACAATTGATAGTTTTATTGACAATTTAATTACTTGTTTCTATTATTTATAGTTAACAGTTAACTGTTTGTCTCTTGATGGTTTTATTGTTTGACCTTAGTGATAATTTAACTGCCTTTTCTCGACAGTTCGACTAATTGTCCTTGACGGCTCAAACGGTTGTCCTTGAAACTCCAGAATTTGCTTTTCCGGTCTCTTCTTGAGTAATCAAATATTTACACAAATTTATTTTGAAAACTAGAACGTTTTTGACCAAACTTTTCAATTTCAATTGTTTAATATCAAATTTGAACGATTGCTTCTTTTTTGGTTTTGTCTTTGGCGAGCTTCACTTGTTTTTAAGATCTCGGTAATAGCTTTTTTACAGCTCTTCCCCTCTCTTTCCATCATAAAAATTCTAAATATCGAGACATTTAAATCCGTCAATCAGAGTAAAAGGTTTTTTTTCGTAATTCATTTGTTATCCGGTTTTATTCGTTTGAATTAAATCTGATATCACCTTGTTATATTCACGAACCATAGAAAGCCACGACATCTAGGACGTAGGGGAGCGAATTCAGGGCAAGGAAAAATTGGCGCAAAAACGTAAAGCAGCGAGTTAGGGTTATTCTTTGGTTTCCGCAGCGGAATGTGTAGAATTCCAGCAGACTTTGTGTTACCAAAGATAACTACATCTACGGCAAAGTGAAGGTGTTACGGATGGTAATCCAAATGTCAAGCAATGTTAAAACACGAAGCACGGATCCGCTGTTCGTTTATAAAAATTACCAAATAAATTTGCTAACTAATTACTACATCAACGCCTCAATCAACCGTTCGGTGCATCGCGACACAATTATAAATTCTTACAAAGAAAATAAAGGAATCCAACCCTATGTTGCCTACGCGTGCGTGTCTGAAATAAAGTTAAAACTTCTGAATTTTTAATAATAATAATTTTTAACTTCGTATCGTTCGAGAATAATTTTATAAATAACAAAGTGCATTTATCATTGTGTCAAGAATGTACGAATGTAAATATATATACAGGTTGTAATCGAATAAGTTTCACTTATTAAAACTGTAAGTTCTTCATCACGTAAGGCATTCTGCAAATATCAATGGTTTTGCGCAAGAGCGCACCGCCTTTTGTTTGAAAACCTCTGCTCGTTCTTCATTGCGTCTGCGGTTTTTTTAAATACATCGTAAAACGATAAATTCCGCAAATGTCACGGTCATTGGGTCAGTGTCGCCCGCAACACTATTTGGTAACGAAATCTTCGTCCATCTGTTTCATTAGATAATCGATACTAACTACAACATGATATTCCATACTTTGTAAACAAATAACTAACTGTAAAAACTAAAGATATATTTTGCCGGAGTTATTATTGACATTTTTCCCAAACGTATGTCATAACTTCGCTTCTTTTCTTGTGCATTAATAGTGGTTACAGTATGTGAGACTTAACTAACTACACCCTGTGTAAATAATGTCAAGTGTTCAAATGAAAAGTTCATCAAGTAGCTTTTGAATTTTTCATAACATTGTTGAATTAAATCAACGTGTAATGTTACTTTTCATTATGTCACATCAGATTATGTATATGCAAAACACTATAACTGTTTAACCGAGACTGAAAGATTTACTTCGAAGAGTGTAAGGAATGCGTTGATTTAAATTTCCTACGTTTGCTTCTTATTAACACCATACCAACTGTGTCATTGAAACAGGAAAAAAGGCAGGGACAAAACAGAAATGGCTAAGTCAAGACTTGCCACTTTCAACACCTCCTTAAACCCTGCTCAGCTTCACTGAGCTTAGCTAAATTACCTTACATGCAAAAGTAGAGTTGGGTGTTACCTCTAGCCCTTTTTCCCTTGTTCTTTGAACATCCCCTGAAACCCTGCCTTTCTCCACTGAGCTTAACTGAAGATTTGCTGGAATTTGCCACCTCATGCATAGGTAGATTTTGGGTATTGCCTCTAAAACTGTTACAGTCAAGTAATCACCGGGGTTGACACCCTAATGTCCGCTGTGGCGTGGCGGTGACTTTAAAATAGTTTGCACCGAATGTGTCTGGGGGGATAGCAAGTGCTATCAGGGTAGAAATTGGACTTTCGAGTTAAATAAAAAAGACTGTTGTACCGTCGTTTTCTAATCTTTTTGTTTCGGCATGGTCGCCACTTACTTCGTTGACGACTATTCTAAATAACTGAATGGATCTCGTTCAAATCCAAAATGGTTTCTATGCACTTCTTAATCGTTGCTAGGATCTTCCCAAATTTGGGACATATTTGCAGACCATATCAATCGTGAGAAGAAGTGAAACGAAAGGTCAAGCAGGATTTTTAGAAGTAAAAAAAAGGGAAGCAAACATGAAGGAAGAAGGGGTTGAGAGAATTTAATAAATACAAAGACAAAACATAGAGGTAAAGTAAAGAGAAAAACCAAAAGGGAGGAGACCAAACAGGCAAAATAAAGACGACATGTTTTGATGGACCACCTTCTCTCCTTTTTTTAATGGAATTTTGCATTCTCCCCGCAGTTGTCCGACTATTTCTTTCCTGATCCTCTTCTTGTCAATGCACATTTCCGCTCTTTTCCTCATGTATTTCGCGAAGATCGTACTTTTTCTTCTTCTTACGGTTACTTTTTCTACGGGATGGTTTCTAACCCTCATTGACAGCTGTTCGCAATAAGCAAATTATTTATTATTACAACAATTTGCGATTATAACTTTGGGTATAAAGATTTTGAAACTCATGTAGCTATAAAATTTATAACAACTGTATATATATAATCATATCCCCTCTACCTTTCGGTGTGGGGTTATTTGAAGCTACAAACGTAATACTTATTCTAATAACTATAACTATGTATCATAGCTATTCTAACTCTAGGTTAATTTTAGTTTTCTATTCTATTTCCCTTAAATTAAATAAAAAGTAAAATAAAATCTAATTCTTGTTTTAGTTTAACAACTTAATACTAATAAATTGTCCGTTCTATATGTCATCTACGAACTTCCTCCATAATTTTCTATCCTGTGCTATTATTCTTGCTTCATTCCATGTCTTATCTTTATTTAACAGTATTTTTCTCAGTATCTTGTTCCATGTATCCTGTGGTCGTCCTCTGTTTCTTTTCCCCGTCGTCTTCGTTTCCCATATTTGTTTTACTTGTCGTTTGTCATCCATTCTCTGTAGGTGACCCCACCAGCTAAGCTGTCGTCTTTCAACGAATTCTGTTACTGGCGTTACTTCTAATTCTTCTCTGATTTGTATGTTTCTAATCAGAAAAGAATTAGAAGTAACGCCAGTAGCAGAATTGTTACTTAATGTTACTCCTCTAACCTTTCTCATGTATTTCATTTCAGTGGCTTCCAGTCTTTGTTTCAATTTCTTGTTTAGTATCCATGACTCACATCCGTATGTCATTATTGGCCTAAATATTGTCTTATATACATTTAATTTAGTTTTCCGTGTTATTTCTTTTTTACTAGTAAAATTCTTATTCATGGCATAGTACATTTTGTTAACTTTTTCTATCCTTTCGTTTATTTCTATTTCTTGTTTTCCTTTTTCATCAAATGTTACTCCTAGATATTTTATTTTTGTGACTTGCTCTATTTGACTCCCTTTTATCTGTATGTTAGTATCTCGGTGTTCTTTTCCTATTACTATTATTTTTGTCTTATCCGTGTTTATGCTCATCTTGTTTTGCGTTAGTATTTTATCCCATACGTTTAGGTTTGCTTGTAAGTCATTTTCAGTCTCTGCCAGTATAACCATATCGTCCGCAAAGGCACATGTTGACAATTGTGATCATGTAAATAATTTAAAATACAGAAGAAGAAGAATGAAGAACACGAGCTGGCATCTCAAATTTACATCTTTTTTGTTTGACTAAAATATTTGTTTAAGAAAATATTTTGAATTTGAACAGTTGACTGGCTTTCTTCACAATCTTCATAATTCCAACGATTGTCACGGACAAATACACGACCGGCGACGTTCGGAAATTATGCTATGTTCCTTGACAAACAACGCTATTATATTGATAAATAAGCGAGAAGGAATGCCGTGTAATAAATACCGATCGCGGAGTTAATCAAATGTTGCTCGACATTCCTTTAGAATCACAAGTTCAAGGTAAATTCTAACGTTTCAAAAAAACTTCCTCTTTGTAACCAACAGTGTAGCGACGACAGCGACGAATCGCGAAGCGAGAAACGAATCCAACCCTACTTATTTCCACCAGAAAATGCGAAAAGTTTTTTTCGTTCGTCAGCCATTGTTAAATTAGATTTCGACGACTTTTAGACGACGCCGAAAGATCACGCTGTATATAAAGACACGTTCTTGTTGTGGTGAGAGAGAGAGGGAGACGGGCAGGCGATTAAACGTAAACATTTCCTTTTTAATATGCATTAGAGTGGTCGACCGCTGCCTATAACATTATCCTTTCGATCTCTTAAAATCCGTCGGAGTTTAGTCATCGTCTTCTTGCGACCTCATTTTCGAAGACGACATCCGGAAATGACGAAATCGTTCGTAATACAGCTACTTGATAGATCATAGCCGATTCGTCCGCCATTTTGAGACCCAATCGTCGGTACTGTGTATGAAACAACAAGAAAATAAATTATCAGAATCATTGCAGCGGCTTTTTTGATCCGGCCAAGGGACTCGTGTAGAATTTTGGGGGGTGGAATAAACAAGCTGCTTCATCCACCCCCACAAAAAAAAATCGCAAGATAATTGTAAGATTGTCGGGATTTTGATCTAAACAAACAAATTGCCTAACTAAGGATCAATTCAAATTAAATCCTTAAAGCTTGTGCATTGTCTTGAATAGTAACGCAATGTGTTACGTAATTTAACTAATTATTGAATTCTACTACTAGGCGATCTGTAAGTTGGAGATTTTGCCCGGTATATCATAAAATTTATAAACGCCTTACGCTTTGTAACTTCCAGGCAGAAGCTTGGGTGATGTGACGATCAGTCCAACCTAACGAAGCATATGATCTACAAAGGTTTGGAATATCTACCCAATGAAGAATAATTACGAATTTATTTTATTGAGTTTCTTCTGTGATTTCTTCTATACTTAATTTGTGATTTGGGCGAAAAAAAAACTCTGTAGACTAAAAATTCATGTGCGAATTTCGAATTGCTTCGGCTCTCAAGACGCTGGCCGCACATAAAGAACGTCGCAAGAACAGCAGAAGGGAAGAGTTGCGCAACAAGAGCGAGCGAGTGAAATGGCGAAGACCGTGGCCACGGCCACGGATTCAACGACCTCCAATTGCCTAGTGAACCAAACCCGTTCCTCGCCCGCTCGCCGCCTTCGGTGCTCCTTACCTCTTCTTGGGCTTCCAGGGTCGGACTCCTTTGCTTTTTTGCAAGCGAACTGCGGAACCCAGAATTGATCGATTGTAAACGTAACGAACGTAAATTGCGCGAAATTGCGACCTGCGCGATGTGATATATTGTTTTCGTGGCTCGAACGTTAGCATTGCCTCACGACCAATAGAAACAGGCGTTACATAACCGATCGAGATGATACTAAATGATTATATGTTGCTTTCCGGAAGTTATTTTACAAACGATTTTATAGCAAAAGAGTAGGTACAGCTGAAGTCCTACAACTTGACAGTTTTGTTCCACAAGGTTTTAAGGGTGAAGTTTGCGTGTCGGAGGTGCATTTTAGGTGCGCATGATTGTACTTCAAAATAGTTTGCGTGACTTACAAATGTGTTTTCCAAAACAACACTGAAATTTTGGATCACTCCCCGGTCATTATCACAGTTGGTACGCAAGTGCAAATCAAGCAAAGACCCCCTTTTCTCAGCAATAAGAAAACTAACTGGAACGTCTTCAGAAACATGATAGACGAATCAATATCATTAGATATTCCCTTAAAATCTGAAGAGGATGTAAACATGCAGTTGAACTGTTCATACAGGAATCTGCTCGGCAAGCAACCCCACAACAGAAAAAACTCAATAACGGTGAAATCTACCCTATAATAGTAACTTCTGACGAAGCTGTCGAACGACTGCGAAACGTTAAGTGTTTATGCGCCATTTAGTGTCCGTTTAAAAGAGTTTGTGATACAATTTTCATCGGACAAGAACCAGCTTTAATTATAATAGTAACAAAAAGAATCGCCGAGAAGCGAAGGTTAGGTTAAGAAAACGATGGCACAATACAAGAGCCCCAGAAGAGCGACAGGAGAACTTAAAGACCTCTTAAATAAGCTAAAGAACCGGGCCATCCAAGACCATCTGGGTAACCTATCAGCAACAGAAGTAGAGGAGTACTCATTATGGAAAAGCCACCAAAAAAAATTAAGAAACCTCAACAAGTTATTCCACCCATACGACTAGTTGATGGACAATGGGCAAAAACCAACCAGCAAACCACCTGGAAGAGGTTTTCCCTTCCCGTCTGAGGTACCAAAGGAAAAAGAAGAAGAAGAAGATGACATCCTCAAACCCTGGAAAGCCCCGAAAGACCGTACCAAATGAGCTTATCAATTGATCAGTTTAATTTGAGCGAAATAAGAACTGCGAACTGACCTAAATCTCAAAAAGGCGCCTGGATACGACCTTATCCCTGGTAGAGAGTTAAGACAGCTTCCGGAAAATTATCACTATAATATTTAATGCAAATTGAGACTGGGCTACTTCCCTTGTCAATAGAAAGTAGCACAAATTACAGTCATTCCAAAACCTGGTAAGCCGCCGGAAGAAGCTACATCATATCGGCCGATTCTGTCAAAAACTTTCGAGAAACTATTTCTAAAAAGGATGAGACATATACCGCTGAGTAATAATCTAATACCGACTCACCAATTTGGATTTAGACAGCAGCGCGCAACCATAGAACAAGTCCACAGGGCAGTAACAAAAATCAGTAGGGATTTAGAAAACAAAAGATACTGCTCAGCAGCGTTTCTAGACGTATCCCAGGCGTTTGACAAAGTTTGGCACGACGCGCGACGGTCTGCTTTTCAAAATCAAAAACAACCTTCCGCATGAATACCACAGTGCGTTGAAGTCATACCTCTCTGATCGGTATTTTCCCGTAAAATATCAGGGAGAACATTCACCTTTACATCCAGTAAAGTCTGGAGTGCCACAAGGCAGTGTCTTAGGCCCAACTGTATATGGCGGACCTAGCGACAAATAAACTTACGTCAATCGCAACTTTTGCTGACGACACGGCCATACTGACCCAAACATAGCATCTCAACAAGATCCAACATTGGCTGAAAAGATGGCGTATCAAGGCAAACGAAACTAAGTTGACCCACGTGACATTTACCATGCGCAAAGAAACCTCTCCAGCAGTTACGCTAAATAATCAACAATTACCACCAGCGGAAGTTGCAAAATACCTTGGTATACACCTTGATCGGCGTCTTACCTGGAATAAACACATATGGTCGAAAAGGAAACAACTAGGACTCAAATTCAGAAAAATGTACTGGCTTATTGGCCGAACATCCCAGCTTTCCCTAGAAGATACACTGTTGCTACACAAGGCCATACTGAAGCCAGTATGGACTTATGGGATACAGTTGTGTGGTACAGCGAGTAACTCCCACCTGGCAATCCCACAACGCTTCCAATCAAAGATGTTACGAACCATCACGAATGCTCGCTCCATGGTACGTCTCAAACCAGGTGATTCACCACGACCTAGAAATAACTACGGTACAGGACGAGATCACAAAACTTAGTGTAAAATACCGCCCAAATCAATTAGCTGTAAACTTGTTAGACAATGAAAGTGAAGTGCGCGGACTCAAGAGATTCAAGCCTCTGGAGCTAATAAATAGATTTAACTAAATTGTTAAAATTGATTATGATAATCTAAACTCTAAAATACTACGATGTCAAAAAATAGCGTAGCTTAGGTTGAGATATATTAGGAGGTCGCGCCTCTCATGTTGCAATACTTATCAAACAATTTGCTGAATGTCTAATTAGATAGATTGTAAATCTTCGTAGAAATTAAAAAAATACTAGGATGGTGACGCGTTCTATATGTACAATCTCGCACACCTTAAATACACCTCTCACACGCAAACATCACCCTTAAAACCTTGTGATACAAGGTTCACTGAACTGCCGAATTGTAGCACTTAAGCTATGCGCGGTTATACTTATAACTAAGCTGCGGACCGATGGTATCTTCTAGCGCTTTTGAATCATATTCAGTTGGCGTAGTATTTGTTCAACTTTGTTGTAGATATGACTTCTGCACATAAGTCATATGAACAGCGAAACTGAACGAACGTTATAAGGTATGTCAACTGAATGGGTGCTATGCATAAAACACAGTACATGCTAATACTTCAAGCATCTACTTCGAAAGTGAAGTACTTACTACATTAGCGAAGTTCTTACTATGCACATCTAGTAGATACTATTATGTACAAGAGTATATAGTACTATAAATTTGGTAGTATCTACTTCAAAAGCTTCAAATTTCAGCTGCCGCGTAGCATCTACTTCAGTTTAAGTGAAGGTGCTACTTAGTAAACTACTTCGGCACGTGGTATGAATTATAATAAAATATTATGGCGGCTTTTATGGTTATCGTACCTATAGAGAAAGGTGGATATGTACTGATGATGTACATGCAAGTTATTCAGGTAAAAGTGACATAATTTGTAATTATAAAGTGGTTAACTGATGTACCAATAGATTGTTGCAAAAATACACAGACATAGATATGATAGATATTCAACAAACCGTATTCGTGTACCTATAACAAATAAACAAACAAGTCACTTACTTTTCTTGGTCACATCTGCAGTAGATACTTCATTTTAATGGTAAGTACTACCACAGCGTAGTATTTACTACGTGTTGTAGTATAAACTTTGCTTTCATAGTGATATGCTTCAGAGCTATAGTAGGTATACACCTACTTTATGTAATAGAAGATCTACTATCTTTACGACTTTTTGTGTGTATTGAAACGAAATCGATTTGTTATACAGTGAATGATTAGGTATGAAAAAGGAACAATTACGGTTCTGTACATTAAACAAACAAACCGTGGGAGACAAGTTCGAATTGTCTTCGCCTCTACCATCATCGTTAAAGTGGATTCAATTTAGCATTCGCCATTAACATCGGCAGAAATCACCGTCGGCATGTCAAATTTGATTCGGTGTGCAACAAATGTCAGATTAAATTCTAAAATGCAGTATGGAGCAAACTTGTTTTGCATTGAATACACTTTATACTATTTTTCAAAATATATTGATTTTTCCTTGAGTGGCTCTCATTCCCCCCATCTCTCCTAATGGGAATCAAATTTTAATGCCAAGTTACGACACGAACCTCCAAATATACACGAATATTATAGAAACACTTTTAGCGATGTTTCAACATACTTGTACTAATTGTTAATGTAAGAGGTAAACGGAAGTAAATTGTGTTTTATCAATAAGTTTTTCTTCTATTCTAACGGAAAATACGCAATAGATTTAGAACGCAGACAATTAATTTCCTTCAAATAATAATTGTTATCGACATTGAAGGAATTAATAATCACACTCGATGTTAATCGGTGCAATTTACATGCACGCCCCGCGGTTGCGGCTTGTCGTAATCGAACATTGAACAATAATTTCTTTCGTACTTGACTCGATTTTCTTTAAAAGGTTATCCCACACGTTCGATTATATAACTAAGAACTATGCGTACGCACATTTTAAATTTTATAACAGAACTTGTTCCGTAAGCGCGCTTGTTTTGCAATCATACATACTATTAGTAGCTGGTGTGGATAATTAAAATATTACATCTAGTGCAAATTCTTGATGAATTAAAAAAAAATACAAAAATCTGGTTAACAGGACAAGGAAGTAACTCAATTCTTTTGATTTATTTACATATATTATGTATTTCATATTCCTACATATTTGCAAGTATATTCACAATGACATAATCAAAATTTTTACTTAACAATTCTAAGAAGAAACGTACAATTTTTATTCAACCGCGATTTCTTAAAATACTCGACTGTAATATTCTTCCATTTTTATTCAAATGTAATAGATTTACAGAAAAGTTTTGATTCGCAATCTATTAATAATGCTGCTACACCTGTAAAAGAACAGGTTCGCAACGAGCGATGTGGTAAAATGGCAACCGGAAAACCTTAGTGAACGATTTATCAGAAGTTTTCTTCTTAATAGATTATATGCAAATGATTAGTAGAACTGAATATGTAGATTAATCTGCGAATAGTTATTTTAATTTTTAAAAAACATTAGTCAGCTTGCTGTAGAAGTTTTTTTCTTTTAAAGCAGAGTTTTACGTAAAGTACCTAAAAGAACGTAATAACTAAAGCCCGGATTTTTAGGCAGTCAAATAGTGTCTAAGAAATAAGCAGCCTACAAAAATTTCCATCACTTTATAATTAAAAAAAAATGTTAATGCTTATTTTAGTTACGTGATGATTTATTCAGAATTCGGAGGGAGGTTCTTTTGGGCTTATGGAACAGTGAAATAAACACATAATTCGCCGTAAGGAATGTATTATGAAAATCACGAAAAATGAATGCTGCGTCATCAATTATATGCGTCTGGTGTTAGTGAACACTGCAAAGTCAAATCACAAACATCCATGGTCCTGATGGAGTGCGAAAACCACACCACGGAATGATACGTATAATGTACGATAATGTATTAACAATTTGTATTAATAAAAAATGAAACTTTTGCCTCCTGTACACGTTCTGATGATATTAAACTGCCTTTACACTCTTAATCGTGTTTAAAATAGTTCAGCAAATTCAAAACTAATGTTTGAGTTTGGGAACGTAAAGTTTTATCTTGAACTGACGTTATGACTAAAACCCCCCATACACGCTCGAGCATGTTGGGCGAGCATGTTGGTAAAAGTGCTCGTTGTGCGGCTTGCTGATCCCTACCAACATGTACCGAGCGTCGAACATGTTGGGACGTGTATGGTGATTTCGCGAGCATGTTGGTGATTAGCCATAGTTTCTGATAGTCGTGTGAGAGGTGTACACCAATTGTTGTAATTTTTCTTTTGGATAATGTCGTTCAGTGAGAATAAAAACTTTTGGACAGCATTCATAAGTGTTTACCGAGAACAGAGGACCCTATGGGATGTAAGAAGCAAAGAATATAGCAATAAGCACATAAAAAGGAATAGTTATGGTGTGCTTATAGAAAAGGCTAAAGAAATCGTAATTTCTAAATTCATCGTCTAAGCAATGAGGCTCGCGGTTTTAAATTTTGAACTGAAGTTGGTTAAGTTCGGTGCGTGCGTGTGTTGGAACCGTCGAGCATGCTCGGTTCGAAGTTGGGTTCGAGGTAATTTCTGCGAGCCGAGCATGCTCGAGCGTGTATGGGGGGTTTAAAAGAATATGTGCAACTGGAGCAAATAAATTCACTTTTTCTTTTGAATTACACGAACATAAACACGTATAGGTTGTTGTGGCATGAGAATTCTCAAATCACGACTAGGTGAGTCAAATCAAACTAAAATGGGCTTCCTGCATTTACAAGAACGCTTCTTCCTTATGCCTCTCTTTTTCTGTTTTTAAGGTATTTTGCAATGAGTAAGTCTTTAAATTAGAAGACATGTAATGCGTAACTCTATCCTTTTCTTATTCACCGATGACAAGGAAATATTAGTGAAATATTTGTCGGTTATAACTTCTTTGATTGATGACGCAGCATTCATCTTTCGTGATTTTCATAATAAGTAACGATTGCAATTTTGTATGAAGTTCCTGTTATTTAATTTCTTAGCGTGTTTAGTTCAAATTATTTATGCAGATTTCTCCAATGGTGTACCGTGGATTTATGGACTTTACCCAGGATCCTGTTGCAAATAAATCGCTGGGGTTCCTATCTTATCCATCTACTTTTTTTGAGGGTATTTAGGTTGGGCAAAAGAACGGTGGTTTCGGGGAACTCTTCTGGGTATTGGAAAGAATGGTATTTTCCAGGCTGTAGGAAGACAGAATGTCATGTACAAGTAAGAGAGGGTGTGCCTTACTCTTTTGTTTGAGAAATTCACTGACATAAATCGATAGTTTATATTCACCTTGACGCACTGCGCTTTTAATTATAGATAGCTTCCATAGCTTCAGGAAGTTCAGGTTTTCGATCTACAAACCTTGACAGGAAGACTACATCAGAATCAGAATAACTTCCATCTAGTGAAACTTTTGCTCAAATTAATCGCGCTTTTAATCCAGAGCTTTTGGTCTGAACCCGTCTAAACTAAAAGTTCTTGAAGCGCAGTTATTTGTGATTGGAACGAGATTACGATTGGTTGCTTTACCCAATATGTTTCATTCGCTTTCGTCTTATCTGTTAGATAGGAGGAACGAGTTCAGGTCAATGTCAAACATTTTTTCTGATAAATACTCACCAGCAACACAGCTCAATTCTAAGTCCTCTTTTATTTTTGTTCTTTATTAATGATATCACACTACATAGTGTACTATGAATTGTAAAATGAGTTGTGGCTTCATTGTCTAATAAATATTCGAAGTCTTCGCAATGGTCATTCATAAAAGTTATCCTTATGAATTTGAATTTTAATTATCTATTGACATAGTATGGTGCCGTAGTATTTTCTGCCATATACATATTTCCACCTTATGAAATACGGCGTACGTAAGGATTGTAAAACTTCTATTGGTATTCATACAGTAACACATTCCGACCCATATTAGAATATCACATCAGTAAAGAATAAGTTAACCTTCTCCTATTAAAACCGACATTGTTAACCCAATGCTCTAGGAGGGACTCGGATTAGAAAAGGAAAAGGAGCACGAAGGGAAGCGATGTGCGAGCGGAACGCATAAGTTCGATAATTGCAGTCGCTTCGCGAAGCGCGCGCACCTCTCGCTCTCTTTCTCCTGTTTCGGCAACAGAAAGAGTGAGGCGGAGCATTCTAATGCTTCGTTCGAATGGCTCGCGAAGAGTAAGTAACGGTGAATCTGCGACCGGAAGTTCAACGTCGTTTTCAGAGCCTACTAGAGAAGGACTTTAACCTCGCTGTTGTGCCATTTGCTAGGCGTTCTGTTACGTTGAGAAATGTAGACAAACCAGAAAGATGGCCGATTTTCTTTCTGAAGTGAGACCTCATAAAACCGTCTTTTTTACCATGACATTAAACTATTCGTTTACGTATTTGCAGTTAAATTATAAATTAAATTCTTAATTGTTTACTAAAAGTAAAATTAAAATTAATTCAAGTTGTTGGTAATTGCTGGCTGGCATTTCATTCCCTTGATGTCTTGACATTTTCCTCCTGTTCTCTATGCTTATAAAAACGCACAAATATTAAAATTCAGGAAGTGCATTTTCGGGTACATTAAAATAATCCAGGACTTTGAATTTCATAGGTGCATTTTCTTCAATCCAATAATATTTGCAACTTCCTTTATTTGATTCGAAGTTTTCTAGAATTCTTTTTCAATTAGCTCCTTTTATAATGCAAACACTTCATCCCTTATCAATCTGAGAATATCCTAAGCCATGCCGAACTTCGGATGCAATGGACAAATCATCGATGATTGTTCCAGATCGAAGGACCGAAGTTCGTTTCTTGAAGAGTAAGAAAGACGTACTTCAAGTTACACGGGATTTCATGAGTTTGATGGAGAATCAAACTGGAATAAAGATTAAATGTATGCAATCTGATCATGGGAGGGAGTACGTAAATGAGCCGATGAATAAATTTCTGGAAGAGCACGGAATCGTTCGAAGACTCACCGTTCCCTACAGTCCAGAGCAGAACGGGGTGGCCGAGAAACGCAATAGAACATTAGTAGAGATGGCAAGAGATGGCATCATCACAATTTTGGGCCAAAGCTGTTAACACAGCAAATTATATTCGTAATGAATCACCGTCAAAGCCGTTGAATGGGAGAAGCCCTTTTGAAATTCCAACGAAGAATGTGACACGTTTTAGAGAGTTTGGTGAACCTGTCTTTGTCCTAAAGCGTGATTGGCAAGTTTGATTCACCTGGGTACTCAGATAGATCGAAGGGGTATAGAATGTGGCTGACAAAAGAGAAAAGAAGGAGATGTGAAGTTTCTCAAGTCGAACAAAAATTGCCAAACTATAGAGACGGCGATGTTGAAGACATTGCTGAAGATGATAAGCACGACTATGTACAACTAAAGTTTACTCGTGAAGAAAATCATAACTCTGTTCGAGAAACTAAAGAGAGAAGCTAAAGATATCATCGAACTGAAACAGAAGAAATTGGACCTTCTACAGAAAATGCCGAGACTGAGGAAATTGGATCTTCGACAGAAGATTTCCACAGAGGTCGTGCTGGACCTAAGATTATTCGAACCGGGCAAAGAGGAAGACCCCGAAAGGAACATCCTGAGAAACGTAACGAGACTGATTACCAAGAAAATCAGCAAACGTTTTTATCCAAAGTTTCAATGAAGGAAGCCCTGAAGTAGATGAGTGGAAAATGGGGATGAAATTACGTCCATAATCAAAAAGAACACATGGAATTTGGTCGGCCGTCCAAACTCGACAGTAATTGGATGTCGCATGTGTGACGAAACAAGTTAAATCCAAATAGGGAATCAGTCAACAACCCGTTTGCTCCCGTGGCACGATTTGGCTCCATTCGTTTGAAGATGAGTTTAGCTGCTCGTTATGCAATGAAAATTCAGCAGTTAGACGTCATCTCAACAGTTTCCTCGATGAAAAGGTACATATGGAGACACCGAAAAACTTCGATGAATTAGTAGAAATAATTATTTGGACGGGTCCAGATGAAGAAGAAGGCCAATAAAATATTACGTAAAGGAAACAAAGTTTGCTTCCTGAAGAAAGCATTTTACGACTTACGTCAGGCCGGGAGAAGGTGGTATCATAGATTTGATGAAGCCTTGAGGAAGTACGGAGCAGTATCATCATCTGCTGACCCCTGTTTATATCATATTGGAAAGGGGGAGTACGTCACGTTAATTGCGGTCTACGTAGATGATGCTTCCAAGGATCAAAGAAAAATTAATGAAATTGTTGAAGGTATATCTCAGCATTTCGATATTCGAAATTTAGGAGAAGTCTCGGCAATCAATTTTCTCGTAATGAAGATTGTGTTAAAATGCAACAAGGTAGTTACATCGACGAAATTCTCAAACGATTTAAAATGGGGGGAATGTAATACCATCAGTATTCCAATGGATACTGGAACAAAGTTACAACGAGAACCAGGGGAACAATCCGAAAAAGAAAGAAGACTCTAGCAACGTCAACAAGACCTGATATTGCTTTGGTCGCCAGTTGTCTTGGACTGTTTAATTCTTGCCCCAGAAAGGCCCATTGGAAGGCTGCAAAAAGAGCCCTAAGATATCTGCAAGGTACTAGAGACGTGGGTTTATCTTATCTTGCAGATTCTGAAACACTGAAGGGGTATGTCGGTTCGGATTGGGGTAATTCTCACATAGACCATCGATCCTTTTCTGGATTTGTATTGTTGATGAGTGGATATGCACCACCTGGGACTCGAGAAAGCTTTATCAACTTGTGAAGTGGAATACATGACACTTACCGAAGCTGTCTTCTTGCGACGATTTCTGGATGAATTGGGATTCTCAAGTTTAGGAAAGGCTGCCATTTACTGTGGCAACGTTGGATCCATTCAGTTAGCGGAAAATCCCGTTTTTCATTACATCCATGATGTACTTAAGTCTGGAATATTGAAAATTGTATACGTCTCTACATCCAAGTTGATTGCCTATGTAATGACAAAGGGACTACCGACGCAGAAACATTTGAGATGTTTGAAGATGGCCGGGATGAATCTTAACATTTAAACCTCTGTTCAAGATGCGATTCGAGGGGGGGGGGGTGTTAGGAATTCAATCGTTTAAAAGTCAATACAAGTAACTTCTCAAATGTATGTTCTATAATACCAAAGCAGAAAACGACGGTGCATTGATAGTTCTATTGAGGAGCAATTTCTTTATCTGTGAGATTATTAGGCCCTTCTGCGTACGGGTCCGTGAATGTACAGGTCCGCCCGCGACTGTTCCGGTTTAAATATCACGCTCCTAATGTACAGGTGTGCACGTGCCCACGTGCACACGACCATTACATGGAATCAGAGGCGGAAATAAATGGGGTAATTTATGTAGGTGGCAGAGCGCGCACTGATAAGACTATCTAATGCCTGCATACACACGACCACTCTAGATACGAACACCATTAATAATCAATGTAAGACCGGTCGTTATAATAGCATGCAGATTACATGATGGCTGAGTGCACCTGGACGTTACCTCAACATTTGAAAAGATTTTTTTTAGGTAATTTTATTTTCCTTTTTATATACTTATTTTAAAATAACAAAATGAGGCACATGTCTTGTACAAGTTCCCCTGTTGGGCCCTGTTTTTAAGACGAATGGATTTCGTAACGCTCCTCGTTGACCTGAAACAGTTAGCATATCGTCAACGACACTTAGTAGTGTTCTGGTAATGTTTACCTTCATATTAGTGACCACATCGAGAGGAATATTAATTATATTTACCTTTGTTTTATTGCCATCACTTGCTCCAATGTAATTATCATGTAAATACCAGTTCTGAGGAGTACATACACTTGCGTCTTGACTGTATAATAAGACTGCCACCGTTCCGCCTCTAAATACTTTCTTAAACAATTGAAGCAAGTATTATTTTTGTTTCATGTGTACTTCTATGCCTGTTGCAATACTTCACCAAATTTGTTGCTGAAGTTGTTGTTACATGGCAAGTTGACGCCATACTGAATTTCTACTTCTGTCTTATTTGGGAAGAAGCGTACGTGTATATTTTAAAATGGTTTCACTTCACATTGCTGTGCTGCTCGTTCGGGGGTTTTTCAGGGTAACTAAGGAAATTCAAATTCAGTCAAAACTGTATAATCCTCGTGATTTAATGTTTTTGAATAAACTCCGTCATTAAATTGATTCTTTATCAAAGTTTTATTTTCATTCCACGATCTGGCATCGTTCGCAATTATACCATGCGGTTTCCCATCACGATTAGTATTTCGGTGTCAATAGAGTACTTATTCCAAATACACTTTTGGTATGAGTCGTAGTGTAGCCGTTTCTAAAAATGAGGGTTTTTACATAATGGTAAAATAGTAACATAATTGCATTGTCACCATCGAGTTTTGAAAATCACCAGATCCTTGTATATTTACTAAACAGATTTACCCAGGTTTATTTAAGTATGATTTAATTTTCGGAGGACTAAGTTCTTGGACTCAAAAGCTGTACGAAGTGAATTAAAAAATGCAAAAATATACCCAAAATAAAAGTACAATTGCAAGGACAATAATCGACTGTATTAATTAGTAAACTTCAAACAATTGAGGGGGGGGGGTCATGTGCGATATAAATTGTTCCTACCTTTAGGGAGGACAAAGCACAGTAGCAGTGTATTTCTTGGCTATAGTTGCTGTCGCCATCACTGGCCCACCCTATAGGGTCGTCCTAAAAACGTGAATATCTTTCTCAAATGTCAAGAGTTCTTCATCGTGATTTTTTTATTTTGACGTATCTCAATGGTCACTCATCTTAAGGAGAATCAGCGTCTTGACTAGGGGCTTTCCGTTAGAGTGCCGATATCGTATGAGAATGTTTACGTTACAATCAAAGTTTGAATTTTTTTTGTGGAAACGCATAAGGAGATTTTTATTTAATAGTTCAGAGTTTAAATTTTCGTCTGCTTACAGGATAAAATTATACATCTGCTATGAAAAAGTCATAGGCGCAAAAGACAATTTACGTAGGGAAAAAATAGCATGATAAGTAAAAGTACAAATGATATATGAGGCACTGTTTAAAACAATTCTAATAGAAGGGAAATTTATAAAGAAAAAAGGTCCTTGGTACCAACGGAGAAATGTAGAAGAAAGATCAAAGCATGAATGATGAAAATCTTGACAAAAATGGTAGTAATGAAGGATGACACAATAAGAAATTCAGGAGATAAGGTGAGGTGATAAATGAACAGGATGAAAGACAGAACTATGATTGTCATTTGGGAAGTGAGAACTGGAGCTAAGAAAAGATGAGCAAGACCCCACAAAACTTGGAATGAGTACATCTAGAACAGAATAAGATTTGGGAACAATTTTTTTCATAGAAGAGATGAAAACATACCTCAAATATTTTTTCTCCACAAAGATATAATAGACCACTAGATGCTATTAAAATTTGAGATCATTCATATCCATACTTTAGGTTTTACAAATATTACTGATTTTTAAAATTGGTTTATCTCAAAGGGACCGAACAAAAACATCTGAGACTTTCTCAAAATATTCTTCTGTTATCTAGTAATCAGCCTATAAAATTTCATCACTATATTTTAACTACAAATTGTTCTAAAAAAAAGTTTAAATTTTTGAAATAGGACTCGTTCAAAAGCAACAGCACTCGTGCAAAAGCAACAGCACAAGACAGGCATGTTTGGAAAAATACTGCATCACTTCTTACCTACACCTGCTTGGTAGATAAGGCTCGGGATAAGTAAAATAAGTAAGGGCCGGTCTTTCCATCTTCCGGTTAAAGTTATCCTGCGAATAACTTGATTTTTATGAATAACCATTCATCAATCAACCGATTGATTTTTATGAATTGTTCATGATTGTTCTAAATATCACGTTTTTGTTTGTGCTTTCTTCTATATCGGTTGTTCTTATATTTATTGTAATTTTGATATTCATTTGAAGAAATCTCATATTCTCACACTTCAAAATTGAAATTAATTTTAAAAGAATATCGTTGTTTAATTCAGTCCATCAATCGTTTAGTTGTAAAGTTTCCACTGTCGGGGTTTGTACTTTTCTACAGGGCATTATCAATCGTGCTGACGATTGGTGCTTATAAACTATTACAAAAGTTATCCATATAATTTTATTCCTATATTATCACATGGATCATTAATTTTCGTTTTACTGCACATTATTTGATTGTAGGTACGTGTTGCATACCAATAATGAATAAATTGATTTAATTATGAGACTAATTCGAAGTTGGTGGCGGTCCTAAACTCTTCCATTTTCTAAACGTTTATTATTCCTCTTCTGCAAACGATTACATAAGATATGCTCTCATTGAATAATAGCGGCGCAAAGAAAGTAGCTTCATCTTCTTCAGCGAAAGGAGAGACTTTCTTTTTGCGGTAACGGAGAGCAACACGAACGTTCCTAGCGGTTCGTATATTTGCAAGTAACGATAAGTTACATGAATGCCGTGTAGGTGCTTATGTGTGTGTGTGTGTGTATTACGTCTGACCATTCACGTTTATTATTTGTGGATCAAAACTCGAAAAATGATTGATTTTGTATTTAATTTTAAACGTAAATGATTCGTAAATTTCACGATGGACGATTTTTTTTTCTTGCAGGCAAACCTGCAGCTGCAGAGAGTTTAGGTCATTGGTGTGACTTAAGCTGCCTACCCTCAAGGGATTGCGACGGATTTTTGGACTGGCTTCGCTACTTTATTTACTCTAACGTATCTTAACAGCCAGTTAGTACTTTGGCTAAAGTTTGTCGCTTAGTCATCTTATCGCCTGAGATTGAGGATATTAACAATTACGAGTTTCAATTAATATATTTTAATCGGCACGGAATCTAATTATTGGAGCATATTATAATAATTAGAAGTTGTACATGTATATCCGAACGCATTTAATTTGTAAAATACATTATACATGATACGTAACTTCGATCTATGTACATTGCGGAAGTGAATTAATCAATGCGGCCAATCATTAAAAATCTACATAATATTGCAGTGTCTAAAAATGCAGTGTACAGTTTTAATTGCAAAGTCCTAGGCTCCTGTCTACACGAGGAGACGCAACGACGTAATGTGAATTAGGTCAATTATTAACATCCTGCATTCATACACACACAGCCATGACTTTATTAATTTAAATATAAATTAGGGCTGTAAGTTTTAAACAATTTCTCTACGGTATGAGATTTTTCGTACCTTGGATTTCAACGTAGGTAAATATTTCACGATGACAATATATCCTTCATTTAGCTTTTCTAGCATTTTTATGCTCGATTTTTAAGTTCCTTTTTATTGACCATCGTGCAAACGACTATGTTGCAAAATTTCTTTACGTATGGTATAATATTTCGCATATAATATGTTGTTAAAGGTAATAAAAATGGATATGTATGTGCATACACAAATGAAGTATCGTATATTGTATATGTATATTTATATACTCTTTAAATGAAGCATATTGTACATTTTCCCAAATATATTGTCTATGTATATTAGATCCAAAAATAAAATATATTACCCAACAGTGTGTATTTATAAGTAGTACTTGGCACAGCTCTGATGTGAATGTTTGTCAGATATTGTAATACACTCTGTATATTAGGAATTTTGGAATAAAATGTATTGAAATTAGGTACAAATATGTAATTGGCACTACATGAGTTAAAAAATGATTCTCATGTATCTTGGAAAGCTCACGTCCCGGAAGTAAACAACTTAAAGCGAATTTAGTAAATTACCTGAGCTCTACACGGCTTATGTAGGGTACCGTAAGTCTGGGAAAATCACTATGTCGCAGGCTGTTGGAAACGACGCGATTTTTCACTTATGCCAAGTACTAATGCGCTAACTGTGTAATCGACTTGCATGAAATTACGTACGCATTCGTAACGTGTATTAGATCGCCATCGGCCTGCAATTAGTTGCGGTTCAACTGCACTTACTAATCTGCGATCGGCATGGAATCGGAATTTCATATTTCAGGTTTTTATACGACTAGAATACTAATCTTAGGACTATATGCTTAATGTCACATAATCAGTAGGATGCTATACGTTCACGTATATCTGATGCTACTTCCTATGACTTTTTTTTAATTCTAGTAATTAAGTTTTCTATTAATTAAACTCATCCATTAAAATACGACATTTGCAATTCGCTTCTGCTCTGCTAACAATTTTTCTTAGGAGTATCTGGTCTGACCATTCGTTGAAATCACCGGAACTACAAATGTAATTAGGTACGTGGTTTCTTCATTGTAATCATAGAATTCTGGATAATTGTTCTTGTAACAACTACCCGTACTCAACCTGTATATATTTTATTCACAAATGTAATGTTTTACGTTTGGTTTTAGATGCAACAGAAAATTTATGAACAAGGTAATGTCATTATCGCCCGGTTGAGCAGTAGTTGATAAGAAAAGCCGTAAAGAGTTCGATTAGTGTCTCGTAAAACTGAAACTCGTTCGTTAAAGTGAGTGAAAAGTTCATAAAGGCAATGATCTTGCCCGTCACTATCACGCCAGTACTCAACAGCCGTTTGCTTTTTACGTTAACAACTACTAATTCCCGGTATTTGCGACTCATTTTCTCAAGTACATTCTCCGGCGAGCAAAGCCGAGAGCCCAATAGTAAGAACGTGAGTATTGCCCATATGTCGTGCTGTTATGAAACGCCTCTATTAAGCTGTAGCTAAGATTTCTTTATTGCACCTAGCATCTGCCTAATGACAGTGTGCACGTAGTACATCTTCACGTGTTTAGGGCAGATTGAAACTCATTTAATATTATCGAAAATATTGCCAACGGGCGACGTTTGTAGAAACTCTAAAAATGTGATTGTATTCGTTTTGAATATCTACGCTTTACTCTTCTGTTTGAGAGTTAAGATAAAGACAAACGATTGAGTTTTAAGTTCGAATGTATCATAGGTATTTAGACGTGTAGAGCTGACCTTATGCTTTCTATGGAAATTCCTTTCGGTTTTGTTATAACATGCATGGCAAGTTAACTTTTTTGCGTTATGATACACTACGTTGTAACTGCAATTTATTGCAGTGGGTATATACTGATCTTTGCATAAAGGTCTCTAAACACATCTTCCTTATGGAAAATCATAATTTTTTCATCAAACTGCACGCTTCAAGCAAAGTTTGTCAAGTACTGTAATTTCCTAACAATCACCCTGTATAAGTACTGAATACATTTAAAAAAAGTATATTTAGTTTATTTCATATTTTTTACAAGTTGCTATTTCTGACTAATCGTTATAATATTCGAACAAATCAATGCCATTTCCAATGATTATCACCTTCAATGAACAATCGCCATTGTTTAAAGTAAGTCGCATTTCATAATTGTGCTTCGACGACAGACCGTCCCTGTTATGTTATTATCTTTTCAATCCAACAAATACACGCCCCTCTTTTACATGGGGGTCCAAGGCAATAACCGGCCAAGTCTATTTTTGGTTATTATAGTAATTATGAAACGTTTTGTTTGAAAAATACAGAATAGTGGATATTAGTAAGAATTAAATTTTTTTCGCTTGGTCACTAGTTTCTTAGTAGTCAAGTTTTTTTTGCCATTACTAAAGCCCAAATTTTTAGGTACCTAGGCAGGCAAATCGGCAGTTAATGTCTAAGAACTAGGCACGTAGTTTTAAAGTACTTTTGTTTTCTGGGGGAATTTGGAAGCCTCAAACTTTTTTTTAGAAAGAAATAGAAATAGAAATAGATCATTTCTTTCCAGAACTCTTCGTTTTGCACATTTTGTCGCCATCTGCTAACTTTTCAGATCCTTCTCTTCTTCTCCCAACCACGTTGCTTTGGGCCTCCTCCTTCTCCTCTTCCCGCTGGGTTCCCATGTCAACATTACTCGTAGTTTAGTTGTTTCTTCGGATTTCGCTCTCCAGGCCATTATAGTCTCTGCCTCTTAATCTTTGTTATTATGTTTTCTTCTATCTCATCGCAAAGCTCATGGTTCATTCTTCTTCTTACCTCATTCACCGACACTCTCACGGGTCCTACTATTGTTCTTAACATTTTCCTTTCGACTATTCTTATTTCTTCCTCGTATTTCTTTGTTATGCTCATTGTTTCGGCTGCATATAACATTATTGGTCTTATTGGTGTTTTTCTTTGTCTTTCTTGACAGATTTTTGTTTGTCAGGAGCTTATTAGCATAGAAAGTGAGGTCAAGATAGAGGGCGTTAAAGAGGAGTAGTTCATAAGGACACTGTAAGGGTAGATAATATGAGTGAAGAAATAAAGAACTACGGGGATTGCCCGGCTTGTGCAATGGAGGACTAACGTGTTTTATTTCTGGAATTCCTGATCCCCGCTTTAACAAGTATTCCCTATGGTTCGCGACCTAACATATTGGCGACGAGAACGGGATATTGTTGTGTTTCTCATGGTAGTAAGCGAGGTTAGTAAGAATACAAAAAGAAAAAGAATATATCAAAAGCCAGCAGGCAGGAAATGCCGATTCGGACATATTGAGCATTTTGATGTAAGAAATGGCGATTTTGAAAGTTATTTGGAGAGAATTGAATAATTGTTTCTATATAATAACGTTGTAGAAGAGAGGAAAGTCTGCATGTTGTTAACATTAATAGGTGGGCAAACATACACACCTTGCTGAAAGACTTGTTGGCACCGGAGTTACCAAGTAATCAAAGTTACAACAGTTTTGAAGAGTCACTTCAGCCTCAAGCCCTTAATTATTGCAGAACGGGTGAAATTTCACAGCTTCAAACAGAAGATATAGCCACATTTGTGGTAAATTTGAAGAGCTGTTATTTTGGAGCCTTCTTACAAAAGGCTTTTGAGAAAAGTAAAGAGTTGATAGTAAGTAACCAAGTTCTAACTCATTATGACTTTACAAAACCAAAACAACCGATGCCAGCAATTAAGGAGTGGGAGCAGTGCTCAGCCATGAAATTAATGGTGTGGAGAAACCAATTATGCACTGGCCATCATTTTTGCTGTCAAGAGGTTCCATAAGTATATCTATGGAAAGAGCTTCACTTTGATAAGCGACCACCACCCATTGCAGGTCATTTTCAATACAAATAAGGCGGTGAATGTGATGTCAGCGTCGAGAATCATACGTTGGGCGCTCATACTGTTAAATTACGGATATGAAATAAGATATAAGAAAGGTAGCAGCACTGATAATGCAGATGCGCTATACCGTTTGCCTCTGAAAGAAGGAACGAAGATACCTGAAACAATAAATTCGTTTAATGAAGATGAAGTGGAATTGATTAGCTCAGAAAAGATTTGCTGCAGAAACAAAGAAAGATGGTATTTTAGCAAAGGTATTGGACCTAACGAAAAGAGGTTGGCCAAGTCATATTACAGATGAAAACTTGAAACAGTATTTTCGACGGAAAGATGAGTTATCGATTGAAAAAAATTGTCTGATGTATGAAACGAAAGTGGTAATTCCCAATATTGAACTTGTTTCACGAGACACATACAGGTATAGTGAGTACAAAGATGCTAGCGCGGTCAATCTGTTGGTGGACCGAAATAGAAGATTAATAGCTTCCTGTAAAATATGTCAGATGACAAGAAATGTAAGGAGAACTGCAGAATTGATAAACTAGCCCAAACCAGGTAACAATTTCGAACGAGTACATTTGGATTTAAATTTAAGCAAGACTTTCTGATTATGTACGATTACAGATCAAAGTGGATAGACGTGAAAGTCGTGGAAGGAACTGATGCATGTAAGGTCATTGACAAACTGAAAGAAATGTTTGTGATCTATGGGTTACCGAGGAATGTGGTGTGCGATAATGGTCCACCATTTAATTCATCAGAATATTTGAAACTTTGTACATGGAATAAATTTATTGCATGACCCTCCAAGGCATCAAGAAAGCAATGATTGTGCTGAAAAGAGTCGACACAGAAAAAGAGGTTTGAAAAAGAAGTTACTAAACAATGATGAGAAGGAATTATCCTTAACAAACTTCCAGGTTTTACAAAATTTTCTGTTTGCATATACAATGGAGTGCAGTGAAATAATTAGTCAGAACCAAATGAAATAACTGAGAAATAAGAACAAATTTCGTGTAATCCTGTTCATATTACTTTGGCGGACACTTTAATCCAACCAGTATTTCCTAATGTAGTGTGTATAAAGAGTGGTTCACAATAAATTGTGATTTTTTTATTTTTGAGAGAGAATCTTTAAACCTGACGAAGCTGTCGAACGACGGCGAAACGTTAAGTGTTTTGTGCGCTATTTAGTGTCCGGTTTAAAGATTTTGTCATACAATTTTCATCGGACAAGAACCAACTTTAACTATAACTTTTAATTCTGAACAACTTATTCTTATGACATTTTGCTGTATCTTGTAAAAAAAGGGTACCTTACTCTTAAGCCGTCTTCATTTCTCGGTGTCCACGCTGTATACCATTCAAGATAAATTTCATCTGACATTTTCCAATTTTACTTTAAGGGGTGCAGAAGCGTTCTGAGTCAATAAATTTTTATGAAAACCGATAATAAAAAAAATTTCCATTTGTAGCAAGCACACTTTTTGAAAGTCACTATACGTAGAAATATTCCTAATACGGTATCTGAATTAACACCAGCGGAAATGATATTTAAAACAGTGTTTCAATTTACTAAAACCGGAATTTGGAACGGGGAAATTAGGACGGAAGGATAAAATAAGTGTTATTGTTGGAGAGCAGACGGAATAAACCAGGAACAAAAGTTTGGATCAGGAATAGAAATATAGTGAGAAACACAGTTTTTAAATGGACTCCTGGAGTCATTATAAAACAGACAAGCCCAGCTTTATATGTAGTGGAAATAAGTGGAAAAGAAAGGATAGTACATCGCCAGGATATGGGAAACTTATCAAACTTACCCTAAAATAACTTGACAAGCTCAAATTCTTTACAAAACATGGGGCGTTCCATTTCAAATAACGAAGTTACACATCGTACAGCCAAATTGGGACAGCCTATATATTCGAAAATAATTTTAAATTATGCGGAACTTGAAAGGGTGATATTTTTGTATGAAACATTTTTTCATATATTCAATAGGAACGGCGTTAATGAATAACTCGGTTAAATGCCACACCCTGTATATAGAAAATTAGAATAAGTTTAATGTTTAAAAAAGGGCGAAGAACTGAGGTGTCAAGATAGAGGCCGTTAATGATATAAGGACACTGTAAGGGTAGAGAATATGAGTGAAGGAATAAAGAACTACGGGAATTGTCCGGCTTGTGCAATGGAGGACTAACGTGTTTTATTTCTGGAATCCCTGATCCCCGTTTTAACAAGTATTCCCTGTGGTTCGCGACATAACAGAAAGCTCTGTTTATTGCCATAATTTTTTCTTCAATTTCAATCTCTCTGCATCCATCACTACCAATCATGACACCCAAGCATCTAATTCTCTCAATCTGCTGAAATGTATGTTCCCCCACTTTAATGTTGCTATTTTCTTCCACTTTCTCTCCGAATTTCATTATTTTTGTTTTGTTTTCGTTTATCTTTAAACCGAGTTTCTTTCCTTCTTCCGTTATTATTTCTAGCATTTTGACCAGTATTTCTCTTTTTTTTGTTGTCATCAGCGTATGCTATCATTTGACTCCCTCTTGTTCTTAATGTCCCTCTGTTTATATCCCTTGTCACATACTCAAGTACTAAGTTGAATAATAGGTGCCCATACATTGACAGTATTTATGAACGACTTTGACTGTGAAGGGATTTGCCTGTTGATAATACTGCTGGTTAATGCGTAACGCCAGGCTTTTCCAGGACGAAAGGATTGGCGTGCTGGATCAGTACTGTCAATTCAGACCTGTCAAGCCAAGTATGTCAGTAATGGTTCTAATGTATGGGTAGCTAATGTTGCCCCTGCCTTATACCTTTATTTACCGAAAGCTCTTCCGTTTCTCCTTTTATTATTCTAATGCTCATCTTAGTTGATTTCATTGTCATTATCGTTAGTCTTTTTATTTTTGCGCCAGTATCCCGAGTACTTTCATTGCCAGTATGAGACACTTCCGGTTTACCGTGTCGAAAGCTTGCTTAAGATCGATGAAAAGGGGCTCGAGTTCCATTTTGTGGTCATGTGCTTCTACCATCATCTGCTTTAAATTATGAATAGCATCCGTTGTTGACTTTCCCCTCGTGATACTGACCGTAATATCTTGCCTATTCATAGTGGTATACCACAAGGCTCACTGACCGGGCCTCTCTTTTTCAGTATCTTCATCAATGATCTGCCCAATCAAACATCAGCTCATACGATATTGTATGCTGATGACACAACGTTAGTATGCAAAGGCCGTACCTGCAGTGAAACTCAAATAAATCTGGACACTGCCAACAAAGAAGCAGCAGATTGGTTTGCTGCTAACAAACTTTATCTAAATAACGACAAATCATCAAAAATACCATTTACAACTAAGCGTAAAACTGATTTGACAACCAGGAATTCTGCGAAATTTCTTGGCATTACATTGGACTCACGGCTAACTTGGAAAGCCCACACGGATGATATACTTAAGAAACTTGCATCAGCCACATACGCAATAAGAAGAATTGGAGAACTTATAGGCAAAGAAGCCTCTATTATTGCGTATTTTGCCTTATTTCAATCAAGAATGAACTATGGTATTCAATTTTGGGGTGAATCCACTCACGCCCAAGCTGTTTTTGTTAGTCAAAAAAAGACAATTCGCATCATGGAAAAGGTTACTGAACAAACTCATTGTAAACCTCTGTTTCGCAAACTACGTATAATGACCATGTCATCACTTTACCTATTTCCTCAGCTCATAAGAGCTCACGAAGAAGCAAAAGCCTTACAGAAGAGAGGGGATGTAGTGACTACAAATTTGAGAAGCTACAAGATAAATGTTGCCACGCGGAGAATAAATGCCACGGCAGTGCAAACCAGACATTTGTGTTTGTACAATAAACTTCCATCAGTGTGGACCCAACTCCCAAAAAGACTGTTTAAGAATAAATTGAAGTTACAATTAATTGACAAGGCTTACTATAGCGTAAACGAATATTTAGAGGATACTCTTGTATGTTAGCCTCTCACCAGTTATGGCATATTGTTATTGTTACCTATTTATCTATTCGATTGGCACCTAGATTGCTAATAGGCATGTAACGAAAACTGTAAAGTTTGAATAAAGTTTGATTTGATTTGATAACATTTCTTGCTTTATCTGTGAGTCTTCGTTGAATAATTGAGAAGAGAACTTCCTCCTCTTTGCAGATTTTTAAAATTAGTTTATATATATTCCGTTTCTATGTTTCACCCCCATATTTTATTATTCATTATTTATTTCATCTTTTCCTGGTGATTTCCCGTTTTTCAAACCTCTCACTTCTTTCTCTCTGTTGGCTCCTCTACTGTATCTTCCTCCATCACTAAGGCCAGATTTTACAATCGTCGGATAAGCAGTGTTATTGGTATAACCTGTGGTATAACGTGACGTAGGTGTGACGTAGATATGGAGGAACATTAAAGGATATTTGCCGCACAGTTATTCAGTTCTTATTCCACGATTGTAAAATTGGGCCTAAATCGTCCAATATTTGATTTTATCATTCAGTAACTTTTTAAAGTAGTTCATCCACACCTTATATATACTCCTCTCTATTATCTATCACTTGTCCTTTGTCATTCTTTACGCCAGTCATTTTATGCGTATACATTTTTTCTGTTCATTGATTTTCTCATAGTAAAGCTTAGTGTTCTTTTTTCTCTCTGATTTTCAGTGTTTCTTATTTTTTCCCCTGTCCATTCTCTCTTACATTTTCTTATTTTTTACATGGAAACCTTAATCCCAGCCCTCATAATGGTTAAGACAAGGAAAGAAATATATAGAGCGTGTTAAGGACAAAGACTGCATGTTGATAATGCAGTTTACGCCACGCTTATCGCAGTATTTCTCTTATACCTATACTATACTTCGAGAAAATAGCACTTCTGTCCATGTCCTGGCCATTATGTCAACTGCTCTGTATCAAAAATAAATTTCCACATTGTATATGTTCATACATTCATTTTTATTTCTGGAAGATATAAAGATAACAAGGTATAAGATATATTAAGGTTGACAATCTTTACGTCACTGAGACTGAACGTCTCCTCCTAATTTGGGAAATGTTGGTGGTGCAGTTTTTCGACCGTCACCTCCTCATTTGGCAAATGTCGGTGCAATTTTTTTAACATCACCTCCTCATTTGGGAAATTCGATGCAAATTTTTTTTAATTTCACCTCCTCATTTGGGAAATTCGATGTAATTTTTTTTAACGTCACCTCCTCATTTGGGAAATGACTGTGTGGTTTCTTGAACGTCATCTCCTCATTTGGGAAATGTTGTTTCAGTTTGTTATTGGACTATTATTTTTAATAGTTTTGCCAGTACCTACTACTAATGTTGTTCATATTTATTTACAGCTCGTCGTCATATGTCATACATAAGTGGTCAAGAATGTGACGGTGATTGTACTGCTAAGATTGAATCTCGCTTATCAAAGCCAAGCAATATTCTAACATGCAAACATAATTGACTTGATGATGTGAAGCGAAGAAGAGGTACAAAATGAAGAAGCGCCAGATGCAGAATGGTTCCGTGGCGATGTTAGCGGAACCCATTAGCACACCGTAACGGTAACACTCACACGTCACTGGCCGCACTCGCCATTCCGTCAGGTGCAATGAACCTGTCCCCTTCTACGGCCGTCGTCCCCTCCTACCGTCAGGCATGGCCAAGGTCCCACAGGTGACTTTTGCCACAAATATGCGCATCGCAAATTGGTCACTGTCACACTTGGACTCCGTGCCGTAAAGTGCGTCACCAAGTTGTTTCGAGAATTTTCGCCAGCGCTAAACCCAAAAGCAAACATTCGGTATATGGGTCATGTTGACCGCTCTGTCGCGTAAATTTTTCTGATGAACGGAACTCTGCGAAAAATTATTCACCTATTAGAGGAGATAGGCACCACTTTACTTAGCGGTACTTACAGATTATGAAAATTGAAGCGCATTAGTCTAATAAAGTCAAGGTGGAATTCACTATGTTTTGTCTTAATTATTTATCATTGCTGCAGTCAATCAATTTAAACGCATTTATACAATACGGTTTAAACTTAAGTAGTACTCTTGTCTTTCCAAAATACGCTCTCAAATGGTGGGATTAATAAAACTGATTGGTCCCATATTATGAAGTAAATTGCAGGAAGTAAAATAAGACTTACAAATCTCGTGTGAATTAAAATACGCTGCATCACATAAAGCGATGGTTCAAGAGGATGGTCATTCAGGCTTCAGAAGATCGAGTTCGTGACAGGAAATGATTGTACACTTTGCGGAATGAATTAGCGCTTAATTTTGTAAAGCTAGCTTTATACCGTAGGTAACATCGTTAATGGCAAAGTTGCTAACAAAACTTGAAAATTGGGCTAAAGTATATCATACAGTGTCTTTCATACAATTCGTAAGAAATTATTGTTTAATTAGTTCGTGCATCAATCAAAATAAAAGACAACACAATTCCATCCAAACAGTCATTTAAAATATGGCTGAAAACTTAAAAAATAGAAAGTCTCCGCCCCACGTTGGGCGCCAATCGATAAGAACGGGTTTTGTTTGGCGAACTTCCGCTGGAATCATTAATTACAAGTTTCTACAAGTGAGACAAACCACTACTACTGACATCTATCGTGATCAGTTCGAAAGAGTTCGGGATTTTTTTTATGAGGCCATCAAAATTATTATAACTTTTAATTAATTTCGAAAAATTGTTCCTTAGTGAAAACGATGCAAGACTATAATGCAGTTGTTTCTGAATAATGCAAAATTAGTCACAGATACTGTTACTATGGTAATATATAAACACAGTTTCAAAAAATGTAAAACTGGATGCTTGCCCATAGTTAAATACAACTGCTGTCGTAATGTTTGCGTTTGCCGGAATAATTCAACATCTTCAGGCAAAGACGTTCCCCCAATTACCATCACGTGCATAGAAAAGTACAATTGGAATCTTTTTAAAGTTTGCGTGCACGTCTTCGTTTGCATTAGTGCGAACCTATCCGGAATATCCTAGTCAATTAATCATCCATATTCATAAAGTACGTACCATCGCCGGCACTAAAAACGAAACGCTGTCTGTACCAAGGCCACAGCCGTAAGTAGCACTCTCAACCATACGAAAGCCAATCCTAAGAACAATCTAAGGTATTCGTATCATATTTACTGTTGACCAATAAGGTTCATTTCCCGACGGGTTTATGACTTTTCGTTTCGTTTTTAGTGCCGGCGATGGTACATACGAAAAGTGCGAATAAGAGGAAATATCTTGTAACAAAATAGGCTTCTAAATAGCTCTGATATTACAACGCACGCAACAAAATTTAATCGCTGTTTATAAGCATCATGCGGTACCTGTGCCTTTTTGTCGCACTTCGCATCAAATGCTAAAGTAAACATGTAGAATCTTAAGCAATGCATCGATCTCTGTAGGTGCCTACCTTCACTGCGAACATTAACCCAGCGATACAATAGTAAACTGTATGTAGGTATTAAGTTGTCCCCAGACATTAACGTTAGTGTTGTCGATTTCACGATACTGTAAGAATCCAGCATTTCATAATCATTAAGCTCATTACATGAGTTAAAATCGATACAATGTCGCCTACGCGAGCGCGGAAAATTCGCCCACCCAAAAATTATGTTATTAAAAGCTTTGCCGATATAAGTCATGACTGACCTTTGCTAATTCGAAGAATTGCAGCTGCACAAGTGACTCAAGCCGGACAAACTGGCACGCATGTAGAATAATACGTAATCGAAATGACCTTTGTAAGGCAATATAGAAAGCCATGACAGCTCAGACAGCTAGTGCCCGTTTTGGCGAATGCAACTCCACAAGTCCGAGGGCGTAATCAACATTCACAGAATGTCATAGTGTGTGCGAAAACAACGCGAAACATATGTCACAATTTTAACAATACCAACACGATCTCCATCAATCTATAAGTGTGTTCGACCACGGAAAGGGTGCAGCCCTCGGAGCGTGCTCTAGAAGGTTCCACGGCTGCAAACAGGAGTCCTCTTCCGTGAATACGATGTCAAAGTAGACAGGATCTACAACAGCGAAACTCGTGCGGAGGTTGCTCGATCCTAACCCACGAAACGTGCTAAAGGAAGAAACACAAATGTAAGAGAAACTCAATGACGAGAGGGGTAGCTTACCTCACTGACCACTATCAGCGAGCCTACAAAATTATCGCCTCGATCCTCGTAAAGTGTTGGAAAATAAAACACGAACGACAATAAAATTCCTTAACTCAGGGCGGTCTTAACTACAAAGCAACAGCACAAAGAGCACAAAATACATGACCGTCATTTGTGAATCGTGCTCGTGATCTGCCAAGAGGTACACCGAGAACCACAAAGCTCGAAAATTGGCCAACGTACGAAAATTCGGGCGCGAAAACTACAATGTTCCCAACTGTTTTATAAAAAAGTTACCAACGACAATTTAACAAAAGTAAAAGAGAAATTTTAGGGTACGAAAATAATAATTTTCTTTAGGTTGTTGATTCATTTCATCATTTCATAATTTAAAAAAATGGATATAATTCAATGTTTTAAAGTTCTGCGGTCACGTCGCAGATAATTTATATTGAGTCGAGGTGAATTATTAGTCTTGCCACCCATCGAATCCGTGACCTTTCTCAGTCAGCATTGATCTTTCCTGGTGCCTCCTCAGTGCTCGTGCATGCACAGCTATCAATTATGGGATTAGCGAAAGCGCAAGTATCCATTACGGCCAGAAACGAAGTTTGCTTTTATTGCTCTGAGATGTCAGGTTTATTTTATTTTATTTTTGAGAATGTCAGTTCATGATTGTTTGATTTTATTTAATAATTATTTGGTTTGCTTTTCTTTTTTCATTGAACATGCACTATCTGAATCAGTTGCTACCAAACTTTTTTAAATTTGTTCCTTTGTTGCTGGCGCCATCTATCGCCAAGTAGTGAAACTTATGATTTGCACCATCTCTCACCAAGTAGCGCAATTTCCTACTTAGTTTTCGTGTTTCTGAAACCTTCCACCATATGCGAGAGAGTGCTAGATCGCGCTGGAGCCTTCTAGAAATTTCAATTTAGTTTTACACCGGATCGTCTTTTTGTTTTTTTGTTTTTTTTTAATGAAAAGGAAAGGCGACGACAAATCGATCTTCTGCTGTTAACGACTTTTGTTGACCTTTAGTTGTGTATTTCTTTTTCCTTTTTTCGATAAACTTCGATTACTTCGATACTTGCATCCACGCCGTTACCACTTTCGTTCCTACGGAGGGCGCCCTCTTGCGATTTCTAACTCGATGACGCAAAATTCCACAATGGCCGACCAAAATCCGTTTACAACGTCGCCATCATACTTTTCAACAAAGGATGATCCGGGATGTTCGGTACAAATTGAAGGAACCAACTGAGAGTATATCAAACCAAAAATAAAAGCCTAGATAAAAGAGAACACAAATTACGAACCGATCGTCGCATGAGTAACGCTAAAAAAATCATACCTGCCGTAGATACAACGGAACAGGCTTAGACAAGTCTCGAAGAAGGCTTTCGTTTTTGTCACAAGCAATGTCATATCCGAGCCCTTTTCACTTTCAAGACAACCTCGTTTAATGAAAAGTTTGCACAAATTGAGAGGATCTCTCCGTACGGTCTGCTTACATACAACCGCGTAGCCACATGGACTGAAAGGAATCTCGAAGCGTCGGTCAACGCGAACGGTTCGCGGGCAGGGGGAGAGCTCTATTGGTCAATGACAGGCCTGTAATGCTTCCTACTCTCGACATGGGCCAGTCTCATCTTAAAAGAATAGGGTCGTTCAGACTCGTATAACGTTTTAATGCGAGATTTTAGGACCAGTCCAAGTTACGAGATTAAACGTACGGCGTAGTTACACTTTTCCGTAACAGGGTGACTCGAAAGGTAGAAAATAAATTTAACGAAATTTTCATACGTAACAGCACTCCTCTTAATAAATTTCTCAAAATCTGATAATTTCTTGAGAGTGAATATGAAGCCTGTTGCGGCTAATCAATCGCAGTGGAGTCACATGGACTGAAAGGAATCTCGAAGCGTCAGTCAACGCGAAAGGTTCGCGGGCAGGGGCCAATGACAGGCCTGTAAAGCTTCCTACTTTCGACACGGGCTAGTCTCATTTTAAAAGAATAGGGTCGTTCAGACTCGTATAACGTTTTAATGCGTGATTTTAGGACCAGTCCAAGTTACGAGATTAAACGTACGGCCTAGTTACACTTTTCCGTAACAGGGTAACTCGAAAGGTAGAAAATAAATTCAACGAAATTTTCATCCGTAACAGCACTCCTCTTAATATATTTCTCAGGATCTGATAATTTCTCGAGAGTAAAGATGACGCCTGTTGTGGCTAATCAATCGTGGTGGAGTCACATGGACTGAAAGGAATCTCGAAGCGTCGGTCAACGCGAAAGGTTCGCGGGTAGGGGGCGACCTCTACTGGCCAATGACAGGCTTGTAATGCTTCCTACTCTCGACATGGGCCAGTCTCATTTTATAAGAATAGGGTCGTTCAGACTTATATAACGTTTTAATGCGAGTTTTTAGGATCAGTCCAAGTTGCGAGGTTAAACGTACGACGTAGTCAATAAACAGGATGACTCGAAAGGTAGAAAATAAATTTAACGAAATTTTCATCCGTAACAGCACTCCTCTTGATAAATTCCTCAAAATCTGATAATTTCTTGAGGGTGAAGATGAAGCGTATTGCGGTTAAGCAATGATGAGACTGTGATGAGACTTTTTCCCAACATCCCAACAAGTACTGCAAAAGGATGAGAGCGTTTATTTTATTGCGCTTACTTTGTCAGTAGACAGTGGGATGCACTCTTAATAAATTCCTTGAAATCTTCCAACTTTTTGATGTTGTAAGAATGTTATTCCAACTTTTTGACGTTGTAAGAATGTTAGGCCATATGTTATAGGAAGCACCGAGAGTATCTAAGGTATTTATTTGCTTTCATTGGTGCAGAAGATAGGGATTTCAAAGGGGGAAGTTTAGATTGGAAGGAAATTCCTAATGACTGATGAAAAGCACGATAAAAAGGGGAAAGCAGCATCTGGTTTCTTGCACTAAGAAAGAAAAGATTTCATTATCCTTGTGGTGAAGTAAACGAGTTTTTTTTGCAATTATGGAAATCCCTTCTTTTTTTTCCTGAAACAAGGCTCTTGTTCGATTAGAGATCGTGAGGAAGATGTGAGATGTGTAAGAATCCAGCATCTCATAAATCATTAAGCTCAAGACGTAAATTAAATTCGATACAACGTCGCCTACGCGACCGCGGAAAATATGCTCACCTAAAAAATTATGTAAGCAAACGTTACGGCTAGTCGGTTTACCATGAGTCCTGAATGTCCTTCGCAAATTGCAAAAATTTCAGCTGGATAGATGACTCATCGAAAAAGTCGGGTATTATACAAGTATATGAGCAGACGGTCTCGGAAAAGCACGATGAAGCATAGGGCAACTGGCCCGCATATCAAGTGTTACATAATCGGAATTTCCGTTATAAAATAATATAAAAGGAGACTACTAAAAATGATTTGTTGCCCTGAGTCGTTGAATTAACTGTTCAATCCTGACGAAAATCGTCTCTAGAGAATAAGTTCTTTCTAGAATTTGCATAATTGCTTAATACGTAAAAAATCAAGAATTGAAATATAAAGTCTCGTTTAATTATAAAAATGTGCTTCTGTTTCAAATAAAACCCAAAGTCCCATTAAATTAAAACTTGACACCAATGACAACATGACATTTCATTTGCTTGTTCTTCGAGTAGGTACGAATAAGAATGAGAGCAAAACGTGGGCACTTGTTTAGCCAAGAAAGCAGTAAAAAGAAGGCGATCAAAGATAAATTCTTCGATGATGACGCAACGTTCGAAATTATAATAATACTGCGAAAAGGCGTTCGGAACGATTATGTAACAGAATATGGAGGAATTTAAATTGCCATTTCTGTTTGAGAATAATTAAGAAATAACGTGCGTTCTAATGGGAGCATAAGAGAAAAACCGCACAGAAATGAAAAATACCTAAGAAATACGCGGCGCCCCCAGGCAACGTGCACGAATAACGGTACACGTTTATTATCATTTGTTGATAGATTTGCATAAATACTCCATTTATGTTTTAATTTATATAATCCTGTGGGTAGGAGCAAGTGCATGTGCGACATACAACGCAAGCAAATACGTGTGATATTATCCGAGGTTATAAAAATAGCGCGTTATGTAAGGAAGTAAATGTTAAATATTACTTCAATAAAAGTCAATCATTAGCATTATAATATAATTGGAGCCTGTGGTTGTATGAAACAAAAGGAGGAGTTTTATTTGTCACATGTGGTGCCTACCTACCTGGTTGAAAATGTACAAATGGGGAAATGAATTAACTATACAGTAATTGCCCATTTTTTTAAATAAAATTTTAGGCAATTGCAAATACAAATGTAGTTGCCATGTCCATACGACATTGGCCAAATGACCGACACAAATTTCGTAGAAAATATAAACAACATTAAAATATACCGTAATCCAACTACCTACCTACCACACTTAAACCTTATTCGAAAAACTGTTCTTTATCGCTCGTAAATAAACAAACGCGTCGTTCGTTAAGTATTTCGATGGGTGTTTTTTCGAGGCGCGAGAGAAAAAAAGGGAAGGTAAAATGGACACTCTTATTAAAATCGCTGACATAATCCTCTCTCTCCCATTCTCGGTGACCCAGTACACCGTTGTGTGCAAGGCAATCCGAGATGCGTAATAAGATATCACACCCATGTGACCGAGCACCGCCTGAAGACAAGTCCTGACCTTGACATTGACTGTCACATTCCCTATCAAGGGGCCCTCGCAAGGCAATGCAGGCAGGCAGCATTAGAATTATCTCCGCGTTACTCATCTCTAAGTAGATCAGGTTTTTTTTTTTTAAATTACTCATTCTGTGAAATTTGTTTCGCCATTTTTTCTTCTTGTAGATTTTCGTGTATTGTTATTTATACAGCGTGTCCAATTAAAAAGTCAATGGCCGGTATCTTTTAAACACGATGATGTACAGTCAGAATTCAAATTAATGTCCCCCCAATAAAAAAAATAAAAATTTCCACCTACAGCCTTGCAGACGCAACAATACAATACTTAGTTCAATATCATGTGATACATTTTTCTACCATTTGATTCATTACGTGGATTGCGTCTACTGTTGATTTTCCTGTCCTAAATCCATTCTGATACTCTTCTATTGCATTATCTGTGTTCCTTTATTTTTCTTAGTATTATTTAATAGAGTTATCTTCTATAGTTTTCGCATTGTGTTAGATCTCCTTTTTTAGGTATTGGGACTATTATTTCGGATCTCCATTCCTCGGGCATTTTTCCTTCTCTCCATATTTGTCTCATTAGTTGATACAATCTTTCATTTATTTCTTCATTATCTGGTCCTGCAGCTTTTCCCTGTTTTAGATTTCTCATTATTTCGTAGTATTCTTCCTTCATTGGTTCGTCCAGGTCTATTTCCGTTTCTTCTTCATTTGTAAACTCATCCGTGTTCTATTCTGCTCCTACCTCTGTTGTTTTCTACAAGAACTCTTCCCATTCTTTCTTGTCTGAACGTACTGTTACGTCTCGATTTTGCGTTACCAATTTCCTAATCTTTCGTTTCTATTTTGGCTTCAGTGATCGCTCTATCTGCTTACAAACTCTAAGGTTTTGGTTGTAAGTTGGTTATTCTGGAATTCAGGGCGGAAGGGCCTGTCTTCCAGATCCGGCTTAATCAACTTAATCAACGTACACTTCGCGAACTTGACCACCCAAAGGTTATTCGGGATCTTAACGTATTGTCATGTTCACAAGGACACACAGTCTTCGGATTCTACAAATAAGCAGAGATTTGCTTCCAATCTTCACATGCAAAGGAAATTCTTCACCTACAACAATAAAACAAAGATCTAAATATTTATTTTACAAATAAAATGTAACATACCTTAATTTTATGTGTATTCTTTGAACCATACTGAAATTCCTTAAGAATACCATTTTTCTTACTTCCAACACAAACATTAGATGAAAAACTTTAACTAAAACAGAAACACAGGGGCAATTTAAGTATATATTAAAAATTATACTAATTAAATTGTATCTTACAGTGTCTGATCCGGAATCTTCAATTTTATTATTAAATTCACCAAAACACGAAGCATGGATTGAGGAGCAAGCTAGGGAGTTGGCAGACAAAAAGCAAGATGCGCAGCAAAACGTTTCTGGACGTAGTCTTGATGTGCCGGTCTTGAAGGTACAAGATGATGTTCCAGTGACAGCTGTCATGTCGGCTCAAGAAAAAAAAAGGAACTGATATGAATTTTAGGCATAAAAACGGTCGATTAAGAAAATTTTTAGTTAAATTACCAGACGGAAGGAAATTGCGAATGAAAAAACACGAGGCTATAAAGTTAGGTTTTGTTAATTGATATTTTTGTTATTTTTAAAAAAGAATTAAAGGTTGATCTTGTGTAATAGTTCAATCTAATGTTTTAACTTACCGAAATTTGTTCAAAATGATGAAAAAACCACAGAAGTCTGCAATCACTGACACACACATTTACGTCATAATGACAAATAACAAGATGACAGGATAATCTCGAACTAGGTAGGATTCGTGACGTCATTTAGCCTCGAACCCCTATTTTTAGATTCAAATTTAAGAAAATCAAAGGCAAAATTAAAACATTTCATTATGAAACCTTAAATAGAAAAATATTTTATGATTGACGAAACAAACGGACAAAAGATTCACTGAGAATTTATGAAATAAAATTCAAAGGAAAAATAAAATAAATTATTGGTTTTTCAAAAATAAAAAACTAGCGCCGACGTCATAAAAAGGAGCCTATATAAAGCACGCCGAACTGACATTCGCTCTCATTCTTTTGACAACCATCACGGAGTGAATAACTCTAAACAATTTGAATTCCTCTACATTTACACAAAAGTAATTATCATTGAGCGAATAGCTTATTACATAAACACTTATCATTGAGCGAATAGCTTATTACAGTTATTACATAAACAATTATCATTGAGCGAATAGCTTATTACTAAAAAAACTTATCATTGAGCGAATAGCTTATTACATAATCACTTATCATTGAGCGAATAGCTTATTACTTAAACATTTATCATTGGGCGATTAGCTTGTAACACTTATCTGTACACTTATTGTACTTGTAACACCCCTCACTGATTGATTGATTGATTTATACAATTTCATAATAAATAATAAACAATAGATGAAATTTTATTTAGAAAAATATGATATTTGAAATAAAAATAAAGGAAATATATTTGAATTAATGATCATTATCGATATTATTGTTGTTAACATTATTGTTTTTATAAAGCATTTAAAAATTTGAATAAAATAAAAATTTTGAACATAAATCTAGCATTTTTATTTATCTCTACTGCTGCTCTTTCTACATAGTTCCACTTTCTTTACCTATAAAAGATAATTATAAAAAAGAAAAATTGCTACTAAGTAAACCACAAGGTTAATGAAAATAGTTAAAAGATAAACTTTTGACACATCAAAAGTCTGGTAATAACCAGTGATTATACGTCATAGCAGTATGTAAACGACGCGACGTCTGGACGCTTAATCCAGTGCTTTTATAGCAATTAAAGCCCGTATCGTTGAATTTTCTTTGGACGCCACATGTGTGAATCGACACGTTACAGTTTCTTTCCGCTCTGGGCCCTTATTTTTTCGAAAGGGTTCTGTTTTATTGTCATTGTACTCTTTTACTTACTTTCGTGTTTCTTCCATTAACAACTTCATGGGGGGGTTGAGTTTGAAAAGTCACCGTCACTTCTTCGTGACCTTGACGTGCTTTCCCCGAACGAGTTTTGGCCGTTTCCGAGAGCCTCTTCTACTGTAACACCGTCGTTCGACGCTCCGGATCCCTTGAAGGAACTGCCGGTCTGGGTCGAGCCAGTGTCGAGTGCTGCAGCCCCCTTGCAAACCCAACGTAACGTAGAAGTGGTGGGAATCGAATGTGGTATAGTACAACCGCCCTGTTTTGCTATTTATACGCGTCGTTAAATTGATTGTTGGGTACCTTCGGTGCCTTGTGATACCGTTTTTGTGCCTGCCGGTTCCTTAAGAACCTGCGTTTCATTGCATGCGTTCATAGAGTTTCGATCTTGTAATTGCATCTACCGTCCCTCTGACAGAATTTATTGTACGTTAATTTGTGAGCCGCACAGGATATCCTCGCCGGTGATTGACGCTTTGTATTTTTTAAATTATTTAAAGAAACGAATTTATTTTTGGGCATATTGTCAAAGCCGCCCCTGTAAGCGTTTCGCCCCCTCTATTGGACCAAAATTTTGTTGTGTATCTCCTTAACTCCGTATCACCGTTTGTCGTATTTTTATTTAATTATCAATATACAGGGTGACCGATAGTTGTGTTATATACAGGATGTCTGACAAACACCCTTGCTTTCGTACATTCTTTTCTTTTCCTCATTTTTTAATTCATTCATATTGCATTTCCTTCCCTATCTTTCCTTTCTTATTTCTTTGGTTACTCTTAAATTTATCTTTGCTAATACCAATTGGTGATCAGTATCAACGCTTGTATCCCTTTATGATCGCACGTCTTATATTAATTTCTTTCTTCTCTTCTTAACTAGTATGTGTGTTACAGTCGTTTCCGCTACTTTGTTTTCTAGCGGTCCTCGTGGTTGAATGCCTCGATTGTTCCGTTCGGTGGTGAAGATACTCGCGCTTAGTCGTTGTGTCGGTCGCATTTGTTTCAAGTCAGAAAACGCATGGGGTTCTGGGTAGACCATTGAAAATTTTTACACAAGCGAGTACGAAATTTTGGTATTCCGCGCCCTGCTGGGGTTCTGTGAGTTGCACCCAAGAAGGTACGGATTTGTAGAGGTTTCTGATCGCATCTTCATCACCGCACGTGCCACGTGGCGTTTCTTTCGTCGAACGCTCGGCTTTCCCAGGCCGAGGTAAGGCGCTTATATGGGGGCTTATATGTCCTTTCTTTACTTTTCGTTGATTTTAATTCGTTTGTGTCGTCTCTGTTTTTATAGCGAGCAGTTACGGGTGGTAAGAAGGCTTAGAGGCCAGAGGGTAGCTAACCCCCCCGTCTGGAAGTTTTTGCGAGCGTGTAGAAGAAACAATTGTCTTTCGGAGGCGAATTTTTCTTCAGACTCTCGCCACATGATCCCGAGGACAAACCATTTCCTCGTTGGGGCGAAATTTGCAGCGGAAAATTCGTAAATGCGCCCCAAGGCGCTGCTAGTCGGAGTACTTCGGAGGTCTCCTGGGTATCGTATTTTTTTAAACTCTCATTTCTGCCTTACATCATTGGACACGCTCATTGCAGTAATTGCTCGGTCGCCATATATGTATAGTGGCGAACGTTTTGTCGACATTTTGATCTCGAATTTCTTTCGGCGCTTAGATTTAAGTGTTTGTTTTGATTGCTTACGTTTGTAACCGTAGTTTAATTTAATCGTGTTTTTTTTTAATAATACGTATTTCGACTGCTTTCCAGTCTTGTCCTGTAAACGGACGTGTGGGATCCCTAACGTACGGTTTAGTTTATCGCGCTCTTCGCGTGTTTAATATTGTTCTATTTGGGCTTTAGCGTGATATTTTATATAAGCATTTTCCCCCCCTTGGTACTGCGGAACTATATTTTTTTGTCTGCGCGGACTATATATTTTTTTGTCGCCGTTACCCTCATTAAAGCCTGTTTAACGTGGCGTTTGTTTGTTTTTCTTTTGACGTCGATATTTTGCGTCGGATCATATCGGAGCCGAACCGACTGATGAGTGGGGATATCTCTCCTGTTGGGGGAATCCCACGATTGTAAGTTGTTGCGATCTTCAACAGATGACGCCCCTTTACGACCTACAGTTACCTGTGCGAAACTGTTTGCCCACGACCTTCTCCACTGACACGGGATTTTGGTCGCAGCAACAGCTCAACCAACGGGCGGCCCAGGTAGGTTCGTTTGTATCCGTTTCGGGATTGTATTTTCTTATTATTCGCTATCAGGTAACCTGCCGTACACACTCGATCGTGGGATTCGTTGGGAAACGACGTTTCGTTTTTTTTTTTTTTTTAGATTACATTTTGGAGAGAGTGTGCGTGACATGTGATCTATTTGGTTTTCTTCAGATTTCTCATGTAATCTTATGTTCTCTTTATCTCTTATCTCTTTTCTCTCCTGGTAGGCGAAAGAAACATTGACGTGATTCTACCCTTGTAGTACCAATGGCTATTTTCAAAATATTTAGATTTCTTCGTCTTCGACATCTGGCTGAAAAATCTAAACAACATGCAATATGTTATTTTCGACATTGTACGTACACTAATAAGAAAAACACGATACGTGAATCTATAAGCTTTTTAATTTGAAAAAAAAATCGATTAGTAAAAAACGTTTCGTGTTAGTGGAAAACAACTACATGATAATTAACTTATACTTGAGGTTACACTTTTAAAAGGCCAATCAGTTCCTGAATGGAACAAATTAAATTACGTGTGAAGTTTTTCGGCTGACAAATTGTAATTTATTGTCGCTGCGTGAGTTGAAATACTGAGATAATGATCCATTTTTTTTTCTACTGGGCCATTAGCGACACTTTATTTTAATAATTACCACAGGTATATCGAACGTACGCGATATAAAGGCTTTCAATTAAAAAACAACTTCTGTGGCCTCTTAACAAATTTATATCGTCACTTTATTTCAAGGATCGGTCTTGGGTTTACTTCTTTTTATGATATTATTATGAATGTATTCCCAAGTTCTAAACGCTAAAATGATATTTTTCCAATTGAATGTTATCGTGGCTCCAATAATAACGAAGCTAACAAAAGTGCAACTATAATTGTAACCAGCCCATACAATATATACTTTTGTTTTGCTAACTTTGCATTTAATATAAATTCAAGGTGTATATGCCTTATACATACATATTGAAAACATTCTCGAGAATTTCAACGGGTAACATGAATAGCAGATGAGCCGAGTAACCCGCAAATTAAATAATCGAATTACATACACAAGCGTGTTTACCAATTTACAAGTCTGAAATAAAAGCTAACTGCAAACAGAGAGGCTAAAAAACTTGGCCGTGTCGTTAATTACATCACCGACATGAAGTGAGAAAATAAATAGAATAACTGTAGTATTTATTTTCTCCGAGAATAACAGTCGAACGAGTAAATAGGAAGTAAAACGTTAAGAAATAGTTTCAATTTCAATAAATTCAATGACACCAGCTTACGATGTTACGACACCAGTCGACCTATTATGCATTTATAATAATAAAATTTACAGTTACATTGTAGTCACATTGTTTGGTGCTGGATTTATATTCTGGGCGGGTGTAATGCGCCATGATGGCACGTATAAATTTTACACATGACCGGTACGGTACGATTAGCGGCTACGCTCTTACTAATTTCTATTGTAAATTATTGTTTTCTGCTAATAATTCGTTGCTAACACAGAACGTTTTTACTCTACAACAATTTCGAATTTTATACAGAAAATCCATTACGATTAACCTTCAATATTATCTCCTACGTGCAATTAAAACTTTATTTACTTCCGCATTTATTTAAGGTCAATTCTACATAAAGACCATGAAATCGCCGCAGAAAATTATGACGGAAAGAGAATATAACTTTATTATTTTATTAATCTCCATTTTTATTTTTAGCTTATAGCAAGCAGGAAACTAAATACCTACCGACAATGAGTAAAAGCTAATTAATATGAATATGTTCTTGGTACAGATTTTACGTTACAAAATTAACTAACTTCGGCAACAAACGGTTGCTTAATTTATAAAAGAATTTAGAAGCGTGCGTTACCGCAATTTAAATTAAAATAATCCGACCTTAGTTACATCCTCGCGCCTCCAACGGCAGCCATCATCGTCAAAGCCCGTGGAGTATCGAATCCGGGGGAGGACCACTGAAGCCAAGACGGCGTCTCGCAATTTCCAGCGACCTCTCACGACGCAACTCACCAACAGTGGTTGGGTGAGTTCAAATCCGGACAGACGCGACGAGGGAGTAATAGCGGTAAATGTAACCGTTGTCGCACTTGCGATAACTTAAAGATGGAGGGTCCCACGAAATTAACTCCGACGGTTCGGTGTCACCAAGTTTACTTTAAATTGACAGCCTCAACCTTACCTTGACTGGGTGACAAATTCTGCGCTGAATTAACTATCAGCTATTCCCTCGGCTAGCAACTGCGATAAGGGAGTGGGCCGATATGATGTTAAAATTCTTAAGGGCGCCAGGACGGAAGACTAAAGCCGATGGGCAAACCTGTCAGTATCCCCGAACTGACTGAATTGGGCAAAAAGTCAAAAACAAAATAGAGGCTACACTTGACTCACTGGTACGTGAAGGAAAGGTAACGCAAGCACGCACTTAAGGTTAACAAATTTAAGCTTTATTGATAAATAATCAAAGATTCAAGCGAATGCAGGTTATCATACACACCATACACACATACAGGTGGCTGTTTACAACAAACAAAATTCAAGCATAGGTAAAATGCGAACGAACTACGGTTGTCAGTTTATTTACTTAATGACAACGAAAACTATTTTTTTCTACTTTGCGTTCACAATGGATTCATTGTGACACCAAAAACAGTTTCACAATGAAGCTCATTGTGACACTGATTTTGGGGAAATTTTAGTCATTTTTAATTGAAAATATTTAATAGATTTTACAAAATAGCTCAGTATTTATTTGTTACTTAACAATATACTCACAATGAAGCTGGATAAGAAAAATTAATAACTTGTTAATGTGACTTTTGATTAAAACGAAAGGTTTTCAGTGTTGCCACGCATTACAACTAAAATTCCCCATATACTAAGAAGATCCAATATTTTTCATATTTTTGTTGAATAAGTGACGCAAAGTAGAAAAAATAGTATATTATACTATTAAATATACCAACTGCATTCAGCCGAAAATTCGGTCTCCGGTAAGGCATGCAATAACCGTTCACGAATTAGAAATAAATAAATAAGGTTAGACGTCAAAACTCACGACCTTGCCGTCAGGACGCGGCTACGTTCATCTGTCAGTCGAGCCACGGAGTGAAGTTGGCACTCACGACCCCACCTGTGGGTTGTTTCTAACACCGGTGATCCGGTTCAAAGCGGATTCGCAAGATACGTCGCAGGAACACTCAACTGATTTATTCGCGCAGCGGGGGGGGGGCGAAGTAGCTCGATACGATAAATCGAAATAGTCCTTTGACTTGTCCGCAAACTGATATCTGAAAGTCGTAGTCAAACTAAAGGCCGGTACTGAAAGCCTGTACTGAAAGTCTGTACTGGAAGCCTGTACTGGAATCCTAAAGAGGAAGAGAAAGGAAAACCGTTAGCGTCTGAAAATGGCGTTACACAACTTGCTCAATCTTTTACCTGAGATTTGTGGGAATCCCAAGCTGGGAATGGGGCTGAAAATACCCCAAAACTCGCTCGGTGGTGTGAATACTATTCCGGCAGGGCCGTTGTTGAATTCTTCTCACTTTCAGAGCAAGAATTTCGTTAACACAAAGCACGCAATTTTACACCACAAGAGGAGACTCAACACTGAACGTAAAGCGGAAGAACGCCGACATATTATTACGTCATAAACGGTAATCAAAGGCATGAATATGACGTCAAGAGTTGTGCATAGAAGAACCAATACGAAAGCGGATATTTCCGACACGGGTAACAGTGTTGTTAGATGTTCAGACAACATATAGAGATATAGTAGACGTTGCCAGCTGGCTATAAAATGCATCGTAAATTCTGTGCGATCGATTTTGGCCGTAACATCGGGTTAGCAACAGATGAGATGTTCGTAGTTATCGTAATACATCGAAGGGTAGAAGAAAGAGCAGCAATCAGCAGAACGTAAAACCAAATAAACACACATAAGAAAGAAAGGAAGAAAACCTAAAAGGGAAGAACACATGCGTTACACTTTGTACCACGCCCCAGTACGCGCCATGTTTACCTAATCTCCAACTGCCGGGAGTAGGTTTGGACAAGCGTTACACAATGCTTACAAATGCAGGGGTGATGATTTATAAAATCCGGTAATCAACGTACCGTAGCCATCCATCTCCAGGCGATTTCAGCCAAATGAATTACAAAGCATAAAACCAACCGCAAGAGTGGCACTAACGTACACCCTCTACACCGAGCCAAGAAAGACTACAGTAACGGTTCGCTTTCTCACTTCAATGCTGCCACCGTTAGTATTCAATTCACCGTGTGCGTCTATGACCTAGAGCGGCCATATTTAGTGACCAGGTTAGACGAGAAACTAATGTTAGTATGACTATCTCCAGATATTCATGCTTCCATGATATTAGGCGAACTCGTTTAACAAGCAGTTACCAGCGGTACTTCTAGTCTTTGCTAGATGGCGGTCTAAATAAATTTAATTTAATTTTAATTCAAGATACATTTTCAATTTAATATTAACTAATAAACGAAAGCAGTTACAAAAAATGTAATTTATTGATTTAAGATGCAAATAAAAAGAAAGAGTGATATGAATATCTGTCCGTCCCGCGAGGACCTGAAAAGTCCCTGAAAACGGGATATATCCCTCAAGGTGGCAACACTGACTGCAAACGTACAAATGTATCACACTTGAGAATTCTTAAGGGGATTCTTTCAAGCAGAAATCAATGCAATGTTATGCATTTTTTGTCGGCGAATTGTGGCTTTCGTTATGAATAAAACTTTCTGAAAAAAATATATGTGATTTAAGTAGTGATTGCCCGCCGCCCGTTGTAGGTGCAGAGACCGACAGAGACCGCATGCAAGGGATAGCGTTATGCCGACTCCGTTTTGCAGCACAATTTTGTCAACGAATTACGGAAGTTGTAATTAATCAATACAATTTAAATTTAACCAACATATCAAGGACATGTAAAACAAAGGCTGTGGACCACTATTTTCTTAAAACGTGCATAGTTCACTTCACTACAGCGTTGTACAGTAGAGCCAATTTATTGAAGGTTTGGATTTTTTTTTTGGAAAACCCTACCTGCATTTAATACTCCTATGCGTCAAGGTACCTCGATTATCACTACTTAAAGACCGTATCGAAAGTTGACATTGAAAATTTTGTATATTTTTATTAAATTTGTAATTCAAAGTTTAACAATTATACTGTCTTAATTTTTATTCTTCAACAACTAATCTTACGTAATAATAATGAACTAACTTTTAATTTCTAGCAATGTTTCGAACTCTGCGTTTCACGTTCTTCATCAGGGTTTGGACAGATTCAACGTCAATAGTTGTAGCCGCCTGATTCCACTTTTTCTTAAAGTCATCGTCGAGTGAGATATGTTGCAACTTTGAATTTCTTCTGTAAGATTTTTTTCATGTTTGCCCAATAATTTTCAATAGGCCGAACTTCAGGGCAATTTGGTGCAAATCTTGCAATTTTGGCAAATCTTTCTCAACAAATTCTATGCGGTTATCTTTGTACCAAGTTCTGACTAACGCTGAATAATGACTTGTTGCCAAATCTGGCCAAAATAATGTTGGCATAATGTGTTTTTTGATCATAGGCAAAAGGCGTTTCTGTAAGCATTCAGTTAGGTACACATTTGAATTTAAACTTTTCTCTGTAAAAAATGCTTTGGATTTCATACCGCACTGGCATATGGCTTGCCAAATTAATACCTTTTTTCCGAATTTTTCACAAAAAACAGATTTTTCGACTTTATCTAATATACATCCTTTCTTGACAGTATAGTACTGCGGTCCTGGCAATTGTTTAAAATCAAATTTGCAGTACGTCTCGTCGTCCATTATAATGCAATACGATTTTTTTGTCAAAATTGTATCGTATAACTTTCGGGCTCTAGATTTCACCTTTCTGGATTGTACTTTGTCTCGTTTTGGTTGTTTTTGCTTTTTATAAGTTTTAAGATTATGTCTCTTCTTAATACGCTGTATCATAGCAATAGACGTATGAAATTTTTTAGCTATATCTCTTATTGAGGCGGTTTTGTGATTTTGAAAATATTTACACACTTTTTTGTCTAATTCAGGATTTGAAGGCCCGTTTTTTCTCCCACTTTTCGGCAAATTCTCAAAGGTATGATGTTCCCCTAACTTCATGATAATTTTCCGAACACATTCATGTGACACATGTTCCTCTTTGGCGAGTTTTCTTAAAGATAATCCCTTAACACTACACCACTTGTCCTCTATTGTTTTTCGTTTTGCGAGATTTAATTTCGTCATTTTACCTGTGTATGAAATTAATGCCCAAAGATGTGCAACAATAAACTACTTGACAGTTAAATAGTTTATTTCTGGCAAATTATTATCAACTGTTTCCACGGAGTACCAGACTTTGCGTTTAAAAATGTCAACTTACTTTTCGATACGGTCTTTAAATCACATATATTTTTTTCAGAAAGTTTTATTCATAACGAAAGCCACAATTCGCCGACAAAAAATGCATTGATTTCTGCTTGAAAGAATCCCCTTAAGAAGATAATCACAATAGTTAGTATGGACTTGTTTCATAAGCGCGACTCGAGTAATTCAAAACGAAATACATAAGTATCATGCAAAATGAAATTATTACGAAGCACAGTGTAATTTCTGTTTTACATCTGATTAGTTATGAAATAAGCAGATATACAGTTCAATGCTCGCCGCTGCTAGTTATTCGACCACTGTCTTTAGGAATGTTAAATATTCCGCACGGTATATAGAGCTTAAAGGAAAAAATCTCGCTTTTCTGGCCTGGATATTGAAATACCTGTCGGTTTTGAACTGTAAATTGCTGAAATCGAACTATACGACATTTAAATTGTCCTTGCGAATGCAGGACGAAACTTTTTACGTTTACGGTAATTTATAATTATAAATTGCCGGTGCATAAAAGGAAATATGCCGTGCGTGTGGAAAGTATGATGCAAAATTTAATTTACTTCAATGTGACGATAAATTTCACTATAATTAAAAAGTCGGCCTATAACGGATACCATTGTAAATCTGAGTTTCATTAAATCATGTAATGTTCCGACAATGTTTCCTATCGAGTAAAAAGTTCTGAAGACCTGTGTGTAGGTATTTCAAAAACCGTGCAATTCATTTTAATTAAACCAGCTTCAATTCCAAGATATTTCTACATAAACACAGGTAATTGCATCACTTTCCGAACAAGCTTTAATTTACTAAAGAAAAAATATTTTTAAAAAAACCTGTTTTTCCTGTGCGTATTTTTGATATGTTATTATTATTAGGGATTACCGATTGATAGAAACGATTGAAAGAAATAATAATAATGCAATAAATTCATAAATGGTGCCCAATCACAGACGTGCCAGGCATTTTGTTTAAAGCTATCGAGAAGTCACGCTTCGAATTTCTACGCCGATGTTTTGTGGGTGGCATAAAAAATGTACCTAAACGGATGTAATAATAAAACCATTCCAGTAAAAAGAACATCGAGTGGGTGTATGATGAATTCCTTGCTTACGCTCAACAAGTCAGAAATTATCAATCGTCATTTATTTACCATTTTTATAAATCTCTGTCCATACTGATTGAACTTGTGTTTTGTTGAATATTCGAGGCGAATACATTTCAAATTTCTGACCGTTTACATAGTTTCATATGACTTACTTAAACCTGGATATTGTAACAATGCAGACGTGAGTTACGTGTATGCTCGCGATCGTATGCAAGCGTCTGGATGTCCCCTTAAAATTTCTGGTAGGCATATTTTGCTCTGTTCTAAACAGTCGGGGCAGTTTGAGCCAGATTTTTATTGCGCAATAAAATCGGGCAAGGACATGAAATATCGTCCGGTAGTTTCTTTGAAGCGTTCCGATCTGGAGCACGCTTTACAGCCGGCAATAAGAGAAGCATTTTGCGTGCTTGTCATTAAGTAATAACTTTAATAAGCTAAAACGTAAAGGTCAATGCTTCAGCATCAGCGGGCGATTGATGGTAGATGGGACTGCCCGAAGAAATTTTGAGGAATCTTAATTAGAAATTTAATGATTTCGTCGCCATTAATGAAATAATGCATCTGCGATGGTGCTTTTGTATGGTTCGCAATTAAAACTTAATTTCAAAATAAAATATCGTAATTTTTAATTACTAAATAAAAATACTTCGCAAATATGTATTGGTTTGGCTGACAGTTGAGCGTAAACATACATAAAAAATATACAGGACGAATTACAATTGTTCCGACAAGAAAGACGCAAAGAAAATCGGTGCCACACATTATGGGATCAATGTTTAAAAAAATCTTTTGAATAATTTATAATTAATTGAAAAATTATCCCAAAATCAAGCTGCCGCACTGCGTACGAAATACGACGCCACGTTTTATAAACGCAGCAGTATAATAGGACTATATGATCGTTATTTTATTGACTTTAAATTACAGCCTTCATATTTTTAATAACCGAATACTTGATTTTTTGCAAACCCAACGTTTCCTTCCCCTTAAATTTCTACCCTGGTACAAATCGAATAGGTACCTACACGACGACGTTCTCTTGTTGATCGACGTACTGGTAGTCGTGACTGTTGCGATGTGACGATGTTGCGGTGAGACGGGAAAAAGTATGGAAAGCTTTAGGAAAATATGGAGTCGACAGAGGAATAATTGAAGTGATAATAAGTATGTATGACACAACAAAGAACATAGTGAGGACAAACAATGAAGAGTCAAGAGACTTTGAAACAACAGACGGCCTGAAACAAGGGTGTGTACTGAGCCCCCTACTATTCGTAGTAGTGATAGATGACGCAATTAAAAAGGCCAAACAAGAAATGAGACCGATGGTACTGGGTTACTGGAAAATGCTAAAAAATAGAAGTAACAGAGCTCCTTTTTGCGGATGACATGGCGGTGGTGGCAGACTCAGAAAAAGACCTACGATACAATTTAAATAAACTAAACAAGGAATTAAATAAGGTTAACATGAGAATAAACATAGACAAGACGAAAACGATGATAATAGGACAAGGGAATAAGACACATGACAACAGAATAAACGGTCAGAAAATAGAACAAGTCGAGGAATTTAAATACCTGGGAACAATAATACAAGACAACGGAAAAATGGAAAAAGAAATAAACAATAAGATAGCTACAGTAGGAAGAATGTATAACGGGTTAAGAACAGCATTTTTGGAAAAAAAGAGAAAAAACGACGGATATAAAAATAGAAGTAGTCAAGAAAGTGATAATTCCCACACTAGTACATGGTAGTGAAACATGGACTCTCACGAACAAGGATAAGAGTAGAATTAACGCGACAGAGAGGAGATTCCTGAGGAGAATAGATGGGAAAACAAGAAGAGACAGAATCAGGAACGAAGTATTCAGGAATAAGTTCCAAATAAAGCCGGTAATGACAAGAATTCAAGACAGACAATTAGGATGGCTAGGGCATATACATAGGATGACGGAAGAAAGACTAACAAAACAAGTGTTTGAAGTTCGAGTACAGAGGACCAACCGAAGAAGAAGAGCTAGAAAATCATGGCAAGAGGAAGTGAAGAAGACCGCCCAAGAAAGAGATATACAATGGAGAGACATAAAGAACGTAGCACAGGATAGCAAGGAATGGAAAAAATGAATCAACTCAGCTCCACAGTCTTATACCGTACTGTAGAAAGTAATATCACAAACTCTTTTAAACGGACACTAAATGGCGCATAAACACTTAACGTTTCGCAGTCGTTCGACAGCTTCGTCAGAAGTGAAAAATATAAACGTTAAGTATTTAATAATGGTAGAAAGTAAGTAAGTAAGTAAGGTACATTATTCTTCCACGATATTTTTGTATTCTTCTAGGCTCCCAATTTCCAATCTTGAATTTTCTTTTCAAATATCTTTTAGTATTATGTATTTTTTTTTATGTATTAAATCCAATTTGGTTTTAAAAGAATGACCATGCAGTAATTCTGAAGGAGATTTTCCAAATCGAGGATCGGGAGTTGCTCGAAACGAAGTGAGCAAGGTATTTAAAGCCTGCTGCTTATTCTTGCCTTCCCTCCAAAAAAGTCGCATTTTTTTAGAAAGTACAAACAAAACCTTCAGCTTCTCCATTCGAAGCAGGTGCTGTTTTCAAATGCTTTATTCCGTTACTCGTGATCCAATTTTTAAATTCTTTTGACGTAAATTGTGTTCCATTGTCACTCACGAGCGTATCAGGCAGACCTTCAATTCGAAAAATTCTTGTCAAAGCGTTTCAGATGTAACGGAAGTCATCTCTTGCATCATGCATAAAAATTTTGAATAAGCATACACGCAAATGAACCAATATGTGTTCCAAAAAGGTCCAGCGAAATCAAAATACGAATTCATGTTGATTTCACGATTAATTATTTCTCGAGAAGTAAAATAGAAAGATTTTTTTTTTAATTTTTCCCATACTCTCGGACGTCGCTTGTTATCGTGGTTTCATTTCGTCGAGTTAATTAACAATCACCCTGTATACATATTTTTTAATTAACTCCATGTAACATTACATCATTAATAGGTGTACGGAGTTGGACACATACAATGGGGCGTTTATTAGAGTTCTCAGCACTTTGTTCTGAAATCTTTGAAGGATTTCCAAATTTGAGTTGCTTGCCATGGGCTTGCCCCACAGCTGTATGCCCTAGGTCTATATGGGTTTTAAGATTGTTTTGTATACTAACACATTAGTTAGATTTAGTTGGGATTTTTTACCAGCCAATGCATTTGTTGAAATTTGAGTCCTACTTGTTTGTTCTTTACAAAAATTATGTTTTTGCCAAGTAAGCCTTCTGTCAAGATGTATGCCGAGGTATTTTACGTCTTCCGTCTGAGATAGTGCATTACCATTTAAAGTGACAGATATCTTTTCTCATAGTAAATGTTACATGGATTGATTTATTCTCGTTTGCCTTAAATTTCCACTTTTTCGGGCCAGTCTTCTATTTGGTTTGTATGCGCTGACATGATTGCAATATCATCTGCAAACGTAGCAACATCTGTTGGTTTTTGGTATATCGACGGTGTATAGGAGATATAAAATAGGTCCCAAAACACTGCCCTGAGGTACTGCTGATTTAATTGGTCTAAGGTTGCTATATCTATCTTGTTGTTTAACGAGAAAGTATCTGTCCGATATATAGCGTGATTCATAATAAGTGTCCGACCCGTTAACCCCACGTAGTACATGGACAAACAAAGCAAAAAGTTTATATGAATAGGAGGTCTTAGGTGCATAGTTTTTAAGATAAAATTAATTGAAGATGCTCATGTAAATAGGTTAGTTGGCACTGGAATAACTGACCTAACTCACAAAATCATTTACCCTTGAATAAAATTCTAAAACGCCTGTGTTTACAACTTTTCCGAGAGATTTATGACGGGCAATTCAATTATTGCAGATACGTGTTTGGGAATGCAGACAAAGAGAATGAAATTTATTTGTCGTTATGAAAATGTGTGGCGGCGGCAACAAGCTATTCATATTGGTACTTATAAACATCGTACCTATCACATTCTAAAAATAGTTGTCAGTGATACTCTAACGGTTTCAATTTGGGATTCAAAAGCGTTAAATTTTTGAAATGCGTCTGATAAATTTATTTATTGTAATTTCGTACTTGCGTAACCGTAGTAAATATACTCCTAACGGGTCGGACACCTATTATGAATCACGCTGTATAAGATTTAAGCAGTATATAAAAGTAATAGGGAAGCTTATTTTTGATCTTATAAAGTAAACCTGTGTGCCATACCTTGTCAAAGACTTGAGTAATATCCAAAAAAGCTGCTGATAGAAATTATTTTTCTTCACTTGACTTGACTTTTTGAACAATTCTGTGTACAGTACTATGTAGGTTCCTGAATCCAAATTGGTGATTTGGAATAAGTTTGGAATAGCTTCCAGCATAGGTGTCAGGCGCATCACTAGCAGTTTCTCAATGACTTTCGAAAGAACTGGCAGCAAGGTTATTGATCGATAAGATTATTTTATAAGCATATTTTTTCTATTTTGGGAGCTCCTCTAAAAGAGACTTACCCCCTTAAGAATTCTTCTTTGCTTGTGTAGGATAACAGAGTTTTCTCAACCTCATATAATATTGGGAATTCTCTGTTTGTTTGTTTTTTTTTAAAATTTATTTCAAAACATACATATATGATATGATTGATTACGACATCAAAACGAAAGCTTTGTCTTCTCACCTCGGGAAGAGTCACACCCCACGCCGATTCATGTAGCTGTAAAAACTTTATTGCAATAAGGCTGTTTTATTCCAACAGATGTTTTACTGATACGACTGTCGTCGTACTATTAATCCTTGTCCGATTTTCGACAGCGAAAATTCGAATAGCTTCCAAAATATTTACCATTACCAGTAATTTCGTTAAATGACGCCGGTCATGACAGTGGTCATGACGGACAGTGACGGTTACGTCACAATGATTGGTCGTTTTAATAAATGACCGTCACAGACATGTGCAAACAGGCGTGAGCAGCTGTTCAGCGAAAATAAACACGTCGAACACTTTGCAACTGGACAGTTTTTCTAACTACTAAGTTTTACTAACGGTAACTGAATGTTTATCTTCCGGACGCGGATGGTTTGAGTAACGACAACACTGAGCTAACGTTTCGATTCAGGCTCTAGGAATCGGATGTATCGGACGGTAGTGAGTGAGACACCCACTCAAGAACTGGGTACACAAAACGCCCGTGTCAGGTAAGCATGAGTGAGAACGGAATACAAGAAACGCGCGTGTCTGAGTGAGAACGGAATACAAGAAACGCGCGTGTCAGATAAATATGAGTGAGACACCTACTCAAGGATGCAGTACTCGAGACGCCCATGTCAGATAAGTATGAGTGAGACACCCACTCAAGAGCAGCTACGAAAAGGAGGAGCAGTAACAAGTAAGGTAATAATAGTGCAGGTCGCTTAGCGCATTTAAGTCATTCACCGGCAGGCGGATGACTGGTTTTGTCTGAGCTATTTTTGTTACGTACGTATATATAAAAAGTACGCCTGTCTAGAATTAAACGGACTAAAAGATGACCGTCATTTATACTTAAATTAATCACTACATTCCACATATGACCCGTTAAGCCCAGTTGTACAATGCCAGTTTAAATTTAAGCTGAAGCTTAAATTAGTTCAATAATTCTTGTTAAGGGTTTAAACTTTGGCTTAAAGTTAAGCTGGGATTGTACAAATGGTCTCAAATTTCTGCAGTTATTTAAACAACACCCAGTATACTACCTCATTTAGTAGTAGTGATTTAAGATCTATGAACTTTTGAAGGAGTTGCGTTTTTTTTTATGTTGTACAGTATTTTGGAAGTTCCCCTTTTGGTCCCGCTCATTTACGTCTCTGGAGTGACTGAAGTTGCCTACCCTCAAGGAATTGCGAGATGTTTTTCGACCGGCTCCGCTACCTTGCGTTCGTGAGGTTTCCACATGCTCATGGTCTTTATCACGTTGTTTATTTACTTTAACGTATCGTAAGAAGAATCAGTATTTTTTCTAAAGTTTGTCTAAACGCCATTTTGTAACGCAATAAATGTGAAATAAATGAGTCCTGACAGTACCTTATTTTTGTATAAAACCAACAAACAACGCAAACAAACATGGAAACACTTACTCGACAGTTGACAGGACGAATGATACTAGTGACAATTCTGCTCGCGTCGTGCTTAAGCTGCGACGTGCCTTTACGAAAACAAAATATTTCCATAGCCAGTGCTACCGGAATATTAAATGAACGCATTAAAGTTTTCAATAAAAGACTTTAGAAAAGTATTTGTGTGTGCATTCAACAGTACCATGGTTATTTTCTTACGCCAAAAAATTCAATAAAGTAAATATAATAAAATTGTTTGGCGCTAGTTTTACAAAGAATTCAATTTTACATTTTAAATGAGAGATTTTAATGCTAAATTAAGCAACGAACTTACGTTGTCGCTTCTACTCGTATTGCTGAATTGAGAAATGAGATTATTTCTTAATAGATTAAAACGTATTTTATAAAGTTGACATTTTCGTAATGGCATGTAATTAGACAAAGTTTTTAAAGTGAGTATAGGTTTACTGGGAATCAAAAAAGAATTTCTGAGTACGCGAAGCACAAAGTAAAAGAAGACCGAAAAATGAAATGACTAGAAGAAATACATTCGCAATCCAGCAACGGTCGGTGATCACGCAAACTATTATGTTGTAATATTACCGAGTACCAGTCCAAGTGGCGCGACGTTGCCGTTTCCGAATAGTGGTAAAGCTCGCGATACGGTTGCAGGAACCGCTCGACGCGGGCATGCAACGCGGCAACCGAGACCGTGATCTTGGCATTCCTACTCGCAAGAGCAATAGAAAGAGACACCACGAACGGCAATCTCCAGGTTTATTGCAGGTAAACTTCATTCCACGTCGCTTGGCCCGAGACGGCGCCAGCCACCGTAACTCTTTTGTTAATTTTTGACACCTGTTAAGTAGTGCATTGTCTACGTAACAGGTGCTTAAAGGTTAAAATGAATCAGATTTTTCTAGCGTAAATTACTTTACCTAGACAACGTTCGAATCCGGTTTTCTTTAGTTTTGACTATTCTTTTTTATCACTTGGTGTTATATTGTGCAACATATTGTTGTAGTAAATAAATTTTTAAGACTTAATTTTATCTGAATATTCTCCAGTCTCCACAAGACTTAAGATCCGTTATCAATTTGCCCAAATGTGCTTGTGCACACAAATTTGCAAAAGGAAGTCGTTGCATGAAACCGTAATTTTTTTGCTTGCACAAGCCAGAAAGTTTGGCAGATTATATGCATTTGCGCATGCAAATTTGTTTGCACAAAAAAATAAATAAATAAATAAATAAAACTAGTAAAATTTTAAAAGATATAACATAAGAATAAATAATTCTCATTAAATAAACAAAGCTGGTTCGATTTTCTAAAATAAAACAAAGGACGAACGATAAATAAATCAAGGAAATTTATAAAATTAAAAAACAAAAAAAAACTTTCATGAAACAAACAAAATTGTTTCAACTTTATAAAATTAAGATATATTTAAAAATATTTGACAATTGCACAGTTTCCGACATAAAATAAAACAAAAGACGAACGATAAACAACTCAAGAAAATGTATAAAATTAAAAAACAAAAAAACTCTTGCGTCTAGAATTTTTAAGTCCATACTTTGTGTCTATTCATTAATTTCTTTTTTTATGCATTTATCATTTGCAAATCAATTGTCGTAATAAATACAAAGATATAAAGATATCAGATATAAATTAATGAAAAAGAAATAAAACAAGAAATATTTTTAGTTCGTCTGTCAGAGTCGTGGCCCTGTAATGTCCATGAGATGGCAAATTTCTTGAGTCTAGAATTTTTAGGTCCATATTGTGCGATTGTACACCATATGGCAGCGATTCTCAACCTTCTTAGCTCCGCGACCCCCCAAAAAGTAAACATAAATAAGATTAATATTTCGCGACCCCCCTTCTTTAATTTTATGTCGCTGCGTTTATAGCGACGGGTATGAACATATAGGTCTGTTCGTACAGCATTTCTGACTAGTTTGAAACTGTCAAATATATTCGTCCATCGAATTAATCACCGCTTTCAAGAGGCTGCGTTTAATGTGAAACTTAGATCGGCGCATGCTTCTGATAGTTTCGGACTAGTCAGAAGTACGAACAAACCTTGTATGTATGATGTCATAAAATGATTTCATTATTGTTTAGGCCATTTTCGCGACCCCCCCCCCTTTAATATCACCGCGACCCCCAGGTTGAGAAACAATCCATATGGGAAGCAAACAGAAAATATTTTAGTTCGCTATGTGTCAGATTTCTAGACCTGTAATGTCTATGACCAATATTTTTTTTTGTCTACATTTTTACGTCCATGGTGGATTCTGTGCGAGTATTCGACGTACCGAAATGAACTTCGTCGTAGCAAAAAAATAAGAAATATTTTCAGCTCGTCATTTGTCCAGAGTCAAATTTCTTGCGTCTAGATTTTTTTATGTCCATGGGGAGTTTTATGCGAATGTACAACGCACTGCATGCAACTGTATTTTTTTTTTTTTAATTTCATTCGAAAGCGCATTGTAGATAATTAATTCCTTTTTTTAATCGTCCTAGCCCTGTAGCGTCCATTAAATAAACAAAAAAACTGGTTCGCCTTTCTAAAGTTAAGATATACTGTATATTTTAAGACGTTTGATAATTGTGCATATTTTTACGTAAAATAAAACAAAAGACGATCGACAAATAAATCGAGAAAATTTATGAAATTTGAAAAGACAAAAAAATTCTCTTCAAATAAAACTCATTTCTAAAATTAAGATATATCTTTGAAACATTTGACAGTTGACGTAAAATAAAACAAAAGACGATCGAGGAATAAAGCAGGTAAATTTATAAAATTAAAAAAACAAAACGAAAATGAAATTCCCGTCAAATAAACAAAACCGATTCGATTTTCTGAAATTAAGATATTTTTAAGCATGGCTGAGCTGAATGTATTAAAGTAGGTAATTAAAAATCATGAGTTTTCAAAGTTTTTAAAAAGTTATTAATAGAATATAAAATGTTGTTTTTATTTTAAATATCAAGAAAATCAAGTTTTTTTTATTTATATCAGTGATTCTCTTTTTAAATCGTGATTTTATGAAGACGGATTTTATTTGGAAAAGGAAATTGAAAAGAAAATTTAATACATTCGATTCAACCAACAACATTTTGCAAAACAAAAGAAAATCAAGTGAAGAAACGTCATAAGGACAATGAAAATAGACGCCACCTTTTCAGCCAACATTTTACTTTTGTTTTTTTTTAACTCCACACATAATACAGAGTTTAATATGAAGTTAAAGTTATTTTAGTTATTTGAAGGAAATTATAAAGAAAAACGTTGCAACGCAAAAGAAAATCAAGTGAAACATCGTAAGGATAATGAAGATAGATGCAACCTTTATTAAGCAATAGCTACACAAACAGAGAACGTCAAAAACTGGTATAGGTATACAATGAAAAATGATTGCACATCAGAAATTACAGTTAAGTAAGAAAAAATATATTCAAAAAATAATTTAAGTAATAAATAAAAAGTGTGTGCTTTTAGTATGCGACGTGAAACGCGTCTACTTTTGTACGCGCAATAAAAAGGACCTCTCCTGCTACTCTTACGAAAAGCATTGAATTAAATATTTTAAAATTTGACTGTTCAGTGTTAAAATCCGTAAAACGAAAATAATTGCGTTTTCTGACGTAAGTGCGATGAGGTCACTTGGTCATAGTAGTGTGAAAAGAAACGAAAAGACTCGGAAGACTTTTTTACAATTTTTTTTTTCGTAAAACTTCTATTTTTCTTAAATATGTTACATACTGCTACAAACCAAATACACAATAATTTGATTAAACTAATTTTCGTTGTACCTACTACATTCTCAACATTAAATAATGAATCACTTAATCTTGAAAAAGCTGTACAACTTAGAGTGATTATGTTATGTTATGTCGGAGCATAATGATTTTTTCTAAGTTTAAATGAAAAGCAACGAAGAATATTTTAATTATCAAATGAAATTAATAAATCGTACTAAATAAGAAAGAGTTGACAACATAAGAAACCGGAAAATGTTTGAGGTAGTGTAATATTCACTAAAAATATTTTTTTAATTAAGTAATAGTAGGTAGGTATTTCTATAGTGAATAATACTGGAGTAAAAATTTCAAAATCGTTTTCTTTTTTTAAATCTTTTGGCGTTAGTTTTTATTGCCTAATAGGATGCAAAACGACAGGTTGTTATTGTGGAAGCTTAAAATATACCTAAGAGTTGAATAGTTAGCGACGAACATACTAGTTGCACACGTCAATGTTTTAGTACCAGTTGCAAGTAAGTCAGAATAGATAACCTCAACAGGTCGAACAAACGACAAAAAGGTTCGCTGGGGGGCCAGCGAGGACAGGGGGGCACACAACGGTTCACTCTGGCTGGGGCCTCAGCGGTCATCAGTCTTAGCAAGGACTTCGGGAATGTAACACGCGAATCCATCGTTGTGTCAATCAAAAACATTTGAGTGTCCTGTTTGAAGATTGACGCCACAGCGAGTGTTGACAGCGAGACATTTTCCAAATATTCGACAGTGATTTTTCATCGATGTGTGCACGCAGCAGAAAGAAGACAGGAACATGAATTAGTATATTATGTGTCAGTGCTGTTTTGATTTTTGGATTATCTCTGTTGCTAAATGACTTTAATTCGTCATGCCGAAAATATTTCTGATCAAAAACAGACTCCACCAGCAGCAGTTGCGGCTTTTGGAGTCGCAAAATGCCGCAACATCCAAACATGACCTTCTCGGGGATTCGCAACCCTTATCTCTGATCGTACAAAAAAAGGAAGGTAAGTCGTTATATCTTAGTATTTAAGAAAATGATTAGGTACAGTGAATAGTCGGTAGGTATAAACCGAAGTGATAGTGTTGCATTTATGACATTTAAATTCAATGTTAAACTATCTAATAAGGATATATGTAATTACAGTCGTGCAGGAGAAAGAAATGCGCATGCATATTAATGTACGAATTTATTTTATCTCTCCTATGGAAATTCAAGTAAACTCGGAAACTTTTGCTGCGCATGTTATTTGAAACGACAATTTTATACGACATGTAACATTTGAAATGTTTATTTTATTTTAAAAACTCGAGCGCCCGTACGTGCGTAAAGTCGGAGACTTTAACGGTAGAAGACGCAAGGAACTCGAACTTTATCCTACCCGAGTTTCCTGCTGAAATTTACAACGTAGATACTAACTTTTATAGTTTTATTAATTTCATTTTTTAACATGATTATAATAACAGCGAAAAGGATGAAATTTTACATCTGTTGTACCTACCCATTATAAATTTATTTATTTTTTTGTATTTTGTTATTAAACTTCAATCAAAGCAAAGTTGTAGGTAAATTATTGAAGTTATTGTCGATTTTTGAAAAACATTTTGGGACCGGAACTGGGTTCTTTTTTCTAATGCTGTCACAAACGATATTTTGTTGTTATATTATAGTTAATTAGCAATTACTTCAGTTCGTACTCGTACCCACGTAAAACTGTAATTTTTATGCTAATATTTCAAATCCACTTAGAAACAATGATTATGTAACGTCGGTTAACGCAAGGACATACAATTATGACAAGTTTTTAAGCGAAAAACAACGTTTCGTCATCTTTCTAAACAACTTCAACGGTATATTCTTTTTAATCCAGTTTAAGATTTTCGTATGGCAATTATTATGAACGGTGAACATTCGCGTTTTCTTTGCGAATATTTTATTGAAAAGGAACAATTTTTTAATAGCCTTCCTTATCAGAAAAATGGAGTTTGAATTTCATTAATAACATCAAGCGATTTGTAATAATTATTTCTCGGATAACCTAACGTTTAAAAAAAACGATTGAAGTCATCAACGTTTTGTTTTACGTTGTCACCTGCTTCAGCACAAAGTATGTATTAATAAATAGGAAATTAAATTCAATGAGTGGAAATTAAAAGCAGAAAAGTTTCCCCGACGACTTTATTATTTATTATTTATCTTGAAGTAGCTGTCAACATTATCCTTATAACTAGACAACTAACAGGGTATAGGGTAAGCTAATCAACGCACAATTAAATTCTGCCTCCAATAGAGTAGAAATACACAGGGTGTTCCATTTAAAAAAATTAAGTTTAGGTGACTTGAAGTTAGCTTAAACAAACGCCATCTGCCGAGCACGCTGTCAGTGTTTGGGGCACTTTCTAAACATCATCGCATTACTTAAGAAAGAGTGCTAAAGCACAAACATTTACAAAATTAAAAATATTTCGAAAACGGTCTTATAATTTTCTATTCAAAATTACCTGTAGATCCTAAATTTGCAAGAAAAAGTATATGTTTCCGTTTAAAATAATGAAGTTGACAACGACTTCCAGAAGTTCAAATACTTTGAAAATATGTACTTTCATTAAAAAGTGCACCAGCGGCTGTGGGAGAGTACAAATTTTCAGAGAAAGATAATGAAAACAGGTACCTAAACTTCTAATGAACGAGTTCCTTGAATCACCCTGTATAACACGATACTAGTCTTATGTCAAAAAAGCACTACAACGGTTTAATATACAACGAAAACATGGAACTCAAAACATTTCACTCGAATAGGTGCGGTGTTGTTCAAATACTCACTCACTGAACAGGGACATGCATGTAAGTTTGAACGGGACGTTTAAAATAATTTTTCATTTGTCTAGCCAACATAATTAGGTTATTCTATGACAAGACGGTTCATTCTTTAATGTAATGAACGTACAAGTACGTTTTAATTATATTGTGATTGTATGTTTTCGCTAGCGTTAGACAAACTGTTTAGTTTGCTTATGATCTAGAACACTGTACAACTTATATAAATCCTTATCATTATACAGAGTGTGTACGAATTCGACCGACAAACTTCTAAGGTATATTTTTTTCTTAAAGGTGTACCTAAAGTGTTCATATATTTTAATCTGTCTTCTTTCATTTAGAAGTTACGACCTATTGTTTTGTTTTTATTTCTTAATCTGGCATTGAAGTCATTGAATGAATTTTGTTTACATTTCGAACTAAAGTTGTGACATTTAAGAAAATAATTAGACCACTACAGGAAATAGAAACCAAGGTTTGGACATTTAAATGCTTGTGATGCGCAGTAATATCAAGTTTGAATGATTATTGGAAGTTCTAAATTCTTCAAAGAAAACAGGCTACAGTTGTCAAAAAAATTATTATATGATTTATTTTTTAATATTAATGAAAAATTCATGACAGTTTATTGAAATAGTTTTGTCTTGTACAGACTTTATTCTTCATATAAAGACCAATGTTATCTAACTTTTTATGCTTCAAATTAGGAGAAGAATGTGAACTAGAAATTTGTCGGTCGAATTCGTATATAGCCTGTATATTTCCTGTATTTAAACTTCGTTGTATACTTGTTATAACATGCGATCAATTGAATTTCAGATTAGGGTAGGATATGAAAAAATAATTCACGTCGTAACTTACATCATACGTTTGCAAATGTCAAAAAAAGATTGTCATTTCAAAATGGTATTTACAAGACAATAAAGGGCTTTTATTATAGAGTCATTGGATAGGTTTAAGCAGAAGAAGACTGATAGGGCCAATTTTCTTTCAAGGTATATTAACAGCTGAACGATATCGTAATATTGCTTCCTTTTGTGAATGATTACACGACGACGAACTCAGGAAGGGTACTTCCAAGAGGATGAAGCAACAGTTCATTCTGCCAGGGTTACTTTGGATTTATTACGTGAATTTTTCGATGGCAGGATAATTAGTAAAAACATGCCAAACATTTGGTCTCCAATTTTTTCTTTGGCCCCACTTAAAAAATTCAATTATTAAACTCCCCGTTGATAATCTGAATGTGCTAACGGAAAGAATAAATGAAAAATGTATTGAAATTAATAACTCACCAAGATTACTGCAAAACTTTTTCGAAGGTTTAGAAAATGACAGGAAGCAAAAGGTGAACATTTGATCGCATGATACGTATACAGACTGTGTGTTTTTAACTCGTATGTACCGCACTCAATATATAGGCTGTGCGTTGCGGGAATTGTCCCAACACAATATACGTAACGATATCATCTCCCCACACACAAGATACAATCTGGGCGCTTGTATCTTACACGCTATGACATGTTAAAGAGATGACTTAAGTCACAACCTAGAGTATTATAGCAGTCTTACTTTTATCATCATCATCATACACAATTAATGAACAACTCTGAAGACTTAAATAAAATATTTAATTAAAAATTACTGGTGTTCAACGACGTATCAAATCAACATTGTTAAATGCGCATATGCATATGTATACAGTAGTACGTAGTAGAACACCATCTAGTTTTTATTTATATCAACGCAATGGCGTAGTTGGATGTGTGTGTTAAAAACTTTGATAAAAGTTTATAATATAATTATTAATATTAATAATTAATAATTAATCGTTTGACTTTAGCGATAGCGTATAGCAAATAGGCTAACCAACTATGCGAAGTGTGTTGCCTATACAGACAGGTCGCAGACAGGTTTTGTTTACGCTCACCCTGTACAGTATGTTCTACACATGTGTAAATAATAATAATAATCTTTGAGCCATCAACATTCACAAAAATCAAGTAGTTTTCTAAAAACTCTGCATTTTCAAATGAAATAAAGCAAAACTAATCAATTGTAGCTCCAATTGAAAACCAAAGAGCCAACTTATATCTATGCAAAGATCCCAAAATGTATATTATTGCTAAGTTATTGACAAATTTGTTTGTTTATATTTCAATAACGTACATATTCATTTATATACACGAGTTTTTCGTAGGTTCAGGACGTAACCTTTTTTTTTGTTTTAAATTAATAAAAATCTATGAACGCTTTTGGATACTTTGCACGTTCGCAGATAATTACCTACTTACGCTTACAAATAAATCAAAATAAACGCTGGTCAAATTAAAAATCGTTCTTTATTTGCAACAATACTGACTGTTAGTTTGTTTAGTTGAATTTAATATAAATTAGGTTCCTATACTGGCCATTTGTTTAAATAATAATAATTGAAGGCGTAATTATTATTATTGTTATTTTAAAACAAGTTCTAAATTGTTTATTTGCAATCAAATTAATAATCTGTTCAATTTCTTACGATTGTATATACCAAACGAATGTTTACTGTCACTTCACCTTGCGTGATTTTTCGCGATTCATTGCACGTCAATATTTAGTGCAGTTCATACGTTCAAACCCGTGTATTTTATTAAACTCCTCCCCCAATTTAAGGTTGCTCGTATTTATAAGCTGTGTTTAAAGAAGTTGAAACGCGTCACACAATGATGAATATGGACAAACAATTTTTTGTGAAAATTTAAATTTAGTATAAAAAAATAACTTTGTAATCCTTTGTCCCACACATTCGTGCTTGCTCTTAAATGAATCGCCATGTACTTCTGATTTTAGTTGTAAAACGAATGAAACCGTACATGTAATTAAATTGGACTTGCTCTTGGTGTAAGAAGTTTGGCTTCGGAGGTGCCTTGAAAGAACTGCAAATCCTCCACGACGGTGTACGTCCATCGGAACTGCTTTGAGATTGGTGCGTGTGTGTGTCAGTCTGGTGATGACGATTGCACCTTTTAATCGTTTCCCTCATGTTTGTTTTTTTAACGAAAATATGTGTTTTAATAATAATAATAATAATAATAATTTTTATTGCCAGTAGATTACAATGAAGAATGTCAGCAATTGTCAGATTGACTACAAAGAGAAAAAAATATATAAAAAGTATAAAAAAGTACAACAATTCGAGTAGAATTTGTCAAGTAATAATAGGGAAGGACTAGTAATACATGAATAGTATAAAAGCAATGTACATGATTACTAACACAAATGAAAAAGACAAACGTAAAAAATAAAATTGTCAAAGGTCACCTAATGCATTAATTCGATGAGAAATATTCATCAATCGTGTAGTAAGGATTTTTTACAAAATGCTCTTTGATTTGTTTTTTGAAGTTGTTAAATGATTTAGACAGCCTTAAATTTGTGGGGAGGTGATTGTATAGTTTCAATGTCAAATAAAACATACTATTATGAAACTTTGACGTACGGTGTTGAGGCAAATAAAGGTAGTGTTTATCTTTAGAGCAGGTATTACAGTTACGTATTTCCGATTCTTTGGTTAACAGAGATTCATTTCTTTTTACATACAGTAGGCAGTTGTAAATAAACAAAGACGGGAGAGTGAGAATCCTTAATTCTTTAAAAAGGTTTCTGCAAGTAGTTCGTGGGCTTACATTCATGATGGCTCTTATAATTCGTTTCTGGATTATAAATGCAGACCGTGCTGCGGATGAGTTCCCTCAACAAAGAATGCCATACTCTAATTTTGATTGCACACAGCCAAAGTAAAACAGTCTCATTGTCTCAATAGATACACTTCCATTCAATTTCCTTAGTCTATAGCATGCAGTATTTAACGATTTTGTTAAAATGAGGCAATGGTTGCTCCATGTTAGGCCGGAATCAAACGTTAGCCCTAGAAATTTTACAGTTCTTTTTACGGGAATTTCAAATTCTAGTTCAATTAGCTTAGAATTTATAGAGGTAAGAGTATTAGTATTGAAAGTATTATAGGGAATTATAACCGTTTTACTAACATTTAATGATAAATTGTTACGGCAACACCAATCTGTCATGCTCGTAACCAATAGACCAAGTCGCTCTGAGAGCTGTTCGTCAGTTTTGTAGTGTAAAATTGAGGAAGTAATACATAGCAACATTTGTGTTGAAATACCTTGGGATCATAATTTTCCTTTAATATACAAAATTTAATTGATGTACGACAGACAAATCACGAACTAAATTACTATTAATACATCAAAATCATAAGTACAACAATTTTCAATCTTCAAAACTAAAATAACATAGCGATATGTGTGTACGTGAAGCGTTTGAACACCGATTGCAATTTTAATGTTGAGAAAGCTAAAGGAAAACAATTTGAGGATATGTTTTAACGTTGTCAGTAAATAAATTTTCTTTTCAATTCATTTCTTTTCGTTTGATTAATCAACAAACATCGAACCAAATGTGACTTAATTCAAAAGCTTGTGGCTTCATTCATCCTTGTTTTAGGATGGCGTATCACAAATGACGAGAGTACCGTAGTGCTTCATTGAAACACGCTTTAGGAAAAAATGGTTATTCAATTCTGGAACCGTTTGTTTGTTCCAGTTACCAAGGTCCTTCTGTCGGTCGGTTAATCTAATAGTCATAAATAATAACAACGTGGTGATTCACAAGACAAAAATTCTGTTATTTTCGATCTTGACTCATTATTCTGAAAACTGTAACTGAAACACTTTTTCCTCGAATCGTGTCGCGTTAACTAATTGACGAAATCCGTTAAATGTATTTTAAAATCTCATTGCTTACTGTAATTTGTTGCGTAAACTATAGGTTCGTTTTTCTTTTTTTGATTCATTCATCGATTTACTAAAAACTTATTGTTCCTATTCCTCATTTAATAATCCGGTAGCGACAGTACATTTCTTCTGGGGACTTAATAACAGACGAGGACAAAATAGTGAAGAGATGGAAGGAATATTTCGAGAAATTGTTGAATAACACGACAGGAGAGACAGAACCAGGGCAAGAGAGGGAAACGAAGAAAAGACGGGGAAGATGGAATTAAAAAGAAAGGCAGGGGCCATCTAAAAAAGAGATCAAGGAATTTATTAATAAGCTAATGAACAATAAAAGTGCAGGAGGGGATGAGATAACGGTGGAAATGATAGAAAAGATTAAAACAGTAATAGACAACATATGGCAACAAGAACGGATGCCAGAAGAATGGAGTGAAGCAATTGTGTGTCCAATATACAAACAAGGGGGAAAAAACAAGATGTGAGAATTACTTTACTGAACGTGATGTACAAAATTTTAGCCATTGGTATAAAAAATAGGCCAATTAACGAAATCGACGGGTTAATTGGAGAGTACCAAGCAGGATTCAGAAAGGACCAAATATTTACACTAAGAGAGATAAAGGCAGAAAGTTTTGAACACAAGAAAAAAACGTATGTGCTATTTGTGGACTTCAAACAAGCATATGATAAGGTGGATAGGGAACAACTGTTACAGGCACTGAGAGAAATGAATAATTCAGAAAAGTTGATGGCAATGATAAACTTGACCGATCTGAGAGTAGCATAAAAGTCAAAGAGAAGATGTCAGAAAAGTTTAGACAAGGGTTTAGACACCGATTTAGTTCAATTTAGCGCTAGAAAAGGTCATACGCCAAGCAAATGCTAGTAGGATAGGGTTAGTATGCCACAGAAGACATCAGCGTGCAGCAGATGATATGGCACTTATTACAAGAAGTGAACAGGAAATGCAAGAGGTTGTAAAGAAATTGGACAAATCAGCTAAAACTATGGGACCTGAGATAAATAATACAAAACTAAACTACATGATGTGGACGGAAGAAGAATTTTCACCGGGACAATATTTAAAGATAACCACAGGGAGAAGGAAACAATACGATTTCCAGAAGGTTGACAGTTTTAAATGTCTTAGAACTATTTTCAAAAGACAACCAGACATAAGTGTAGAAATAAAAGCTAGGATTGTGGCAGAGAACAGGTGCATGGGAGCGCTAAACTCAATAATTAAAAGCAAAGCACCATCAAGGAAATTGAAAGTAAAAATTTACAACACTGTAATTAGACCGCTAGTAATATATGGAAGCGAGGTGTGGACACTTAAGAAAGAAGATGCACAAAGACTCGAAGTGTGGGAAAGAAAGATTCTGGGAAGAATTTTTGGAGGAAAGATAGAAGATGGCGTATGGAAAAGAAGAACAAACAAAGAGATATATGATCTGTTCAACAATCCAAACATAATAGGAGTAGTGAAAGCGCAGCGCATAAGATGGATGGGGCATATAATAAGGATGGTTGACAACAGAATCCCGAAGATGATGGTGACACATAGTATTGGAGGAAGGAGACGGTTAGGCAGACCAAGTCGAAGATGGAAGAAGGAAGTAGAGGACGACATAAAAAAGATGGCCATCAGACAATGGAGGGAAAAGGCAAAGGATAGGAGAAAATGGAAGCTGATCGTTAACCAATCCCCTGTTGTACTTTCTAAGTATAGTACCCACTTGACGAAATTTATTTAAAAGTGGCGTACACGGTATCACATTCTTTCTTCCTCCTTTTAACGACGTTGCTTCGTCTTACTTACTGAATATTGAACGTACAGTTTCGATGAATTTAATTTAAAAAGGAAAAAATTCCGAAATGTTTGTTTTGTTTACGATTTAAATAAAGTACTTTATTTCACAATTATCACATTAACCTAGTTTCTATTGTTGACTTATTCAGAAGTTTTATATTTTTTGTAATTGTATTAGATTAGCGCAACTTATAAATAAAATAATAATAATAGTGTATCTGTTGCACAAACTATGTCGTATATGATATGATAATAAGTGCGACGTGGCAGGTTGCGTTTGGCCGCAAAAGGTTGACCAATGTCGAGCGTGGGCTCGCATGTATCGTCCAATGGTTTTTATTTACTAAATTAACATACATAACAAAATCACCGTTGATGTCGCAACGGTCGCAACTCATTTGGTCCCGTTTTTGTGTTTCGTTAAATGACGCGGCGACCACTGGCAATAAGAAGAAACAACGCACTCGTGATCGTTCGACCTTAATGTGACTACATTAAGAATTCGTCGCCAGAAAAAAAAATCATCTTCTTTCTTGTGTGTGTGTCATTTGCACCTGATCTTTGTATATAATTACCTCCTCGTAATATTTATTCATCAGAACAAATGTCAAGTTAATTACAATATCGTCTACTGCGAGAAAAGGTCTTTTTTTTTTTCGTTGAAACAAAACGTCACATGCTTTGCATAAAGCGCTCACTTTATATATATAAATATGGTCGAGAGTGCATAATTATTTCAATTAAAATTGTTGAGATATAAACCTACACGTACCGAGTTGCTAAATGCCAAATATGTGTAGTTGGCATTATACTGGAAAGTCGTTGTTTCTAATTAAAAACATTATACAGGGTGATTCTTGAATAGACCGACAAAGAAGACATTTTGAAAGAGTAGACATGACAGGACATGAGGAAAATGTTAGGTAGAAGTTTCTCAACATGAACATAATATGGAAAGTCTGAAAGGAATCTGTATGATATATATGAACCTATTGAAGACATACAATTCCTTTGGATTGAACTGCATAATGAAACGTGATGACTGTGATGAGTCATACCCAAGCTTAACTGGGGCCGACTATATATGTATATTATATTTTATTTTCTCGTTGTGGTTCTTATAGCAAATATCAACAAATTACTCATTCAAATATTCATATTCGTATTGACACAAATTATATGATGTATATGTATATGAGACACCAAAGAATGCATAAAATATTTTCGTTTTAGATTAAGATACCTTGATTGCCTAAAATACCTGTAATTAACTTCTTTTAATTTATATGTAGCATACATATTTCGAAGATATAATTGTATACAATTTAATGTAATCAAAAGAAGCGGCCAAATCTATAGATCACATACACAAAAAAGTATGAATACAAACTACCAATTCACGAAAATTCAAGGCCAACAAAACCGATCATGTACCTTCGCGAAACAAAGCGAATAATTATCCTTTTATGTTACGTTACCTGCGACTGGTTGGTTGTCTTATGTATTAGGACAAAGGAACGCCGAAGCCCGAAACTTACGCAAGTTCAGTAGGTATGTTGTCGGCGTTGTTAGCTTGCCCGTTCGTCAAGGACATAATTATTAGTACCTTCAGGAGCACATGCGTACCGCGACCGCAGTCTGCCCACCTTTAAATACTTAACTGTACTATGCCGTAACGTAACCGTATTTGATTACAAGAACGAACCAGCGATTGCGGTATAAACCCAGTTTATATGGAAGCACTGATCAAATGCTTTATTTATTATTATCAGGCTTACGATTTCGGCCCACGTCGCATTTAAACATACTTATTGAAAATTTGCTATGGGCCACGCGATCGCAGTAAATAATTAAATAAAGTTTAACATAAATTCAAAAAGTATGTAAGACAATATTTTTCTAATCAGTGCAAGGCCGGGGAATTTACAATCCAATATGTTCGAAGTGGGCCGAAATCGTAAGCCTGATTATTAGCAATGATCACTTATTATTATTAGCATCAACTGGTCTGTAAAGTAGAAGTAACAATATTATGAATGCCAAAGAAACCTGTGAAATACAAATCTGCTGAGAAAAGATCAACTTATTTTATTGTAATAAATAATGACCTCGCTATATTTAGCTAAGAGAAAAGAAATTTCCAAAGAATGGATTACAGACAGGACTAATAATGTCGATGTTTAAAGTAGCTATAGATTATTTTCTAATCTCTTTCAAACAATTAAGAAAAAAGAACAAATAAGTAGGTACATAAAATATGTAACAGTTAATCGAGTCGTGCAATCGTGCGTTAGCTTATTGTATCAAATCGTGTATTATACATTGTATGTGTATGTGTGTGTATAATAATCACAGAGAAAGATCAGCTTATTTCACGCTCTATTTCGCAGTGCACTCTCAATGGACATACATATAAAAAAGTGAAACTCACAAGGGCGAATTTAACTGGCCGTCTGTCGTCGGTCACATCCAAATAATTCATCTTCTGATTCTTATTTCGCTTTACTAACATATCTCAGTCATTTGAATAGTGTGCTTGCAAAAACTGCTCAAAAGAAATTTTATTGGGCAGAATTAATTTAAAAGAATCTTATTTCTCTTTGAAAGAAATGGTTTCTAGCATGACAATCCTTAATTTTTAATAAAAACAGTAAGAGAGTCGGTGTCGCAAGTATTTACAAAATTCTATGCAACAAAAATACAATTAATTAAAAATCTACCTTAACTTGCATTACGTATGAAATGCAACGCTACGTTTTGTAAATACAGCGGTGAAACTGTACCATAAACTTTTATGGTTATTAGCGCTACAACAGAGCGTGACCTTGACACAGATTGACATTTTATACGTCCATCTTTATGCCTGTATCAAGCGGAAAGAAAAGAGAAAGTATCGATGATGATTCAACTAGAGGTGATAACATCTACAGGCCTAGTTGTCCCAGGGCTTGGTTAACGATCATCTTCCATTTTCTCCTATCCTTTGCCTTTTCCCTTCATTGTCTGATGCCCACCTTTTTTATGTCGCCCTCTACTTCCTTCTTCCATCTTTGTCTTGGTCTGCCTAACCGTCTCCTTCCTCCAATACTATGTGTCACCATCATCTTCGGGATTCTGTTGTCATCCATCCTTATTATATGCCCCATCCATCTTATGCGCTGCGCTTTCACTACTCCTATTATGTTTGGTTTGTTGAACAGATCATATATCTCTTTGTTTGTTCTTCTTTTCCACACGCCATCTTCTATCTTGCCTCCAAAAATTCTTCTCAGAATCTTTCTTTCCAATACTTCGAGTCTTTGTGCATCTTCTTTCTTTTTACATTCTTGCTTTTCTTTATGGTATTTTCGTCTATTTTCTTCCGTACCGTTCACAATTATCTCTAGTTTTGCCTTATTTCTTCTCCCACTCTTTTCTTTGCAGATCTCATCAAGCTACTTTTTCCTGACTTCCTCCTTTTATCCTGAGCATATTTCTGCACATTGTTTCATTTCTTCCCAAACTTCCTTTATATTTTCCTCTTCCTTTTCTATCCCCGCTTCCTTATTTAGCAGTTTTTCATATTTCTTCCTGCTTCCCTCTCCTTCTAGCCTTATTGCTACTCTTCTATTTGTTCTTTTAATGTTCTGCTTTGTCGGATCATTTCATCAATTATTATTTTAAAAAATTGACTGGCAATTTAAGGTGGAAGTATAAATTATTCACAACCGGAAGGTACGTATCAATATGAATGTAAATAAAAATAGTAATAGTCTTGTAATGATGACGCTTGTACGGAGCGTTCATAAATAATTGAAATGCGTTTGAATTTAGCGCGCAGTCGTGTTAGTAATTTTCATACTATAAAGTTGGTGTTTCTGTCGCGCGTGCTGTCGTCTACGTTGTGATTTCCATATTTTCGCTGAACTGATAACAACTCACTGAATAATTACAGCTTAACATTTAGAAAATGCAATCCATAAAAAATAATGAGCTTTTAAACGTTTTGTCTTTTGCAAAGTTCCCCTTGTGCCGCCCCTGGTAGAAAAAAATACAGTGTTTAGTATCAATTTTAAAAATTAATCTGCCAAGCGGGAATTTCAAATGACTTTCAATCGTTTTTGAATTCTGCATGTGACTGTTCCAACATTCGTGGTGCAGGTACGACATTTTTTATTTCTGTACGAGCATATCAAAACTTTTCAGAAGTAACAAAACATTCCATCAAAGCAGGCCATGAACGACAAAGTTAGACGTAGGAGTCACGTCGAAACAAAACTATGTGACAGACGTCAAGGTGCTTATTGTGAACGCACCAGAATTTTGATTACTTGTTGTAAATCTTCTTTTTTTATTGTCTGTTTTCATTGTTACAACAGATCTCATTCTTATTGTCGTTCTTCGTTTATTACAAACGATTACATTCTCGTGTTGTACTATCGTACTGTTGAGTTCGAAACCTCGAAAGCAAGGTTAGGAATTGCAAGTTCAAACGTCAAATTAACAACTGTCACGACGATGATGGTTCACAAAGAAATTTTCATGGGCAATTCGACGCCAGATTAAAAAAAGAAACACCCTTTAAAATATTTGATGAATTTGATCCTAGTTAATCTAGGATAATCTTTGTAGGCTGTAAATTTATGGGACATATTTTTTTTTGTACATTTGATTGTCGATGAACATTCTATGAACTTGGAAAACGAAAGTACGAAAGTATATACGAACCGACCATTTAAATTATAAAAATTACCGCGTTGTGTAAATAAACTACAGCGTCTGGCATCCTTCCTTGACCCAGACATCAACAGAAACGCGATTACACGTGGAAAGAAATTTCTAAATAAGTAGGCAAACGATAATGACCCACAAAGCAATGGAGTTATATCACCGAGTGGTTCTACGGTGAAAGTATTAAATCACGAGAATACTTTCCACCTATTATTGTCGTTGTAACTTTGTTAACGTAACATAAAACATTTGAACTTGACCTTGATATTGACGAGTACGAGATCACTCAAAATAATTTACACACAGACACGTTTTCGGAATTATCTTAATTGGAAAAAGTACCATTGATATTAAGCACTTGCTTTATCGTAGGATTTATAACTTCACCAACTATTTCTAGATTTAAAAGATTTTCCCATAGCATATCCGTCACAGAAACATTCCGTTTCAGACACCTTCACTTTAATATCCATTTTCTCAAGCAATTTTCTAACATGACGTTTATCAAGTTTAATGGCCAAGCCTCTCATGCCAAAGTTGAAGTGTCTCTAAAGCTGTTGCAACATTGACCTGAACATTTTTCCTAGGACTTACTCCTCGCATATTTATCATATAAGCATCCATCTTTCATTTTCCTGTTGCTTTAACTTTACTTTCAAGTCGAGCTTTGCAGCACTTTGTCTTCCAATAGCAGAAACATCTTCAAGATATCCTGGTTGCCAAGTTCCATTGACCAACGTCTCAATGACCACGCGTAAGTTTTGAATTTTCTCTTTATTTGCTACTTGAACTTCATCTGGGAGAACGAATTTTTGAAAACTTGCAAAGTATTGTTTATTAGCTGTCATAGCTGATGAGTTGTCCCGGTATCACATATCCAAGCATCTGACTATTCAAAAAAGCTGTTCCTCCTCCTCGTTCTGCACTTCTTGTTGAGTTAAAAGCGGATGGGGTTTTATCTTGTTTACTTTTCCATTCCTTGACATTTTGGGCAATTCTTCTTAATATGTCCAACTTGACCACAGTGAATACAACGGCGAGTATCTTTGTTATTTGAATATTTTAAATTTATTATCCTAGTCTACATTTGATTAAAATTGGAACCAAAGTTCTTTTGCTCGCAGAAAATGTGCGCAAGAGCTTGAGGTAAGTAGATAATTCTCTTTCAAATGAAAAGAAGACCGGACCGTGCAATAATACGCAACCGGTTTTTCCGCTGAACCCTCCTTACGAGATGTAGAAAAAAATCATGAACCAATAGGTATACAAATCAAAAAGAATTTTGTCGTCGTACTACTATGCATATATCGCTACGTCGGACTTTGTACTTACTCTTTTTTATTATCTATATTCAAATGCATTCTGGATAATGTGGCTGTACAGGATAATTGGCGCTTCACTCTGTGCAACACTTTATGATTCCGAAGAATAAGAAACTTAATAAAATAGAGAAAAAGTGATGATGAGTTTCAATGCAAGTGTACATGTTATACGAATTTTTTTTTTTGTTAATTTACGCCAACTGAAGTTAACCTTGCACCATTTTGTTTAACTGTAAATATTGTCTCATTAACTTGATAAATAAATACAGAATACGTCGCAATCATTAAATCAAGCAATACGACGCAATTATTTTCTACTGTATGGAATAATTTGCATACGGAACATGATAATAACATAAAATAAATAATAATAACACAGGCATGAGTTAGTCTGTTACAGTATGTTTTTTCAGGCGATCAGCGAGAGACGCATGCTTCCTCTCACATTTAACTACAGGTTAATTTAGTCAAGGTTTATGGTAATTGCAGCCAAGATATATGGTTTGTGAACGGTTGTTTTAATATTTGCTGACGAATCAGAATGATTGAATTCGAAATTCAAGGCGGAACATTGAACTTGCGTTTTTGTTATGCACCGCTCGTTCTGCTATTCACTAGAGGAAGTAACTGACGTTATTCATACATACAAATGAAATGGACGCACATACGTACATCGATTGCAACTCATCGACTTACTATTATTAATTTCCTTGCATCTATGAATGGTTCCGTGAAAACTAACAAACGGATATTGTACCGAACTAATCCAAAATAATCTATTGGGTTTCTTGTTCCTCATTTTTTTGTGATCAATTATGTTAAGTACATGACTAAGCTATTTATTGAAACTCATTTAACATGTGTGCGCTCGTATTTCAAATTTTGAGTTGTGTTCTTACGACTAAATAACGTGACATCGTGAGACAGTGTGCACCTAGCCTTATAGATAGCCATTATGAAGGCAATATGTAGCATACAATGATAATATGCCAACATATTATTATTATTAGTATTATTTGTAGTATGTAACAATGCGGGATACTACAATTAGTGTCCTTTATAGGACACTGATTTACTAGACGAAAATATTACATAGTTAAATTAGTTATGCTTATAAAAACCATGCAGAACATTGCTACCTACCTTGTTGACCCTGTATAAGATGCGAACGCTAGGGGAAAATCGTCGATGTTAAAGAAAAACTACAAGGAATTATGCCCAGCTCAATGGAGACGGGGTGAGTTACAAATGGATTGTCGGTAGCTCGATATCTGGATGTAAAAAAAGGGGCGCCACCTAGCGAAAAGGTTCTAAGTAGTACGGTGAAAAACGCAGCTCCGTTGCTGAAAGCGCTCGAGATTCGTTCAGGTTTAAACTCGCAAGCGAATGTGTTTGCCAGACACTCTGTACAAGGTACAACTGTCGGTCACCCTGTATGTTGACGAGAAATAAATAAAAACGTCGCATCCGTGTGACAATGAATCAGTGGTTTCGAAACAATTTTTGTCTGGAAAACGAAAGCCACAACACCTTGGAGCATTACGACTTTTTTACTCTGCAGAGTGTTATCAATAGGTGGCGTGAAGGTGCCCAGGCGATTACCTAACACCCTGTATGTAGCCAAATAAATTATTTAAAGCTGCATTCAAACTAATAAAATATGTGACTCAAAAATGTATGTGTAGAGTTGTCCCAGATTTTTTTGGAGGGCACAGTACTCCTGACTACTCTTTTGTCCAGAAGATAAGGCGAGACCTTTTTCCAAATTTCAAGAAAACAGTCTGCACAAATAACGGAGACAAACCAAAGGCATTCTCAAGTCAAGGAAAACTTCAACAAGGAATAAAGACTGCCACCAAAAAACTCTAGCGTGACTCACTCCTGTCTTAATTACTTAGATAGGTAACAAGTCTGCGCTGCATCTTTCATCAGCTTTTCCTCGAGTAACAACAGTGAAGAATGGGGGTGTGGGTAAATAGGTCTTAAAACAAGCTCCGGGGTGAACAAAATACCCAGCTGATCCGAAATAGGCCTCGACAGTGTTCCCAACATAATATCTTGACCTTGCCATTGATCGTTAGCAATAATCACAGGAGCGCGTTTAGGGTAGTGACACAAATACATAATCAGCTTAATTAATACAGATTAATTACAAGATCAGTTCGAAACGGGTTAATTCAATGCGACAGCATGTCGCCGAAATACTAGGCCTAAGGCGATTCAAAAATATTATACCCGAGTGTACATCTATTTACTCGACAAATCAGATCAATCCGCCTTATTACTATTACTACATAATTGACATCAACTAATTAAAGGCGCAAGATATGTCGAAAATTCGGTCTTATGCAACGCAGCGTCACACAACAGTTAATAGAGGTTCTAAAGAGGCCCTGCGTGTTTCTTGCGCGTTGTCCGAAGCGTCTCGGAGTAATCTGCAACAATCACCGAAATATCGGTTAATTAATAATATATAATAATATAATTTAAAAACTATCTTTATCATAGACAGTAAATTAAAACAAAGAGAGCAGTGGGAGAGTTTCTGGAAAAAGGAGTTTTAAAAATGTATGGTTATTCGACAATTGATAACAATTGATATCAGCAAATTTAGGGCCGATGAAAATGATATTTTTATAAAATACGATCAGAAAGACCGATGAAACAATGTTGCGCATCGATGCACTGATTCGCGAAGATCGACGTGAGGCAGTTCTGAATATTAATAATGCTTTGAGATATGGACACAATGTTGTAAAAAAGATTATACATGATCTTGGATATTCTAACATTATTATTATTATTATTATTATTATTAAGGTATATGCTAGAAAGGTTCCACATCAGTTAACCAAAGAACTCAAAAGAAAAAAGTAATGGTAATTTGCGCTGATCTTATAGACTCTCCCGAGGAACATGGACTATCCTTTCTCAACAATGTAGTGACTGGAGGTAAAACATGGGTGTCTACGTCTGAGCCAGAAACCAAAGAACAAGGAAATGGCGTCACACATCATCACCCCATCAAAAAAATAAAAATTAAGTGCAAACATCAGCGAGGAAACTTATGGCAACTGTGTTCTGGGGTCGTCAGAATGTTATTCTTGTTGAATATCTTGAACCGGGTACCACTATAAACAGTCAGCGGTACATACTAACGTTAAAATGCTTAAGGAAGGCATCAAAAAGAAGAGACCAAACACAAATTTGCATAACCATGACAATGCAAAACCTCACACTGCGTTTGGCACAGTTGAAACAATCCGGAAACTTGGATGGTCAGTTATTCAGCTTTTAGTCCTGATTTATCACCACTTGTTTGGCCCAATGAAAAAAAGTTTAAAGGGTTCAGATTCCACTCATTGAAGGACATAAGACTAGTCGTAAAACAGTGATTTGAACAATGAGTTCGAAGTTTGGCAAAGTTGTTTAAAAAGGGAAGTAAGTTATGCTGAAAAATAGTGTTTTGTAGCTTAAAGGATTTTTAGAGCAACAGGCATTACTTACACTACAAGCCTCGTATTTTATAATTTATTATTCAGTTTTCTATTAAACTAAATAACTTCTTTGAGTGTATTAATTTTAATAGAAAAGAGGGCGAAGTAAACACCAGATTATTTCAAAACGACGAACTTAAGAAATATTTTCAAATTCCTCATCCATTTTGGTTGACTTCGTGCAATCCGACTCTCATTTCTTATTTTCTCTTCATTTCTTAACGTTACTTAACTCGGCTAATCCGAAGAAACAGGATGACGCGAGGTGATCATAGATGCCGTCAGCCCCGACCAATCAGAAATCATTATTGTCGAAACGTCCATATTAGGACATATCACGGGACTACGAGCCACTAAAAGTTTCCGAATATTTCCAACCTATTCCGTACGCGATTTGAAAAATAAAGAAAAAAACTGATAAAGGACAGAAAGGTGACGGATGTAAACCAAGTTCAAGTAGCCTTGCGAACTGAAGGACACAAATGTTCTTCGATACCATCCCTGCTCAGTTAACAAAATAACTTGCGATACAAATAATACACAAAATTTATGTGTACAATTTTTAAATTTTGATGGCCATGTGGGAACAACGATACAGGTTTAGGGTTTAACATAATTTTAACAGTAACCGATCTGTGACCTTAAAAGTTCGTTATCTCTATCATCTTAACCGTAAACTTAAGCAAAAATGCTAAGTTGACGCTTGTTTTAAATTACGTGAAACACACGGCACTGTGTGGAAGTTATCACATTAATATCCTAAATAAATATTTATGTATATTTCTTTTTTTTTCTTATGAAAGTTTATGGTTTAATGCAAATTTCTCAGCAATGAAAATATTTTCAATAAAACTCATAAGAATAAATACGCACATGAAACAAGTTTTGCACCAGATGAAAATAAAACGGTCGAAGAATTCTTTTTTAAAATTAATCCCAAAATGTAATAAAAACGCTTAATCCTGTAATTTGCCGCGAAACGCGGCGCGTTTTATTTTACCGTCTGTCCGTGTACCGGTTTGGAGACCGCAGGTGCACGATCTTCCCGGATCACCTTCAGACTTCCTACCTTTCTTTTTGTTTACTTTTTCAATGCGTCGTTACCAGCTCGCAGCACACGAACGAGACACTTTTCGTATCACCACCGAGCATCTAAATTTCGAAAACCAATCCTCCCCGACAATCGCGCGATCTCATTCAGTCACGTTTTCGTTTAATTTGTTTCAACTTACTTAACTGATCCCTGTTGATACCCGTTGGGAATTGAGTTTTATTTACTTCTACAATATTAAAATCTCAGTCTGCGCTTAATTAACTTAAATACACACAATTAATTACAACTCAAAACCAAAACACAAATACGATCTAAAATTTTCAAATTCATAAATATAAGAAATCGTACCAATGATTTCAGATGAAAAAATACTTTATTGACATGTATTCACTTAATAATCCAAAAATATTTTCAAAGCCAATGCTACCAACCAATATATTAAATGTACACATGATGATAAGTACCAGTTTTTATTTATTTTTTATTTAGAAGCACAAGTTCATTTTGCACTCAATTGTCATTAAATACAGTAAGTATTTTACTACTACTTCACTACTTTATTAGTGTAAGTACTAAAATAATGGTGACGAGAAAAGTTCTGAACATTTTTGTATACCTTAGGCTTTTGAGTATTTAAGTACAAGTACAAATACTGTCGCCTGTTGCATGTTGTACTTAAATACGAGTATAAGTCCTAAGCTCTGGATACTACTTACATCCATAACTTCTAATTCAGAAGATTGCAAATCAACGATGACCAATCACCAACCTACGACAATATTTTATAGGAAGACAATAAGTTAATATTATTTATGATGGTCTCAGTGAAAAATAAAATGTTAATGTTCATATATGAATTTTTAAAATTCAAAGACATCATCACTTTCCAAACTTGCTGCCTCTTCAAAGAAATTCGTCGTCTATCTAGTATTTCATCAGATCACTTATTAGTCATGCTTTTATTAAAGCAAGAAGTAGATTTTATACTCCTAATACATAGTTATCAGTGGCTGAGTTCGTTTATTCAAATCCGTTCAGTCTATTTACTCTGTTCGCACTTTCATCTCATTTTTACATATGTCAAAACAGCTTCGCTCTTACTCTAATTTTGAATCATCCCTACACAAGGTGGAAAAACAAACTCGGCCAATGTTGCCAGAAATTTTTCCAAACCTGATGATTTAATGATGTTGCTTTCGATTCACTATTCTAAAGCACTCTCAGTGCATCTTCATCTACTCCTATTACATGCCGTTAAAACGATGAGCATACTCTGAGAGTTCTCTGGAGCCAGTGACTCGAAAACGTTATTAGATACATCTGGCATGTTCCGGTTCGTTTTCGCTTTAACGATTTTATTTTAGGGAATGTTAAGATTTTGTTTTCATTTAATGGTCTATTTGATAACAAAGTCTAAAGTTCTGTTTTGGCTTCACTGATCGCTCTATTCTGAATTCAAACTCTAAGGGCTACCTTTTTGTTTCCTTTCACGTGCGTGTAGATTGGTTAATTTCGGTTTTGGAACAGAAGAAAACGTGTTGGCGTTTGTTTGTTTGTTGATTCGAAAATAAAAATTAATATTAAAATCGCCATCTTGGTGTTCGTGACATTCCTGAGTGTAGGTCATTTTCGTTTGGTGTGATTCGTGTCGAATTCGACCACCTAGCAGTCAATAGGGATTTTATGCACTCAAGAAAGTTGATTGGAATATCGCCAAGGCTTAAGTAGCAGATAAAACTTACGTCACGAATTCCAACTGCAATCACACAATCAAACGGATGTCACAGGTTTTAATAGGCCCTTATTTTTAAACAAGGAGTAAATCTTCCGATTCAACTTTGAATTTGTCAAACTTATCGTCATGTTTCTTCCTTTAGCACGTTGTACGGGGCAATTTCACGTTGTACGGGGCAGTTTCACGTTGTACGGGGCAGTTTCACGTTGTACGGGGCAGTTTCACGTTGTACGAGACAGTTACACGTCATACGGAGCAGTTTCACGTCATACGGAGCAGTTTCACGTTATGCGAGGCAAATTGTAGCAGGTGATAGGCAGTAAACAGAAAAGACGAACGCGAGTCATCTAGTTCTACCACCATTAAACACCGCGAAAGTTCGGACGTGCATGTAGGATCAAAGCCCTCTTTCGAGATTTCAATGTAAATGTCGTGATTTACGGCATCAGACGACCGGACTAAACGTCGAGCGGTATCGTACACTTTTCATTCCTTACTTCAGTTAATCATCAATTACGTTGCATAATGAGTAGTTAAGGGCTTGAAAATCTTATAATCCTTTATTTCAAGTCACGGTTCCTTAAGAACATGTCATAATTTGCATAAAGAAAATTCATAACTAACCGCCTCCTACTGTCAAACAGACAGGTGCTTATAACTTGAACATCACCTTTGTAAACCAAATAGGATATCCTTGCCGGTGTTTACGTGTTAGACTTGCTCTGTGAATTTTAATTTTATTTCGAACTAAAGTGATTAACATACTTTTACGTAATTTTCATTTAAAACGATCAATAAACTTAATGTCGTGAATTGTCATAATTTTCTTTTAGCGAAATTTCGGGGAATTTCAAACTTGAGGATTACTCATATGCTACATTCACGTGTGTAGTCCTAGCGGTAACAAATATTACTTATATCTGGAATAAATATAACGCTAGGTGGCGTCTCTTTCTTAATTAACAACTAGATGACGAGCTACCGACGATCCTATTGTGTAACCCACTCCCATCTCCACTGAGCTGGGCATAATTTCAGGTAGGTTGTTCACCAACGTAAAGAAGTTTCCCCCAATTTTCGCAATCTATTCGAGGTCGACTATTTTGATATAGTTAGGTAGGTAGCAGGCAATTTTCGAAACAATTAATTTATTCATATTTTCTAAAGTTGCCTTTTTACTGTATTTTCGAACCCAAAAACGCATAATTTTTTTTTTCTTTTTTCTTAAAAAAGTTTACTCTTTGAACTCTTGTTCGAGTTGTATCGCCAACAAAGAATAGCAGAGTTTATAAATAAAAATCTTTGATGGGGAATTTAGACTAGGGAATGGCACATTTGTTTTTCCAGAATTATCAAACTTGTTTCAATTTTGTTTTATTTCAATATCAATATCACTTGGATATTATTATTATCATTATTATTATTATATATTGAGAGAATCTTGAAGAAGTGTAATAGATTTGATGCAACAACTTTAAGTGGTGTAATACCTAAGTGAGTGATATCTATACATCATTGTTATTGTAGGTACTGAATTTTGTATCTATAATTTTTGTTCAAATACGTTTAGTAATTTCTTTATTCAAAGAAGTTTCTTATTTTTGTTAATATTCTTCCATTTTCCTGATAATGTTTTGACGTTTCATCTCTACATGTCTCGTTCAAGTTTATCTTCACGTTAAAATTGAAGCGTTTCATATTTTCACAGATTTCTTGTAAGTCTTCGACTTTTTGGTGAACATTGGAAGCAACTTCTTCTGATCTTCATTCAGGCATTCAGAAAACGTTTCATGAATGCAGATTTCCCTCAAATCCAGATGCTTTAGGCAAGGCAATAGGGTTTATCAAAGCTCTAAATGACGTTAAGTGGCGAGACCTTTCATTAAGACTTTCGACTTTTGATCATCCAAGGCCAAATTGAAATGGCATCACGTTGGGCGTACGGCCACCATTTTTTTTTTTTTTTTTTGGAAGCAAGTTCTTCTGATCTTCATTGAGGAATTCAGAAGACGTTTATAAACGGTATATACAGAGCAAGCAAATTGTTTTCTGGCACAAGCTTTAATTTAATAATGATAGTTTACGAACCTACATACTTTACACTCATGAGAGAATGGAATGCTGGATGTATAGGTGTATTAGTTTTTCTTTTTTCAAACGTAAGAATTCTTAAAAATAAGAAATTTCTTGATATAATAAAAATATTAAATACACATACCAAAATGTCTCGGGCAGCCTAATAATAGTATACTAATAAATAATACATAAATGTATGTTGAAAATGTTCGACGAGGAACATATGGGAACGTAGGCGAAATACTAACTTGTCCTTCGTTCAGTCGCATTTACATTTCAAGATTCACTGACCCGGACCGCGTCCGAAAAAATAACTCGGTGTTTGATAATTTATTTCAACCTTGGATATTGTATCAAAACAGTTACTACCAGCATTAATATATAATTATTATGTACCGCACAGCCGTCCGCTGTGCATGAAGTTATGATAATGGTGTTTTCATGCCGAATGTAAAGTACGAAACGCTGCCATTCCCGTCGAGACTAACCGTTTTTTTTTCTTTCCTTTGTCGAACCATATGGCAAACTAAAAAAAAACTCATTCATTCACATTTTTGAATAAGCGTGAATCAAAAATCTAATTCGTTTGTTAATTAATTACCTATTCAGGTTTTGTTATATTTCTCTAAAGCTTAAGTAATATTATTATTATTATTTGTTTTAAATCATCTGGTCCGTCCTAAAACTAAGATCACGTAAGTCATTTTCACTGGTCTTCCAATTCTCAAGATCACGGTTTATTTTGGTGCTTTAATACTTTTAGAAAAGAGTGTACAATTGCCTTCATAATTGTAGTTATAGGAATAAACCAGTCAGTGACTGTAAAATAAAAATTTGGTGCCTTTCTGAAAAAACTTTTACTTTTGGTTTGTGAGTCTAAAGGGGTCCTATACGAATTAAGAGAATACAACCAATTTTGTTTGTCTTGACCCGCAAGATTAAAATTAGTATTCCAATATAATCATTTTTTCACATGGCGTAATAATAGAATATAATACTCTTATTGTTAACTTGGATGATTGTGGCAAATTACCGGATATTTTCAAATTTAAGATTTATGCTTGCGTAATAATTTAAACCCCAAAGGCCAAGGCTAGACACTTGATTGAAATATAATGACAGCCTAATTAAGAAAAAACTTAACTGAACTCTGACGTTCGAGTTAAAGCACACTTCCTTTCCTTAGAAATTTATTGTGAACTTTAATACTTCATTTCAGTTACTGACGCTTTCAGTACTGAACGCATGAAATACAATCAACATAAATTTGTCAATTACGCACATATTTGTCTATATAAACGAAATTCTTTCAGGTTCAGGGCCTAACCTTTTACGTTTGTTTCAAATTAATAAAAATCTATGAACGCTTTTGGGTCCTTCGGACGTTCGTAGGTAATTACGTTGATTCGCGATTCATTGCACATTAATGTTTAGTGTAATTTCATACGTTCAAACCCGTGCATTTTATTAAACTCCTCCTCAGTTTAACGTTGCTCGTATTTATAAGCTGTGTTAAAAAAGTTGAAACGCGTCATACAATGATGAATACGGAAAAACAATTTTTTGTGAAAATGCGAATTTAAATCTAATATAACAACTAACTTTCTGGTCCCACACATTCCTGCTTAGTCTTAAATGAATCCCCATGTAGTTCTGATTTTAGTTGTTAAACGAATTAAACCGTACCTGGTCTAGGAAGTTTGGCTTCGGAGATGCCTTCAAAACCTCCACGATGGTGTACATGGTGTGTGTGTGTGTGTGTAGATTTTCAAACTAGTTTCAAGTTTTCAAAATGTTTCTAAGTTGATATCAATTACATACATCAATTGCAAATAGAAAATAAAAGGTCTGAAATTATTTAAACAAGATTTCAAGACTGACTCCGCACTCTCGTTTATGAGAAAGCTCATTTATATTCAGCAATAAGTTTCGTTTTCAAGCTTGACAATTAATTAAGAAAAAAATAAATTAAATTATGTGCCGCACGTACAAGTCAAATAAATATATTCACGTGGAACCTGCTTTTGATGTCGACCGCTCAAGAGCGCCCACTGTTACTACAATAACATGGGCGTTAACAGCCATGCCATGTTCTAATTATTTAATTCACAAAGAAGTATTTGTATTGTTTATATCCGGAATGAAATATGTATATCGATAACAGAAAGTGTCAATTAAAATTGTTTCCAAACAATTCATAAATACACTGTGTGTACACATGAATTTCAAATAGTTGCGATAAAATTAAATTTTCTTAAGAATTTAAAAATATTATAGTTATACGTTTTTTTTTTTAGATAGGGGGAGTTCGGATATTCATCGATTACGACGTCCATCCATTTCGATATCTATCGTTTGACAACTTGCTTCATCGGGAACTGTCAAACGATTTTTAATAAAAAAAATCACAGTTAACAAACTCATACGATGTTATGTATTATATCGCCGCAATAACAATATTTGTGCCTCCTTGAACTTCAAATACCATCATCCCATTTGCACAATTCATTAATATTTATCCCGACGACGGCCCCGCGCAGATCCGCGCTCGATTCATTAATTATTTATTGTTCCTTATAAATACGATTTTAATCTAACTTTACAATAAAACGCACAATCAAGAGTTCGAACGCCTTCTAAACATAGTCCTGCCGGGAACGATATGTCCATATACATAGAAATCCTGCGACGCGGAAATTTTTACCTACGCACCAGTTGATTTATAAAGACATAATTGGAATGCTGCGCTTCACATCTGCGACGTCCTATAAAAGTAAAATCCACATCTCTCATTTTTCTCGTCCGGCTTTTGTTTGCTGCTGGATATGGACGTGTATGATCACAACACGTTTTCGCAATAACTTTTAAAGAAACCAATTGCGGTTTGATACAATAAAACAAATTGTTTCGTATAAAACTTACTACATTATCAGTTATCAAATTTTAAACTTTCATTATCAGTCATTGACGACGTTAAGGAAATTATGAATCATTGAGGTGTACCATTTATAATTACATAGTAATTAAATAAACTTTGTTATCAAGCAAACAATCAAGTTAATCTTTAACCGTTAAGCAGATCTGCTCTTCGTTCACAACAAAGCCTTGAAGCAAATAACGAAAAGCACTTGATTAACAGGAAAAATAAAATAAATAACAACGCCAACGTTAAAGTGAGTCGACAAATAAATCAATAATAATAATTAAAATATTTCCGACCTTGTGACCAAAATCCAGCGTAAAGGCAAACAGCTGTCAGGGGTGAGAGAGCGCTCTCCAACGGCGGTAAGCGTTTAAAATGACGTAATTCGGCAAAAGTGTTACGTCACCAAGTGGCGTCGCGTTTGCACGTCGGTCGGGTCCACTTTCACGGACGAAGGGTGGGTCGGAATGCCGGGGGTTTCATACGTTTCAAACTCTGATTCCGGCCTTTTCTTCCACCCAAGAAATGACGATATTCTCAACCAACTATCACTAAAAGCCTAGTAGAAAATTGCCTTGTCCTTTGGCCCAGAAACAGGCCTTAGAAAAGCTTAATAATGAGCTCGAATTCACTCGGCGTGCCTTTAACAAATTTCGGAGTAGCTTTCGTTTCAGGCTTCAATCACAAAATTCACATGAAAGAAACACAAAGATTATAATCACCAACAAGCAAAAGGTCGGCACGCCATCAGCGCTGTTGAAACATTGAGCGCGAAGCCGATGGCTGCATTCTCTCCAACTATGCGCTGAGAAGGGGGTCGTTACGGGATGAAATCAGTTTTAGCCGTGCGAAAGAGTGAAATAGACAGATACTGTAGGACTAAATAACAGCGTGATGTAATATTGAGAAATGTGACGAACGGCACTCTGAACTCTTACTTCCCGCACAAATACAGGGTGACTGCCAAATATTATTATGAATAACTTGAATGAATTTTTCAATCGTAACAAGGGGTCCTGTAGATCGAAGATCGTCTTCATCTTCTGGGCGAAGTACGAAATGGTCAAGCAGTCTGCAGTCGGGCACGTACGCTGTTTTCGGCCGTATGCAACCACGGGACGAGTTGATGAGTTCCGAAAACATTGCTTCCAAAGTATCAGCCAAGAGGATAATCAACAGTAGAAACACAAAAGGTAAAAGGTACCAGAACGAAAAGAAAGTATCCAGAAGTAAAAGGTATCCAACAGTAAAAGATACCGGGACGAAAAGCCTGAATTAAAAGAAACAACGTAATTAATAAGAAAATGGCATTAACCGCTGGCCATATTATATTACCTGGATTTTTTTATGTAAAAGCCAAACCAGGCAGGGTAAAATGATTCTTCCCCAGTCTCGTTCAACGACTAAGTTGAATGTAAGTTCTCCTATTTTTCCCTTAGAAGAAACTTCGATAAATTTAAACACGCACGACACAACATGACCAAACTTAAACGAGTACTGACGCTTTGAAACAATGCGTAATCGGATGACGCGGAATGATCGCAAAAGTAGTCAGCTTCGTCCAATAGAAATCGTTAGCATTGACTTATGCCCATAAAAGGACGTGGAACGTGGCGATCAATAATCTCAAGCTTGCGCTCAGAGATGATCAGGGTTGCCACAATAAACTCTAACTTGACCAAGTTCCCAAATATTTCCCACTTATTCGTACCATAATTTTGAACTGTAACAAATCTATAAAGACTTTAAAAAAAAAACTAAGGTGGCAGGAGTGCTAAGCAAGAAACTGTTTCAAAATCAAAATCAAGTAAACTTTACTCAAAACTGATATAAAAAAAATCTGTGTATTATCGTCGACGATGAAACGTATGGACCGAGTCATCAATACCCGTCCTCCATTTATAACTTATTTGAACGCGAATCGATTCAAATTCACTTAAAAATCACTGATTGCATTCCATTTGCAGTTACTCATTTGGCGATCAGTGATGAGGAAGTGATTGAGTTTCCCCTCCCACACCCCGTACTGATCAAACTGGTTTTCTAAATCAGTTATCAGTTTCATGTGATTTCATACGTATTTTGAGGTTATGTTAATTTTAGTTCCAAAACATCATTCCTTTAAGAGTCTCTCTGTTCACTTTAAAATCAGTTCAGTTCAAAATCAAATTGATTTGATTTTGGGTGAAGTGAATGTAAATGGAGGACGGCTAGTATCATATGGTATTACATCACATTTGTGAGAGATACTTACTTTCATTAAACCCACTTAAAAACAAACAAAAGAAAAACAGGTTTATTTCTTCCAAATAAATAAAAACAGAGTTAGCAAATCTGGTTTGGGGTCAATGTTGAGAGAAATGAACTAATAATAAACAGTTCAACTGAATACATATCAAAACGCGTCAAATTCTGAGTCAAGTCACTTACATTACAAATTAAATCACACTTCTGATGAAGCTGTCGAACGACTACGAAACGTTAAGTGTTTGTGCGCACATTTAGTGTCCGTTTAAAAGAGTTTGTGAGACAATTTTCATCGGACAAGAACCAGCTTTAATTATAAATCACATGGGTTAATTAAACGCAAGATTAGTCGAAATTCGCTCTTTGATAAAATGCAACGCGTCGAAGCAGTCACGGCATCCAAAGCGTGTTCAGACGGTTGAAAGTCGCTTGTCACAGCGCCTCCTTTTGGCCAGTCCTCGTAACTACTCTCAAGGGCTGATTAATTAACGGGATGAGGCCATCAAAAGAATTAGCGCGGTCCTAAATTAAGGAAACAATCTTAAACAATTTTTAAACATCCTGTATTTTTTTGTTAAAAATAATTCATTCGTAACCTACGAGGAAAGAATAAACAGGAGGGAGTCATACTAACTGTAGTCTCTTGTCCAAAGTGGTAACTAACTTGTCCAAAGTGCTTTATTTAGGTACTTTTGTTTGAGAATTTTTAAACTTTATCTCAAAAGGTGTTTAGATCTCTTTTGAAGCGCGCCAGAATGTCTTTAGCAAGCACCTTTTGAGATTTAAAGTTTAAAAATTCTGAAAATTAGAAAACACGTATTCTTGAAAAAACGGTTTTCCTTTATTAGAGTTGTTTTTTTTTTATTTGAATTGATTATTAGGTGAACAGATAAATGATTAGATGAACTTTAAGATTTTTAAAAATTAAAAAATTAAACAGCCAGTATTTTTGAAACAGTTTACTTTAGAACAGAAATCGTCTTCTTTTTCGTGTGGTAACTGTTTTTGCATTTATCTTGAAAAATAAAAGATGATCGAAAAACAAAAGGCGTCTATAGTCTAGTTAGGCACTAAAAATTGCTGTTATTTGTATACTCCGCCGTCTTTTGTTTTTGTCTTTCGTGAATTTGTTTTTCGACATTGGGCCACGTTCTGAAAATGTGTTTGCCTTTAAAGATACGTTCAGAAAATGTATCCGATTTGAAAAAAAACGTTCAGAAAATTTGATGATATTTAAATTTCATGCGTCAACTATCAACGTCAAGACGATTCGGTTGTCTTTTGTTTAACATTTCTAATTTTAACTTCCACCGTCTTTTTTTTTCTTTCGGCAATTGTGTTTTCTTTCGACATTAGGGCTACGTTCTGAAAGTGTGTTTGGCTTTTAGAGATACGTTCAGGAAATTTGTCCAATTTGAGAAAACGTTCAGAAAATTTGTTGAAATTTATTTTTGCATTCTTCATCTGTTCAAAATGACGTCAGCCGTTTGCTTAGAACTTATTCGAGTTTTAAGGGTAAAAAAGCCTTACCTAAACATTAGCGATTCGTCTCGTGAAATTCCGACTGTGTCGATTTAAGTTTCCTTCGAGTTTCCAGCAAAAACCTCGATAATTCACAAACGCGATATACGCACCAGCACAATTAGGCGAAAAGTAACGAAACGAGTTGACGCAGGGTAATCGCAAATGAGGTCAGCGCCGACCAATAACAATCGTTGATTTTCCCACATGCCCTTACATGGAGTCGACGGACGGGTCGATTCTGGAAGTCAGGGTTGCCACAATGAACCTTAAATTGGCCGAAATTCCCAAATGTTGCCAACTTATTTCACGCGAAGTTTTGAAACGTAACAAGCAATGAATCGAGAAAGTTGTTGTTTCTAACAATATAAACGAACATTACAACAACAGTATGATTGTCGTAAATTGTATAATTATTCTGGCAATAAATAATTGTTGTTTATTCGTCATAAAACACTGATACGCGCAACTTCATATAAAACATTCACATAAAAATTAACAAATCTTTCGATTTTTCGTCTTCAAGTTACACATAATGTAAAAAGTAATTTCGAAAGTAGATATTAAACCATGAAGACAAATGCAGCTTTGCAGGCAAATAAATTTAACGCCAGGAATAATTACGTATAACAACTACTAGATAATGTTAACTGTCGCACGTGGCTTCAGTAATGAGATGTGTTCGTTAATACATATTTTACATACTATGTGTTCACGACATGTAATGATTAATGATATCTCCTATCAAATCCAATACAAATTAAAAACTTATTAGCGCTTAATTTATCAATCTATCTATAATCTATTATTTAAATTCCCAATAAAAAGAATTAACTTATTCTTGACCTTTTTTGCAGAAAAAGAAAAAACTAATTCGGAAGAGAGAAAAACAAAATCGCCAGTTCCTGATGATCAACAAACGCCGACGAAAACCAAGCATCAAGAGACCATCCCACCTCGTCGATTCATTTCATCGATTTTGGGCGGAGATGTACCTTACGGCAGCAGAGGTCACGTGCTCACGCGGGCCGAAAGAAAAGAGTACGCGCCGGTTGTACCACCGGAGAAGGTCATCTTGCCCGCGTCTAAAAAACCACCCGAGCAAACACCCGCCCCTCAAAATTTGGCACCGGTGCGTTGCTCCGTCATACAACGCACCCCGAAGACGACGAAACGAGAGGAGGACAAGGACGTACGATTGCCGGCGCCGCTCATCATTCAGGAACCAGAACAAGAACAACCCATTGATTATCACATACCCAAGAGACGCGGTGAAACGGAAGATGAAAATGAGGAAAGACGAAACCGCGAGCAGAGAAGAAGTCATGGGTCAAAAGTGAGCAAGCCGTTGATTTCCGTGAGGGCCGTCGTCGGAAAATTCCCGGTGACCATGTCGGCGGCCGCGGGCCACGGTCGAGGGAGTAGTGGAGCCCAAAGTACAGGAAATCAATCAACCGTTAATTCTTCCGGCGGAGGGGGTTCGATTAATTTTGGTGGTGGTTCCTCTGGGAGCAATGCCGGTGGCTCAATGGGGAGTGGAACGGGAGGCGGAGGGATGAATCCGGGTCGAGATGGTCGTCAAAATTATGGGCCCAGCAGTCCACCGACTGGAAGCCTACCCCCATTTTATGAATCGCTTAAGGGTGGGAACAACGGGAACAATTACAACGCGAGCGGAAACTTCTCGAGCAACGGCTACATTTTGGTTAACGGTCCCCAGAACATGGATTGCGATACGGGCCAAGAACTAGCCAATATGAACCTCAACGGGAACCAAAGTCCCCCGAAGCAATACTCAACGTTACAGAACGCCTCTTACGGACTCGTGATGAAAGACGAGGTTGACTTGGATATTTACGAAACGAAAATCGAACCTATGGGTAATTTATTGCAAGGTTCTTATTCGGGATATGATGACGCGATGATGGTTGATATGGTCACAGGTGCGGTGGTGGATCCGTTACAGTTTACAGCGACCCTTACTCTATCCAGTTCTGCCGAGCATGCCCTACTCGAAAGCTTATCCGACGCCGCTGATCTCTCAAGTTTTCTGCAAAGACTACCCAACGAAGATAACGATAACGAAGAAATTATAACAAGTGATATTAATTCGCCCTCTATGACGCCGGATTCCGCACAGCTACAATCGGTCGAACAAAACATGGACTCGTTTTCGGATCACATACTAAACAGGAACTATGAGAATCCACGTTTCTCGCACCATCAGTTTTCAAAAATATACCCCGAATCTTTATCTTCTTATCCCTCTGTTAATAACGAATCCTTGCAAGTTCAAGTCCAAATGCACCAACAAAACATGCTCTCTCCCAGTTTGTCCTTCAACGGCAGCGGTTTGGATTTAGACTCCCCCACTAACATGTCGCTGCCATCACCCGGGGCAGCCAGTTGTTCGCTTGACGGTGGAAGCCACGACACAGGATCACCATCGAATGTGAGTGGGCGACGTGATTCTACTAGCAGCGATACACCCTCTCTGCACGGGAGAGTTAACGTATTGCAACAAAGGGTAAGCAACAAATTGATTCCGGCAAGGCTTTCTTTTTTTACCGTTCGTTTAAAAAAACACGAATTCACTCACGCCCAGCTGCGCCAAAATCAAAATGTATGCTTTCCTTTCCGAAGAGGTCGGGCCTAACGTTCCTCATTTGCAACTTTGCAGCTGGGATTGCCGGCCGAAGTCCAACTCGAGTTCGTTAACGGCGGGCACGGCATTAAAAATCCGCTAGCCAGCCAGGACACCATCAGACAGGGGAACAGAAGCGAAGACAAAACCAAAGTCACCTCCATCACCACCGAGGATGGATCTTCCCAGTTCTGTTGTCGGGTTTGCAATAAAACGTTCGCGCTCCAAAGATTATTAAATAGGCACATGAAATGTCACTCGGACGTCAAGAGGTACCTGTGCACGTTCTGCGGCAAAGGATTTAATGACACCTTTGATTTGAAAAGGCATACCAGAACACATACAGGCAAGTAATTTTATTGACGAATCATGGAGGACGCTTCGTTCTCCATTACAGAAAAACTTCCTCAGGGCTGCTGGTCTGGTCTCGTTAGTCGTTGAGACTGCTTCTCGTTAGTCGTTGAGACTGCTTTTCGTTAGACTCAACGATTAACGAGAAGCAGCAGCAACACCACCACCAGCAGCAGCAGCCATGAGGAAGTTCTTCTGTAATGGAGAACGAAACGTCGGCAGCCAATTCAAATATCGACGATGTTCACGGAAGCCTTCATTTTGATTTTTTTTTTCCATATATTACAGGTGTTAGACCTTACAAGTGCAGTTTGTGCGAAAAGTCGTTTACTCAAAGATGTTCATTGGAATCTCATTGCCTGAAGGTACACGGCGTTCAACACCAATACGCGTACAAGGAACGGCGGACCAAGGTTTATGTGTGTGAAGAGTGCGGACACACAACGAGCGAACCGGAAGTGCACTACTTGCATTTAAAAGACAAACATCCGTACAGTCCGGCGCTGTTAAAGTTCTATGATAAACGCCATTTCAAATTCACGAATTCAAATTTTGCTAACATGCTGCTACAAGTACGTACATAACTGACGCGATAAATACGCACACAAAGTATTTATTGCAAACGTTTACGATGACTGAAATGTCCTGAACAGATATTCACAATTTTGTTCGCGTCTCTTTTGGGGATTGTTAAACTTGAAAATGAGTTGGGCGGTGAAGGCGGAACAAATCTTGTAACTACTGTGATAATTTAACTTAAAAAAAAAGTATCTGTCGTTTCTATGTTAGACATCCGGCTTTGAAGTCAATCGTCGATTTGTAGCAGCAGTGAACAAACTTAAATGTTTAAGGGCGAACGAACAGCGAGCAAGTTTCGTCGCCAATTTAATCCGCGAAGAACGTGTACGGATCCTTAAAAATCGGGTTTTTTGTGCAATCAGGTGACAGGTAAATTGGGGTTTAATTAAGTTAGCATAGAACAAAGTATATAAAAACTGTATAGCGTCTGGAACGTTGTTAGAATTTAGAAAGAACAAATGAAAACTTCGAGGGAAATATACGTATTTATAATTAACCTTTATTGTTTAGATCGATTTAAAACGCTGGCTGTAATGGTTTCGGGTATGTAAACGTAAATAATTTTCTAAACTTTAACACGTTCCTTGAAATTCTGGTGCTTCATAGAAATTTATTTAACGCAACTATGGTGCTACAGAATTAGTAGTTATTTGTATTTAAAGAAATATATTTTTTAGTTTTATCAATGTTGATTCATATGCTTCTCTCCTCGTGTGATTTTATTTGGATTCACTTTACAACGAATTTATAATCAAAGAAAATCGCACTTAAAAATTTTCCAGGCCTTTCATTCGAACCTTGCGCGCACGAACTCTGTGCGAACTTGTTTATAACATCTGTACATAAAGATTTTTATTTATAAGTTAATCTCTACTTTAAGTACCTATAACTGAGATGTTGAATTTTTTTTTAGTTCAACGTTGTTGGTATGACTTAGCCAGTACCTAATATTATTTTTTAATTTTTTTGATTTATCGTTATTTATGTCTTCATTTACGTCACAGTATTCTATTACTATTAGATTTGTATATTTTTTTTTATTTAAACGACTGTAATAAAAGTAACCTGATTTATTAATTTCTATTACGTTAAGCTTAACTACATGACGAAATTTAGCTTTAATCAATGAACAAACACAACAGGTTTTGTATGAGGGCTTCATCAATTCCTCAACTCACGTGTTTTTTTTTTTAATTATATTATTTGCATAGAACAAAATGTGTATCTGTTTCCTAATCTATGTTGTTATATAATAAATTATATAAATTCAAACTATTGTTTTCATGTAGAGGGCGTATGACAATTGTTCTGACAAAAAAAAACGTATAAGAGAAATACGACGCCACGTTCTATAAATGCGGCAGTATAATAGTACTATAAAGTTTTTTATTGACTACTCGCTTCCACACAATGTGACCTTGACACACATCTCAATTCGTTTTATTACACGTTTAACAGCTGGGAACGGAAATAATTGTGTAAATAATTGTTAGTTAACTCTTGCGGATTATTTACTAGAGCGGAATGTACTGTCGAAAACCAAGACAATACAAAAAGTACAAATCACGAAGCAAAAATAGGACTAAACGCCAACTAGTCTCAAGGTCGAGTTACGTCAGGTTACCTGATAGCGAATAACAAAAAAATGGGAACGGATACAAACGAACCAAAATCCCGAGTCAGTGAAGAAGGCCGTGGGCAGACAGTTTCGCACCGGTAACTGTGGATCTAAAAGGGCGCCACCTGTTGTCGATCGCAACAGCTTACAACCAAAGGAATCTCCCCAACAGGTGAGAAATTCCCCCTTACCAGTTCGTTCAACGCCGAAGTAATATGTTTCGAAGGGAGGAGCAGTGATCCCCAATTCCGTAAAGAGAGAAGTACAAAAAAAACATCCGCCGAATTAAATAAACTTTAATTGAAATATGGTAGGGTGGACAGAAAATTGTCCCGCCAAAGTACAAGTGTGAATGTGAAAATTAAACACGGCGTCAAGTAAAATACTCTTATGAAAGCAGTCGGACAAAAAAGACAAAGGGCGTAAGGCCTCTTTCTTAAAGACAAAAAAATTAATAATAAAATTTATCGCGCATAATAAATTTCCGTACGCTAAGGATCCCACGCGTCCATTCACAGATTGACTGAAAAGTCTCATACAGTATAACTAATAACCTTACGTAACGAAAAATTAAACGCCGGGAAAAACCCTGGAATATTCATCACAAAAACCGTGCGCCAGAGTAAAGCGCTGCGACAGCCAAAAAAAAAGAACAATTATCACAACGCGTAGGTAAACGCAACGATTAAAGTACAGCCAAAACAGAAACTCCAACAAGAAATGGAGTTGTAACTGGTAAATTAGACATTAACGAAAAGATAAATAGATATAATAATAATAATTTATTGTCATCAAACCAGCTATGAGTGTAGACAAGATATAATATAATGTAATACATACAAAGTATACAATACAACAATGAAAAAACGCTGAATGATGAAAATTAAAAATTAAAATTACAAAATTCATTTACAGAATAAAATGCTTGACTTAGAAGGATCATGCTTAATTTGAGTCTAAAGCTTTTTACACTTGGAGCATTACGAATTACGTCTGGGAGCTTATTGAACACGAGTTTACTCATGTAGAATGGGGACTGTTTAACGAGAGAGTGGGAGTGGCAAATATAAAGAATCTTTATTTCTTGTGAAGTGGTTATGCATGTCGGAGTTTCTTTGAAAATCATTCATATTTTTATATATCGTTGGGAGTAGAACTTAAATGTGGCACAATACCGTGAACCTTCCGAGCCCGTTGTCTTCGCCTCGGCATCAACGTCCTGGGGGACAGATAGTTCGCAAAACAATCCCGCAAAGTTGTAAGTGTTTGGCCCGCTTCACCGGCGAAACGGCAAGGGGACGGCCAGGGAGGAGCGATAAAAATTGCGTAGACCGCGTTCGATGATTCAATGTTCTGGATGAAAATGACAGCATACCCTTGTTTTGAATTTTCAATACGTTGCGCGTGTGCCAAAATTTCCCAGCGTCCCTTGCGTGAAGCGACGCGAGATCTATTATTGATTGTCTGGTTGTTCATTGAAGTGCACGTGCGAGTTTGTTCGACATCCCACCACGGCCATTTTTTATGCTCTCTGTATTTCAGTTACCTGATTTTGCTGTGCGACAGCAGGCCATCCTTCGGGGTTTTGAAATTGGGGGGACGGTGTTTATTTCTTCGAAGCAAGAATTGACTCGGCTTAAGCCGGATATTGTGGCTTTACGGGCACTTCGCATTTGAACGACTTCTTCGCATTCCGTCAAGAAAACCAGCTTTCATCGAAGTTTCTTCTTTTGGTTTGGTTGGACACCTCTCCGTTACTACGTTGATTACACTTTTGCGCTTCGTGATCGTGACTGCCTGTTTCCACGCGGCCCCTTCGAACTCGCCGTTGATCGCAGCGAGGGAAGGACATAAAGCAGTTTCACCGACCTAAGAAGACCTCGAGTCTTACAGGGCTATAGCAGTTTCACCGGCCTAGGAGGACTTCGCAGGCATAGTTACCACGGGCGCAGTGCAGCAAATTCCAGACCAAAACCGCAGAATTTCTCGAGGGATCAACGGTGAGATAACACGGGCACACCAACCACACCACTTACGCAGTTGGTACGTCTGAAGTAAACAACTCACATGTCACACCAACGCCTCAAAAGCTATGTAAACACGCTACGATCCTTGTGAGCCGTTTAGCAGGTAGGCCAAAATATATCTAAGGTCGGCAAGACCCAAAATAAACAAACGGATCTAGGCGTAAAAACGACCGTAACTCTATAGACCGTAACAAACCAGTTTTGGCGTTCATACGTAGCATGCTATGAATTGAACGTAATTCATTAATCAACAATTAATTCGACATATACTTGTGATACTAAAAGCATGGAAAACGAGCCCCCAAATACCCCCGCTGACGAATTAGAAGTACCCCCAAGTTTGATTAACATAAAAATCGGCAGCTGCGAAAACGTGGTAGGTAATTAGCTATCGTTTAGAACACACTTTGAAGGTCACGCTTTTTAACACCGTCAGAAAACGACTTACCCTGTCGCGGAGCTGTCCATAAAAATAGAATACTTAAAAGAAGTCCTGGGGGAATCCGAGAAATACCATGTTGCAAATAAGGAATGCGTCCCAATTGATTTCGAAGTCAACATTCCATGCGATTTTTCTTCAGTAGATTTAGACAAATATATCTCTAACCCTATCATTAGTAAGTGTAGTCGTATTGATTTATTGTTACAAAAAAAAATTAGTGCCTGATGTTAATCGCCAGTTACTGTTACTGAAACCGCGAAGGAGGTCGACATGCAGAGCATTGAAATTTTAAGCGTGAGCACAGAAAAAGGAAAGAGCGCCAAAGAAAAAACCGGGTCGGCCGCTGAAAGTACATCGTCAGGAAAAAAAAGTAAGAAATCTCCCAAAGCCAAGAAGAAAGAACGGTCAAGTAAAGGTATGGCACAATTTGGTATGTCACAAGAGTTACATTTACGTTTCATTTTAACCCGTAGGATCTAAAAGTTCTAAAAGTTCGAAAGATTCAAAAACGAAACGCAAGTCGAAACAGAAAAAAAATAAGGATCGAGTAAAGGATGCCGGCACCGACGCACCACCTGAACCGCAAGGTCCTCGTACTTTAGGCGTGGCCCAGTTAGATCTTCTTCCCCTATTTATAGGTGACGTTTGATTTTCTTAAATTAAACACAAATTATTAGTGATTAACAATGTCCAGGCAAAACGGATTTCGTGGAAAGTTTGCCCTTACAACAAGTTCCGACTTACTACGACGACAGGGCAATCGCCGTAAAAAATTTACCCCGTCTGGAAGTGTTTGCACGCGCAGAGGGGGTTCTATTCGACTGCATGGACGCTTCCGTTTTGAGCGTGTCGCTCGAATCCATTTACAATATTCCAAACCTCATGGGTTCGGATTATAGATATCAGATTTGTATGATGATGCCCACCCTTAACGCCGTTAGTATACCAAAAAATCGATCAATACAAAAACTTAATCAAATTCTTCTTCAGGCATTTGAGCCGATTATCTTCAAGGATGGTCAATATAAAACGGAGAAAAATGAAGATAATTTTAAATTTTGGCCTTCTGAATGTACCAACAATTTCGCTGGTCGCACTAAATACATGTAAGTTATTCACCAATATATTAAATATTCATTTTACACGACTTTTTGTTAGTTCCTCAAAGACCTATTGTCACCTACTATCAGCTCCAGATAGCCAAAGAGACAGGAACGAATGGACGCTCTAAAAACAGTTTGTTAAGTACTCAATAGATGTCGCTTGTATGCACAAATTCGAAAACTGAACATTTGACACAAACCATTTGCTAATTCCGAAGCTCAGTTGGTTCATTTATCGCCGCCAGATGTCGCTTTTAAGTAACAGAGAAATAAGTTTAAAGTGGGTTCAGGACTCGATAATGTGACGTACGGTTCTTTATGGTGCGATCGGGTCGAAACCGGTGTCGTTGCCAAGGGAGAGAAGGGGGCCATCCTCCCGTTGAAACACCTTGACGATATCTCTTCCTGTCCCGGAGAAAAATTGATTTTTTCGGAGCGTTACCTAACCGGAGTCAACTTTGAAATCCTTCCGAGCCGGCCCTGAGCATCCTACCGGAACGGGCGGGGCCTCAAAAGACGCATCAACAACCCCTTTTTTATGAATTAGGCAATTATGCAAATTGTAGAAAGAACCTATTCTCTGGAGGCGATATTCGTCAGGAGTGAACAGCGTCGGTATGACATTCGATTTCGTTTCGTGTAGATCTTTCATTTGATATGCGACACGAAGGATTTATCTTTTACGCGGCGATTTTCAATCGTGGCGCCACCATCTTTGATTCCAAGATGGCGTTGGTGTGACATGAAGTACATTTTCGATTTAAAAAATTTGCCGTTCCGTTATTTAAGGTGCGATCGGGTCTAAACCGGTGTCGCCGCCAAGGGGGAGAAGGGAGCCATCCTCCCGGTGAAACATCTCGACGATATCTCTTCCGGTTCCGGAGAATTTTTTTCTTTCGGAGCGTTATCTAACCCGAGCCAATTTCGAAGCCCTACCGAAACGGCCCTGAGCGTCCTACCTAACTGGTGGGGCGTCGAAAAACGCGTTAGCGACTCCTCTAACGGGTGTCAAAAGCGCGTCCGCTTTAGATTTAATACGGCACCGTCCAAATTAAAAAACTTTGAACTTTATGATCGATTTTCCCATTTGAAATACATTGGGAGCACCGCGCCTCTTACCGTCGTGGCCGAAGCCGAGGCGGAAGTATCGGATGGAGGCGCAAGAGGAAGGACCGGGCTAAGTGGAAACACGCTTCCAGGCAGATCCATCGGTAACTTTGGCCCCCGAAAGTCGCCCCACCCTTTTTCGGTAATACGGCCCTCCCTGTCGTCAAATCTTCAAGCGCTCGGCGGCTTCGCGTTTCTCGTCATTTTCTACCATACGATAACATGCAGCTCGACGATATCTCTTCCGATTTCGGAGCGTTAGCTAATAGGAGTCAATTTTGAAACCCTCCCGAGCCGGCCCTGAGCATCCTACCGGAACGGGCGGGGCCTCAAGAGACGCATCAGCGACTCCTCTAACAGGTGTCATAAGCGCGTTCGCCTAGGTTTAATAGGGCACCGTCCAGATCGAAAAAACTTCGAACTTTATGATCGATTTATGTTTTCCCATCTAAAATACATTGGGAGCACCGCACCACTCGAAGGCTTAGCGTCGGCTTACCACGTAGGCGAGGTGGAAGTAACGGATGGGGGCGGCAAGAGGAAGGACCGGGTCTCCGGTAATTTTGGCCCCCGAAAGTCGCCCCACCCTTTTCCGGTAATACGGCTCTGTAGCGGCCCTCCCGGTCGTCCAATCTTCAAGCGGTCGACGGCATCGCGTTCCTCATAATGTTTTGCCATACGATAACGTGCAGCTCGATTTGATCCGAGCCCCCTAAGGTACCGTAAAAGATTCCGGAAAAAAACCTTGCAAATTCGACAAATTAAAAAAAAATCATATCTCAAATAAACGCATTTTCCCAGGGTATAGGCCCCATAGGTTAGGTACCTGGGGGAGTGTAGTATCGTGTGACGGAGTTCTGTAAAATCGCTGTACACAGTTTCCGAGAAAACTCGCAAAAGGTGCAAAAATCGCGCTTTTCGGGTCGTAACTGAAACCCAGGACCGGACTCGGAGTCGAACACAAAGATATTACTGCCCTACACCTACCTTCCGAGTTTGGTCCGTAAGTAAGGGCGGTGGAATTTCTTGGTCAAAAACGGCCATTTTCGGAAACTCTTTTCCCCCCGGCGCACAGTGGGCCAGATGTAATATTTATGCGGTCGAAAGTCAATAAAAGTAATATTTGTAATCGTCTTAAAATCTATACACTTAAGAAGGTTATTGTACATAGGGTAATAAAATTTATTTTCTGAATCGTATATTTATAATAAGGGTAGTATTGCGAGGCTCATTTTTATTTTAAGTGTTTATGTCATCTTTCATTTATTTTGATCATTTGTTAGTGGTCCGTCGTTTGAGGTAGTTTTCATTTTAATTATGGATATTACAGAAAGTATGTACTTATTAGTATATATTATTTTAAATTAAATTTAAATTACAAGTATATATGTGAAAAGAAAAATAGATTAAATTTCAAAGGCTGCAAAAACTTTTATATGTTATCATATGTTATAAATATTATATAGTAATATTAATTAATTACTGTTAAATAAGTGGCATTAAGTTTTATTTGCAGCACGTTGCAGATGAAGGAGTAGTAAATATTTTTTAGGTGACTTCTGAGAGTTACTAAGAGGAGATTGGACGAATATGAGGAGGAAATATCGCCCTCAGACTTTGTTATACATAATCTACGAGTATGTATATCTAGCAGAATGTACAAGTACAAACATATTATACTGGCTTTAGTGGTCTTCGGACGTTTCACGAGTAATAGAAATCTTATAATTATAATATTTGATAATGATGCTAAAAAGTCTCAGTTTTGAGAAAAGCAATATAACCTGAAGAAAATAAGTTTTAAAAATAAAAAATAATTTTGTCCGGCTAGATTCGCGATTCAGCCCACTGTGCGGCGTCCGATCGCAAAATTGACACCCTCGTGGGTTTCTCCGGTCTCTTCTATCGTACGATACCGAAAGGCTCATCGCAATCCGACAGAAAAAAAATTCCCGAAAAGTGATCTGCAAACGTGCATCGCCGGACGTTTCCTCCTCTGGCTTCCTACAGCGACGGGCAATCGCGAAGCGATCGCCACCAAAAGTCATCTCAAGGACATCTCTAAAACACGTATTTACGAATTTCTATAGAAAAATTTCTTGCGCCCGCAATATCGAAAAAACACTCAAAAACGGGCAAAAAGAGGTGTTTTTCGGGATGCATTCCGTCCAAGGGACGAATGCTCCAATTTTTTTCCTAATTGTGGTTACCTTCATTTTTTAGAATCAACGAAGACTTGTCCAACATAAAAAATAAAATCTCCGTCGACTTACAGGAGGCAATGTTTTCCGAGAGACCGAGAATTGAATGGAATATCCTGAAACGAATTGTCCTAACAACCGAGAAGCAGGAGTACTTTTACAGGCAAATAAAAAAATACAGAAAATTACCATTCGAGATATACGTTACTCCGTTTAAGGTAAAGAAAATAAATAGTTTGAACAATGACTGCTTTACTGTTTGGCTATTTAACTGTTTTCGTTTATTTTTAGGAAATTGTACCAGAAGTCGAAATTAAAACAAGCAGCAAAGGCAGCAAAAAGAAAGAAAAAGGAAGCAAGGGTAAAAGTTCAACGGCAACGTCAAAAAGCAAAAAGAAAGGAAAAGGAAGCAAAGATAAAAGTTCGACGACGACCTCAAAAAGCAAAAAAGAAGACACGGCAGAGACGGGCGCAGACGAAGTGCCACCGGAATATCTCCACTTGACAGGACTCGTAGACATCGGCAGCCTACTCTATCCGGGAGTAAAGTGTTGCAGAGTGGCTTGCTCTTTCAACACCTATCACGAATACGAAGTGATGGAATTAGCAGGGCAAAACTATTCTTATTTCAGACCTAGACCGCCCCTTGTAGAGGACGAAGTTAAAACCGCACCGTCGAAGAAAGGTAAGAAGAAAAAGAAAGACAAAAAAGGAAAGAAAGAATCGAAAGCTTCGAAGGGCTCTAAAGGATCTAAAAGTAAAAGCAGCAAAAGTAAAAGCAGCCGCTCATCAGGTAATGGCAAAAAGAAAAAGGAGGGCGCTAAAGAGATTGTATCGGTTGATTTAGCACAAGCAAGTTTTCACATTCACATTCGTTTAGTAAAAAATAAACTGAAGGTATTTCTCCTTTTAGTTTTTACCGCCCCCTCCTCCTCCCAGACCCGAACCGAGTAAAAAAGTTTACGCCGACGACGGCGCCATGACATTTTTTATAGTTGAATTTGAGTTGACCAAACCACTACGACGACAACGAGAGCTTGAAGACCTCAGTAAATCACTAGATATTATTATACAAAGAGCACCAAGCATGCCCAACAGACTGGAATGTACTAAACTTGCAGAAGAAATTTACGACGAAACCATATTCAGCATCGCCAATGATATTAACACTCAATACCAAAGATATCTGGAGGAAAGACAGATGTGCAACTGCGAAAACGTTCCAACTTTCGTAAGTTATTTGGAAAACTCCAGCGTGTATCCCACTTACCTTGCGTCCATAATGAGAGCGGTCACGTTGCTGCTACACGAAAAGTACTCTTTCGATGCCGACACCATCAAAACTCTGGCAAACTACCAGAGCTTCATATCAGAAACGTACACGGATCTTGTTCAACAAATGGATTACGTTTTGAACGAGCGCATCATGTTCAACGTGAACAAAATACCGCGTGGCCTGAAAACAGGAGCAGACGCGTTATTATTTTACGCAAAGGAAGTTATGGAACTGGGCGCGCCGAAGATAGCCGAACGGTATTATTTGCAAGTATGTGTTTCCCATTTTTTTTTTTTTTTAATTCCGCTTACCGAAATTTTTGTTACCACAGAGAATTTGCTACGACGAGAGAAATGCCAGTTGTTGGTTTGATTACGCAGTTTTCCACATGGAATTAAACAATGTGGATAAGGCGGTCGAATGTATTAAAGAAGCGTTAAACATTGAGCCGATACATAAATACAGGTAAGAAATGCTATTTCACGAAAACCGGACTTTGGAGAAGATCCTCGACGAGAGCAAACGCGCAGAGTGAAGTTTTTACCGGAACAGCGGCAACATTTAAAACCTTTCCTATCAAATCTTGTAAGATGTGGCTATCGTCACGTGCGCCAATTAAATTAGAATAATTCTATCCCGCGCGAAGCTTCCAAATTTTACGTCGTTTCTGTTACAGTCTCTTAATGTACGGGCTTTTGTTGGCTGGCGATGGAATGTTAGCGGAAGCCGAAACGTGTCTTCTAACGGTTTCGTTATCGTACCCCCGTTGGGTTGAAGGTTGGGGGGCTTTGCACATCTTCTACATAGAAACGAAGAATGAGGAAGGAGTGGATTTAACTGTGGAAATGGCGCAGAAATATAATAACGATCTGGGGACGATGCAAGACTATTTCAGCCAATCTGAAGATCTGGTATGGTCCACCCAGGATTGTAATAAGAACATATACCTTCGGGCAGCGGTTTTATTTATTAAGATGCGCCTATTTTATGTACGTTTAAAGTATGTGTATCCCCTGACAAGGAGGTCTCCTTTGTTAGAAATAAGAAATACAAACTTGGTTAATGACACTTGGATAACTACACCAACCCATCAAACGGTAGTACAAAATCTAAATAGTACGATTTAGTTTGCAGAAAAAAGTCTTGCTTGTGCACTGCTCACACATGAAGGTCGCTGCGAATACTTTCTGGGGGTAATTGCTTATTACCGACAAGAATATTCGCATGCTCTGGAACATCTGTTTCAAGCCAAGGATCTCGTCGGTGCTGTAAGTATTTAGGAATTAATTACAACTACATACTTTTACTGGGCGAAAACTGTGCTGCCTACCTGAAGGCTGCAAATCTTGGGCAGGCGAATTAAATTCGTCCCAAATAGCCGGCTAAACCCAACGGGACGGGTCGAAACCATAATATAAAATAAATAAAAGTCACCAAATATTGCACACTTGTCTTTATTTGTGCACAAAGTTCAAATTTGAAATTATACCAGTTAACGCAAGTTTAAAATTAAATGAACGATAAACATCAACAGGTTAAATTGAATTGAAACGCGAAGCACGGATCCGCTTCTCGTTCAAGAAATAAATAAATAAATATAAAATCTAAGTTAATTTAACTCCGCGCGTCAAAAATTGCCTGTTTGGATATAACACATTAGCATTATTGTACATAAAACAAGTCTTAAGTCTTCCACAATGTGTGCGCAACAGCTGTACTAAAGCCGAAGAAGTCATCCGAGTACCAAACGTCCGAGAGGATAGCGTTAAATACATATGTCAACCTGCGTCCTCGCAGAGACTAGACTCTCTCTTCCGGCGATGATGCCAAGCAACGGGGTTATCGGACTCAAGTTCGGATGACCGGAGATGGATCACAACGATGCTACCACGGCTCAAAGATAAACCGGCCAGGTAGTATTAGTAAAACCTAGTTAAAAGAAGATAAAAGAAGCACCATTACCTGACTTATTTGTTGGGGTCAGGCTTCAGAAAGCATAAACAAACACTTTAGCTCGCCTAGAATGACATTCTCAGATCACGGTCTAAGAATTTTACGTTCACCATTCACTCAGACAAATCAGTCTGAAGAATTTGCACAATGGCTAGGGGGTTGTTAAGAGTCAGTCAAATTACGCAGAGGAGTGAGTGAAATGTATAGCGTAGGTTATGGCTTTTGACTAACTGTGCAATATTTTGAAATCTGATGAAACGAAAGTAAAACACGCAACGTATTTTGGTTCCCACACAATACAGGCTGACCCCAAATACTAAAATTATTATAATGAGTTTTTAAACCGTAACAACTACTACTACTGCATTAATTAGGTTTCTCAGTTAGACCACTTGGGGCAGTTGCATTTAGAAAATTATTCGGACTTTCTCAATTCGTAACATTATCGGTTTCCTCTTCATAACTGAGGCCACACGAGAAGCGCTTGAAAACACGTGCGCGTCATTAAACACGTGCGCATCATTAAACCCGTAACGTCAGAAGCGGAGCCCGGCCGTGCGTTCCAGGAACACCGGATAATTAAAGGCCTATATAAAACGTTCCAGGACGTCACTGAACCAGAGCTTGTCCAATGCTGCTGCCGAAAAGTCAGAGTGGACGAACACTAAGCTAGCATTGCTGGCGAATGGTCGCTCTAGCATCGCCACCGGGGAGACTCGCCAGAGAAGAGTACGGGCACCGTAGACCCAGTCATTTCTACAGACACGGATTCCACCACCGGCACCACGGAGCCAACACGACGGAAATCAAGCCGCCGCCGCCGAGCACTATACCGAGAGGCATTCAACGAGATCACGTCGGGGTCGCCAATGTGGCGGATGCACGGTGGGCGCAACTCCACTTATGCTCAAAAGATGTCTACCAACAAATGCTTTACTTACAACATATACAGTGAGAATCTTGTAACGCTGCACACAGACGAAAATTATGTGATCAGATAATACATTTCTGAGTCATATAAAATTGCACATAGAGGTTTTAACATTACGTTACTGAATCATTTAAAAACTGCACATAGAAAGTACTAAGGAAGGTTTATTTTATTGCATTCATTCGTGAATTTCATTCATTCATTCTCTCAACGAAGTTCCATTTGAGAATCATACGTACATTCCTACTTTTTAGGCGGTTGTATACATTATTTTACAATAAATCAAAAGAATAATTTCATTCAACTTGACAATTCAAAATCAATAGTGTCATTACTAACAACGCACGGTAACCGTGGCAAATGAAATAAATTTGGAAATAATAATGTAATAAAGCTTCCATTCATAATTACTATGTGTAGTCTTATAAGGTTCTCAGTGTATACAGATTGGTAGAACAATTATAACTCGACGTCACGAAGTGCGATCTCCTCGCCTAGGCGGGCGTACGCCTGACGGACCAAGCAAAGCCGTGGGACCCTCGTGATACATCCACAAACATAATCCGCCCTTTCATCACACAAGCATTCTGGAAAACAGCCTTTACCAGCTTGCATCAATTATCGCACCCCGGAATTAAAGCCTCTACAAAGCTCCTCACCCAAAAATTCGTCTGGCCAAACAACAAAAAAGACTACAAAGAATGGACCAAACAATGTCCACAGTGTAAGCAATCAAAAATCACCAGACACGTCACCTCACCTCTACGAACCTTTAGGACCACTACCAATCTCCGAAAATTAACGCTATCTGCTAACATGCATCGATCGATTTACAAGGTGGCCGGAAGCGATACCACTTAAAAACATTGAAGCAAAAACGATCGCACAAGCAAGGACGACAATTCGAATCACAACTCTTCAAGCACTTCGGAGAACTCGTCGGATTCTCTCGCATCCGAACCACGACGGTATCAGAAGCGCTTGGAAAGAGCACCTCGGAGCAACTGCAGCAGAACCCTGGGCGAACTCTTACGGCTCCCAGGCCAATTTCTAACAGAACGAAACTTAGTACACACGACCCGGCAGACTTTATTAGCAAACTAAAACACTTCCAACAAATCCAACCTGTTGATGGAACTCAACACGACCAAAAAGTCTTCGTATTTAAAGATCTAGCGACAACAACGCGCAAAAGAAGCCCCAAGAATTTCACCATCGAGAAAAACGAGCAACCAGTAACAGCACAACGAAACGAACCTGCCACAACCAAACTCTTCTACAAAAGGAAAAAATTACTCGCAGTGGAAGATGAGTAACGTTTCCCGACCGTTACTCATTGTGATCGCAAGTTCGATCACTAGCAGGGGGATATGAGGCAACACGAGAAGAGCGTGAAAACACGTGCGCATCATTAAACCCGTGACGTCAGAAGCGGAGCCCGGCCGTGCCTTCCGGGAACGCCGGGTCATTACTGAAAGGTCAGACTGGACGAACGATGCTGCCGAAAGGTTAGGGTAGTTCCAAGCTCTAACATCGCCACCGGGAGACCTACCAGGGAAGAGTACGGGCACCGCGCATTCGCCACACAACAATGATAAATTTAGTGTCAATAAATACACTGCTCAAAAAATAAAAGTAGTAATTGTATTTTGCTTCATTGAGGCTTAGCATTTTTAAGTAAGCTGAAAGGCAATTACTTCTTTTAAAAACTTCTCATTTTTAGGATCACGGGATAAGTGGCTTGATAGGCCACTGCTTGATGAAATTAAAATGTACCAAGGATGCCTTGACCTATTACACCAGGGTAATGGAAATGTACGACAGACCGGAAGACATACACATGATTTACTTGTACGCCGCGATTTGTTTCGATGAACAAGAAGACTCCCAGTCTGCCAGGAAGCTAGTACTGTTGGCCTGCAAACAATCGCCCAGCCCGCAAACATGGTTGCACGCGGGAGGTTATTATTTCAAACAAAATGATCTGCTGAGCGCCGAAGAATGCCTCAACCAGGCAAATTTGTGTGACAACAGATTACCTGAGGTGTGGGGCTTGCTGACCTTAGTAAATTCGTGCTTGAGAAGGCAGCATGAAAGCGACATGTGCTACGCACAAGCTAGAAAGGTACAAATATTTACATATTTGTGAAATATGAAAAATTATTTGAGATGCTAAAAATTTCTGTTGCACCTACTTCCGCTTGACCTTGAAGGGCCATTAAATGCGCCGTACACCCTTTTATCGTTAATTTTTTTGCTCAACTACTATATTTTTGAGAAAAAGGTCTATGATGAAGGGGGTTCGAAACGCGCAGTTCGTTTTATGTTTTAATTCCACGAATCCTTACATTGAATATTATTTTGTCTCTTTTTAGTTACGCCTGAACGATGAAGACCTGTTGGAAAAGGTAGAGAAGTCAAGATTGGATATGTATGAATATTTATTAAAGGAAAATAAATTTATTGAATAATTTCAATTCAAGTTGATTATTTAAAATCTCGGGGGTTTGGAAAATCGGAAATTACCTCCAATCGTGACTGAGATTGCGTTGCACACATTTCCATTCTTCAAATTCGAGGGAAAGTGGCAATTGTCTAGACTTTATACGTAATGAGTCCGTTCTAATTACAACTTTAATACGAAAAATGTACTAAAGTGTTGAATTGGCGGTTTCTTACGGCGTCGTTCGCGATAAGAGCGAAATTACTCCGAATGAAATAGTCATAAAAATTTATTGTAAGAAAATATAGTACAGCAGTCACTTTATAGATTATAACTAACATTATTCCTAACACGCAAACTCGCTCTTGGTGAATACGCCCCCGTTATCCTAATCCAAGACTTCGAAGCTGAATGTGCGGTAGTTCCAATTTGATGCTCTTCGTCGCCGATACTTACATTGTGACACGCAAACGAGACAGTTTTTGAAGCGCTCGTAATGTGCTTCCGTTGATTTTTTGGAACGGGCCACCTCCAAACGCACAAATATTCAATTAAACAGAACCATAAAACCTCACTAATTACCTCCTTCTTTCTTCTTCGCTGTACAAACCGACCACGTGGTGCCATTTGTACACGTGGGGATACTCTTTCGGGTTCAATTTATTTCTGACGTATTTTAATGCCGTGAAGACGTTGTGGTCAGTTTTGGTCGGCTCCTTCCTTAAATTCGAAACAGTGTTACTCTTTTACATAAATTAGAATGTCAGACTTGAGGTACCCTTCTATAAATATGTCATATTCAGGTTGTAACGAATCGCAATATTGTTCGTCATCTGAACAGTAGGTCGAGATGCTACTCGTCGGGGTATAAAATTCATCTTCCGATGACGAACTGTAATCACTTTCATTCTGACTTGAAGACGAAGGGCTATTGTCACTTAAATTTAAACGGGTGATGCACTTTTCTGGATCTAAAAAGAATGTGTTAGAGAAAACGACAAAGGTCAAAAAGAATGTCCAACAATTTCAAATTAACACAAAAATTGATTTCAGTTTTAATTTGATTTAATCACAGGATTCAGAATGATGTAGTTGAGTGTGAAAATGAGACAGGTCCGCCGCTGCACATTGTGCAGATCGTGCAATGTACAAGGGTGCCCCACAGAAGAGCGCCAAATTGTTTGCAAACAGATATAACTAAAAATGAATTGCTTTTCAGACTAAAACCACAAAAAATAATCATTCAAAAGCATCTAGTTTATAAACTCTATTTCAGCAGAATTAGTTTTTGTTCCGAATTTTCAAAGGACGCCAAAATTTGTTTCGCCAAGAATGCTTGATCGCAGCGGGCCTGAATTCAGATGTTATTTTCTTGACCAATGGGACAAGTTTAACATCAAAATTTGTATATACGGATTATAATCAAACTTTAGCTTTTGCTACACTAAAAATACTATCCAATGAAAACTAAATTGAGTAAAAAAAACCGTACCTAAATCTTCTTCATCATCTTCTTGCATAAATAATCGTTTAGACGCACTATTCAGATAGTTTCCTGGCCCTCTCAACTTCTGATTGTATTTCTTCTTGCCGTAAGCTTTCCGCTTATCGTCAATTTGCCAAACACACGCACATTCTGCACATTGTTTCCAAATTTCCTTATAATCTTCATCACAATTACTCATAGACCTTTTAGCAGTTTCTCTATTTAAGTCACTGATCATAAAATCCAACATACACAACAACTTTTTTAAAATTATCCCTGTTTGATTATTGTCTTTAAAATACTTAATGCAGTTACTTCGAACGTTCTCGATTAAATCTTTAACTGAACAGATCTCATCACAATCGTCTGATAATTTATACTCATCATAACTGTCCAGCAATTTATATAATATCAGAGAACCCAGTCTCGCATGCACCGAATGTAATTTGATGTCCTTAAATCGATCGTCGTCCAAGTAGCTCAGCATCAGTTGCTCTAAACATTTCAATTGCATTTCCAACGCCTTTACAATGCTGTTCTCGTTCTCGCCGTGTCTGAAATGTAAAACGTCCACGGCTATTCTGTGCGCAAACACCTGACAAGCTTTTTCTACACAGAACACCGGACACAAGTCAGACTTAATCGGAGAAACGTCGTCGTCTACGAAACACTCCGAAAACAGCGATTTTGATTTCGCCACCCCGTTAGTCGATAAATTCAACGACTGGAAGGCTTTACACAACGCGTTTTCAATTACATCAGACACATCCTGAGTGTGTTTGTTGGTCGAGTGAAAATCCACAACGGGCGTCGAACAGTTTTCATGAAATTCACTAACACTCTTCAATTTAAGATACGTTTCCAACTGCTGGAGACCCTCAATCGAAGACAAGTCGATAAAACTAGCCAAAAACGGCCAGTATTCCTTCCAGTCTACGTCATACTTTGCTGCCAAGTCTCGTCCGACCGTCTCCAAACCTTTCTCGTGATCTTTCAATTTTAGTGACGCAATGTCTTCGGTAAACACACTTGAGGGCGACTTCACCGTTTTGAAGTGATGATCTGATTTTGAGAAGCACGGGGGAGTTTTCCATACTTTTCTGAACGATTCGGCTCCTTTTTTGTCCATGGGTCCCGCGTATGCGTGAATTTCTACCCTCCCATCTACCGGGTTTGTGTTGTACGTCTAGAACGGAAGTGGCATTTAATAATGAATTGGTTGCGAAATTAGACTCACAGGTGGACTAGATGGAGAAAATGGTTCGCCTATAATCGGGGGGTTACAGTTACCTTCCGATCGTAAAACTGGAACGTAATAGTTTTCTTCTAACAGCATTGCTATATCGTTTTTTGTTTTCTCTGAAGTAGAACCATCACATCTCTCACATATTATCTACAAAACAAATGATTAATATTGCTTATTAATATAATATTAATAATAGTATCGTCAATACTATCTTATAGAGGTTTTTAATTGCTGCATGTAATCTAACTTTTTGATGTAAAGGTAGCAGTTTCCAAATAAAAGGTTAGTAATATAAGTTTATAGATAACAGGTGGCAGTTTTTTTATCTGTTATGTATGAACAAATGAAACCACGATAAGAAGCGATGCCCGAGAGTATCGGAAAAATGTTAAAAAATCTTTTCTGCTTTAGTTTTCGAGAAATAATTAATCAAAAATTCGCATTCGGATCGACCTGAGGTCGTACACCGCGCATCCCGAGGCACGCTGTTTCCTGTTTGTATGCAGTTTACATGTCTGCTATGGAAGGTCAAGTTTTACAAGCTTTATTCTGAGTAAATATCGTAAAACGTTTATGACATACGTACGCTGTGAATTTGGCGTTTTAGTCCAAACATATCGCTTGCTGAATGCAATAACGGCACAACACAAATATTTTCAATTTTGAGTTATCTCCAGAAATAAAATTACGGTTGGCTAAACTGTGTTATGCAATAGTCGCACCAGTAGATTGCAGCGCAAGCGTCTCCTTGACCTTTTAAAGCATGTGCAGGTTTGGTCAGGCAATAGTGGCTCTTCTTTTGTATGCCACGTGGTATGGTGCAAAGCAGACGGGGCTAGGTTGTGCAATACTGGCATTTTCCGTTATTGCATTCAGTTTTGTGAAATTTCAGCGTAAAATGGTTCTATTTGTGCCATAACCTTTATTTTTATTTTGATATAAAATAGTAGTGCAGTGCATAGTACCATGAATTCGAACCTTGGGGTATCAAGAACAAAATTGATGCTATCAGCACCCACTTCTGGACTAAGGTAAACAATTGCAGCATGTTGAAACAGATCTGGTATAAGGTTGTCTAAATACATTTTTATAATTATAGGCTTGAACGAAACAAAACGGGGACTTGGAGAGTTTGCAAAAGCAATATTCTATCTGAAAATATACAAACTGAGCGAAACTTAATCAGTAATGTATCTCTAGATGCTACTTTAGATACGGAAGAATTTTGTAGAAGATTAAAACGACTATGAAATTACTGTACCTTTAGAAGGTAAGTTTTAACATCTAATAACTTTGAGTTTTAACCATCTAAATAGTACATAGTTAATAACAATGAGTAATCTCCTTTGCCCTTCAAATACAATTTCATTTTGTTGCAGATAATTCCAGAACATCTGGACTTAACCCGATTGTTACTGCATCTTCATTTCAAAATGAAGGCTGTGAATCATCAAGCGAATTTGATTATTCAGACCGTCGTCCGGATTATAGCTCAAGGACGTGTACTTCATCAAAAGTCCGTTGCATGAAGAAAAAAGTAGGGAAAGAAAAGCGAAACCACCTGAATGGAAAAGAAATAAAACTAAACATTTACGAAATACTGGACAAGCATTCTTTATTGCGTGAACCATGTGATAATTCTTGTAGACTTCGGTGTTTCTCAAAATTTACTTATCTAGAGAAAGAAAATATCTTTAAAAATTTTATTGGTTGCTTGGGGATATTAATATCCAAAGAAATTTTATTCAGCGTTGCATGAGTACTATAACACCAAAATACGGATACCTATCCTGTTGTACAGGTCGGGCAACAGCGAAACTACAATTATGCTTTTTACTTTGATAAAAATGAAACTAAAATAAGAGTTTGCAAGAACTTCCTTTTAGCAACATTAGATGTAACAAATAGATGCATTCGAACTGTAGTCAGTAAGTCAAAAGACGGATTTCTGACTAAGGATAGAAGGGGTAAACATGAAAATCATGTGTAAATTTCACGCGAATTAAAAGAAGGTGCACGTTCTCATATTAAGTCCGTTCCTGTTATCGAAAGTCACTATACTCGTGCTACTAGCTCAAAAAATTACTGATACTTCGAATTGTGATGCACTGAATATGATATTTTACTCTGACAATTGTAGAGGTCAAAAACAAATATATTATCACTACAATTTCAAATGTAAAATTTGAGTCAATAACACACAAATATCTTATTGTGGGACACACCCAGAATGAGGGAGACTGTACTCACTTCCTAATTGAAAGAAATATTAAGAGGCATCTTAAGTCTGGTCCTGAGTATGTAGTACCTTCCCAGTATACAGCACTAGTAAGAACTGCGAGGAAGACTGGAAAACCCTTTAAAGTAACGAGCGTCTAAATAAAAACCTGGTCAAGTAGGTTGTGACCGAGAATTTATCCATTGCATTTACATAACAGAATTACTGAATGTAGCCTACTTGACAAGGTTTTTATTTAGACAGTTGTTACATGAGTTGGACCACGATAGTTTCTGGGATATAAGAAGTCTGACTGAACAAACGACCACCAACTTCAATATTGATGAAAATGAGGAAAAATTTAACTTCAATGATATTTCCATTATTAAAGTGGAGAAGCATCACCCGCACAAATTTTTCTTTAAAACTTCTTATAAGGAAGTTCAGTTTAGGTCCGTAAATATTAACTAAATATCAAACTAAATATCAAATCAAATATCAACTAAAACCAGGAAATCCCTTAAAGTTTTTGAAGTTGTCGATCTGACAAAGGTCTACCAAAACTCGTTGCCCATCTCTGAAAAGAAGTATAATTATCTAATACAATTTCTGTTAGCTCGTAAAACGATTCCTAGATGTTATTCAGACTTTTACAATAATTTGAAAATGGAGATGTAAGGACCCGAAAAATGCGTAAAGAAATTTCGAAATTAGTTTTTTCTTAAGCTGTACCTGTTATTCCTGAACGAAATCAGAGAGCAGGAAATACGTATGCTTTATGAGACTAGAACGTGCTTCCAAACCAAAGGCGATATTAGGTTGCGATAATAAAAATTTCTCATTCCCACTGATTCAGCATTCAGAGATGAATACGCCGTTTGACTGGCATCTCTGTCCTTAACCGCACGACACGTGGATAAAAACGGTGAAAGCAAGACGAGCACGCCATCTCGTGAAAAGCGACTAGCCGCTAGAAGCTCGATTCAACCACGAGTTTTTCAGAAATAATGTTGTGTGGTGGCGAAAGCTTAAATAGCCGCCACGAGAGAAAAACAGCAGTTCCCGGTTCCCTAAGTTTTGTCCGCGTTAATTCTCGCCGTAATTTTGGTTTAATTAATTTTTGTTCTAAGTTCGGTTTTGTTTTAATTTAATATTAAAAATTTTCCAAAGTTTGATATCGGTTTCGGGGTAGAAAAGAAATAAATTCGCTCACTAACGAAACAATTCCCGTTAATCTAAATCAATCCTAAAATACGGATACGAGAAAATCATTTCGCCGGTAAGCTCAATGTCATTGTTGCTTGAAACGTTAGATAATTATTAACAAAAAGCATTTTTCTAAGTGTATTACACCAATCTCCCTTCTTGTCGAAGTTTTTGTTTTGTTTTGCTATATTTTTCAGGTTATTTTGCATTGCCTATGTTTTATCTGTTTTATTATCAATTTTGTTACAAAACAGTTGCATTATGTTTTGTTCAGAAGTCACAAAATTAAGACATCATTAACTCTGTAATTTTACTTGATATTTGCTTTTGTAATTAGTTTCATTTGGTTTGTCGTAAAAATTGTTGCTCATGTAAATTCTATGTTCTAGTTTATTTTCGTTAATATAAGTTCCAATTGTTAAACCTTCCGAATTTTATTTAATACTCAAAGTAGAATTTAGAGAACCTTTTAATAAAATCGGTAAATCGATCAAGGAGAGGAGAAAGATTCAACAACCCCAAAATAGTAAGTCTGAGGGTAAGAAGGGCCAAAATTCATACCAAGTCAAAAGAGAGCAGGCGGAACGACTCCTGGCTATTTTTTTAGCTAATTCCAGAAACGCTACGGGCAAAGTTCGGTTTGAAAAAGTTTTGGGTAACAAAGGATGGTAAAAGTCTAAGAAGGATGTTCGTTTTCAGAGTCTAGTGGAAGTCAGAGTTGAGACATCCTAACTCTCGAACTTCCCATGTAAAATACCGTGTAAAATACATTTATCACAAAATTTGGTCTTATGTTGAAAAACCATTTTATCAAAATATAAACCACCCTTTCACGTACTCGCGATGCTTCTCAAACTGCTAACATAATCACCATAGTTTAGATTGAATATTTTAGTTTTTTGATGTTATTTGCAAGTTCCCTTTTTTAAGAATATATTCTTGTGTTGGGTTTCTGTAGTTCGTATTTTTCTATAAAATATAGCGTTTGTCCTATCTAAGACTATTTTCAAAAACGCCTCTCTATAGGCGCCATGCACATCTCTGCGTTCAGCACCGCCTGGCGTGATGATTTGTGAATTAGTGATATGAAAATATTTCTTGAGACTCATTGCACGAGAATAATATCTCTCTTATGACAATTTACGATTGTAGTACATAATACTTGAGCTTCATGGTATTGAAATATATTACAATATTCAAGTTCAAATGTACACTAATAATTTTAAACAACTCGTATTTTCATACCATTAATGCGGAATATGGTCATTGGTGGCGCTGGCGTCGCATGTGCATGGTCCCTATAGTATCTAAAAGTTTGTTTCAGTCTACAAGGCAATAGTGATACAACTCTAATTGTTATTGATAATTTGGGTGTAAAGTGTAACATACAAGTTTCCTTATTTCCAAAAACCCTTCAACGATTAAGAGACAGATTAAAAAACATTATAATGGTTCAGATTCATATTCATTCCAATTTGACTACTTGTATTATTAAAAACAAAAACGTTAAAACTTTTCTCAGTTTCTCCATAATGTATTTTTTTGATTTGTCACTGTTGCATTCATTAAGCGATATATACCTTCTTTTTTGAGTAAATTTATAATTAATTCAATATAATTTTTTTAAACATTTTTCCCGTAAACTGTGACATCGATTCTCTTATGCATTTCTTTTGTCGGAACAATTGTCATTCACCCTGTATATGTATTGCATGGAATATACTGCTCCAACTTATTTTTGTCCATTAAGCAATCTGAAGTCGCTAAATTTTTTATTAATTCTAACTTATCATATAAATTTAAACATTCTTCATGTAATCTATGATACTCTTACGATTTTTTCTGGAGGGTTTATTAAGAATCAACCTGTAGGTACTAAATTATTACAATTACAACTAAACTTAAAACTTAATGAAACAAGTCTTACCTGACTTGGAAGATTCCCGTATTTATTCTTAATAAATTTATCGCATTGAGGAAAAGATACTAGAATTTCCACGACTTTTGTAGCGCCAAACTTGACAGCTAAATGCAAAGGTGACTCGTTCAAGCCCTTATCCGGCGTGTTCAAATATAAATCCAATAAAACTTTAGCACGCTCTTCCGAATTCTGGTGATCATCACCGTACAGTAACTCTATAAAATCCAAATTACCAATGGTGTTCAAAATTAGCTCGCACATTTCAGCATTTCTCGCTTTAGCCGCCACGTGTAACGCATTGTAACGAACTCCTTCCTGCAATATCGACGGAGTATCACCGCTGCTTATCAAGTAACGGGGGTTCTCCCAAACGGCAGTTTCGACGAACGTAACATCGCCTGCCTCGATCGCTTTCCTCAATTTCACCAGGTCTTGTATCTTTGGCCCTCGGAATTGTAGTTTTTCCGTTGCTTGATCTTGTTGCTTTTTGTGCAAGTCATCATTTAAAATTGATGAGACAATTATGTCTGCACCGTGGGTAGCAAAATCCGCAGCTTCATGATAATAATGAAACGACTTAAAACGAGCTTTTTTATTTCTTTTGACTACGTCTAAAACTTCCGTTTTATCTGTAAACACGCTCCCAACAGTTTTGTGTTGTTGTTGTTGCCCATCTGATGCGATATATATTCCATAATAAACTGTATTAAAATTTCTATTTAAAACACCGTCGTGTAGATACTCTCCGTCAAACTTCTGCGGTCTGTTCCCGTTCGCTTCTTCAATAAATGCGCTTTCTGTATTCGAGTTTATTTCCATCAGTACTGTTTACAATTTAGGTTATGTGTATAATTTTATTGGAGGTTCGTCACGTAACTGCAAATTAAAATAGAATTCAAGGCATCTACGACAGCACATGTGAAATTTTTATGTTAACGACTTACTTTTAAAATAATGTATTTTAAAACTAAGCATAATAAAATGACGGTTAATCAACGTCAACGAAATGTCACCGAAACGTCACAAAATGGTAGTGACGGTAGTGGTTTCAATCTTTACGATTAATTATTTGAAATGAAAATATCATTTACTTTCATATTTTAACACGTGATTTGTTTAAATTGCCTTATTAATTAATTACTAATTAATAACAAAAATATGTACCTATATATTTCTCTTTATTTAAAGGCAGTGTTGCCAACTGCTCGGAGTGAAGTATCGCTACAATTAGAAAAACGAAGTCCCTAATTTCGCTGCCAAAACTAAAAAAATTTGCTACTTAACTTTAAATAATAAAAAAATTTCACAAATGACGATTTTTAACGATTTCTTTAAAAATAAAAGTATATTTGTGCCTAAATATTTAATGCATTTAATATTAAATATAATAAAATTTAGTAACAAATACATTTATCTACGACCACTACTGTAAATGACGAATTACGTTTACAGAATTTTTTTGTATTGACGTCTTGTTACTTAACCTTTACAGTGTTTAATCTTGTGAATAATTCTCATTGGCGAGTATATTAAAAAATTAATTGAAATTTCATTAATTCATAAGTAAAACGTAAATTATATTTTATATATCTTTTATCTATAATAATATAATATATGCATATGAAATTAATAAATAATAATACAGTCTTTTTTCAATTAATATGCCATTTGGTACTCTCCAGACGTTATTACTTCGGATAGGGCAATAAATATTTTTTAGGTAAATGAGGACACACTTACACACTCAAAAGTGTGTCCTCGTTTACCTAAAAAATATTTATTGCAATAAACTGCACTGTCGAAAATTTATCTGAAGTGCTTTCACTGTTTATTCTACTTTTGCTTATCCTGTTCTATCCTTAAGTCACGTAAATCTGCTTGGCCCGTTAGTTTCAAGTTGTGCTGATTTGCTAAATGTAAGAGACCAACAAAAGCGAGGTGTGGGCTAAGTTCTTTTCTCATGCTCTGCGGTAACTTCGAGGACAATATGCTGTACAGATGTGATAAATTCATTTCTTTCGCGGGTCTCTCTTCAATATTTACGACCTGCAACAATAATAAATCAGAATTTGATATATTTATAACAAAATGCCTGACACTAACGTTTGAGTTTTTATCTTCAGTTAATGTTTTCCACATTGTTGTTTTCAACCTCTTCATATTCATTTTCTTAGCTCGAAGTGCATATGGGATGTATGTCTGTTGTACCTATTAAATATTAAAATTGTTGTTCAATTTCATTGAAGGAATTTTTAATTTTGTTTAATATACCATTTCAGGAGCTTCTACCAAATTAGCCAACAAATCTGTGGTCATGTTTGCTCCATCCCTTTCACAATTTGCTATGTGCTCTTCTTCATGTATAACATCATTTTCAGGTAGTGGCTCATTATTATCATCAAGTTCATTGAGTACCTATTAAATAGAAAAGATTTTTGCAAATATTAATAATTTATTTAAAGTTATGCGTAACTCACGCTGTGTTGAGAACAGTACTGGGAGTCATTAGGATTATTGTAATCGTATGGACTATGTTCAAACTCCTCTTCTCTTGCCTTAGCTAGAAAATCTTTCTGGGAAACAAAAGGTTTGAGCAACAGCATCCGATAATCAGAAGCGAGTGGTAGGTAATTTAAAGGCAGAGTTAATCTTAAAAACAAACAAGCTACAAATAGTCACAGAAACAATAACAACTGAATACTTCTCCACATCATATTTCACTTTCTTCGGAGATTTAAACTTCTTTGACATATCTAACGGCCTGTAATTAGAGAAATCTATATCTGCAGGGATAACTTTAACTTTTTTCTTAGTTCTTGGTGGTGGTGCTTGGTTAATTTTTCCAGTAAACCTGTCAGCTGACAAATATTTGTATAACTTGAGAGAATTAAAATGTGTGGTATCTTACCTCGCTGCCTGATGAATTTGTTTTTCCAATGACTAGGGCCCACCCACACTCTCTTCATCCACCCAGGATCCAAATCATTGTTTATTAAGATGCCATTATCAGTTGGACAAAATGAAGAAATGAATTCCACTTCATGGTTTGCAACTCCTGCATTATTTACTTCTTCTAGCATATCATCATTTGCAGGCTCATCTATACAACAACAAACAAGATGTCCTACTTTAATATTTGTTTTCTTTTTTATGGAAATTTTAAACATAAGGCAGTGCATTTATGCTTTGTACTTAACATGAATATTATTGTTGTTATTTGTAGTCTTCTTCCCAATAATTTGTTTCCCTAATTCTTAAACATAATAAACTTAAGTGCTTACCAGCAAATATATCGTGTATTGATCCATCTAATTCTGCTACAGGAATACCTTGTTCATCATAAACTAACTCATCATTCGCTGATGCAATAATCTTTGGTATCTTATCAATTTCAGCTATTCTGCAAGAGAAATTGAAGGATATTTATAGCTTGGAATCTTTTAAGCATGGTTACTCAAAAAAATATAAATTAAACTTACTGTGCTTCTTCCTGAACAGGATCCCACTCATCAATATCAAATCCACTAAACGCCCGACAAATTTTGAATGCACCCGGATTAATTTTCAAGGTGTTCATTTGGTCTTGGTTAACACTAAGGTCCTCCTCACCATAATAAGGCATTCCTTGATTTACTTTATTACTGAAACATCAAGTTTAATTTTGCACAAAACAAAAGGAAAGATTTTATTACAGCAACATTATTTTGTATCCAACATGATCCAGAGGTAGTTTATTTGTGAAAAGATTTTCGTTATTACTGGCGTCTATGTTTATGTGACCCGCAAAAAATACACTCTGCATCTTCGCTATGTTTGGTACCTCAAGAGATTTAGGGTCTTTAGCAATCGTGTGCTTCTGACTTCCAGATAATCTTGTTTTTTTCTTCTTTTTCGTTTGCCTTTTACCAGCTTCACCTTTTTCTTCTCCATTATCATCTTCATCAACTATGTCGTCTAAAAGGACACCACTGGTTTATTGATAAAATTGAGAAAGAGGATTCTCTTACTTTCTACCACTTGTTCTCGCTCTAAACTTCTAATAGTACTGGCAAGTTGCAAACCCTTCGCATATAAGTCATCGACTCTACATGCATATAACTTTGTGCATATATCCAGAGAAGTGGCCGCCACTAACATCAAGTCTTTACCAAATATGTCTTGTGAAATTAAGATGTTCAAATAATCGATGAGCTTTAAATTCCACGCGTTTTTATTGTTAATCTTCTGCAAGGACACAAATTGTTAAAAAATAAATTGGATATGATCATCAAACTCACGTTTTCAGCGAATAGTTTCTGGCACAGTTTAAAATGTTCCTTGACTTCTTCGACGTCAACACTTGGCCCCATCGATGAATTAAGCATTGGCGGTCCCTGTAAAGGAATTGCGGACAGACGTTTCTGCATGGTTGCCAAAGATCGACGATTTCTCCTTTCTGCTTCATCTTCCTGCATCTTCAAAAAAGATGGCATACACTCTTGGAAGTTATTGGTTCTTTTTATTCGTATACCCAAGGGAATAACTTCCACATTGTTTCAGTTGTATATGTAGAGTGTAAATTTTTATAAAGTATACATGACATTTAAAATATTTAAATAAAATAGCAATAGGTTTGTTCGTTTGTCTACACCAGTGCACACCATGTGCCCTAGTGTAGAAAAATGCGTTCGTTTGTCACAGTGCGAATGCACTGATCACGTTCGTTTGTTCGGTGCAATCTGTTCCAAGTTATTCTAGACTGCAATTTCTTGCTCAGTGTTTAAAGTGCGAACAAAAAAGTACAGTATACCCTAAAAAATCTCACTTCTAATGGCAGATGTTTATTCTAAGGTTAATTTATCTATCAGTTGGAATGTGACGCAGTTGAATGTACACATTCTAACTGACAGATAAATTAGATTTAGGTCTTGGTATACAAATAACTATTAATATAAAAATAATTCACACTAAAAATATTATCCTATATTAAGTCCTCACTTTTGCGTGATTTTAAAATATAGCACTGATTGACAGGATCAACGTCAGTCACCGTACAATTATAATTACTCTGAACATACATAAATAATAGTCCTATGTTCAGTTTTAAAAAAAAAACCAGTCAAAACATTGCAGGATATGGAAGCAATCTCCTATTAATCTTCAATAAAATAAATGTGCTGTCAGTGTTAATTATGAAATGTCATGATTTAAATCCGGAAATCTTAAGAAAATCTGTGTATGTATAAGATAATTGCTTAGCACATTGTTTAAAACGTGAAGGAGAATATTTCAAACATTTATTACAGTGTTTTTGTTAACAAAATAAATCTTCAAATTACTTCACTGAAACTTGTTTTCTTTCATCATAGGTAGCTGGTATATCTTTGCAATGTATTGACTCGTTTTTTTTTAAAACTAAACATACGAATATTTACATTGTATGTTCAATATTTCCTGTGTATTTTCTAATCTGGCTTTATATTTTCTTAAGCAAAATGCATAACGAATAAGAGTAGCAAGAAAACAACGAACAAATAAAAGAATAGTATGTTCAGAGTTAAAAAAACTCATGGTATAAGGTCCGTTCTATTCGTCAGGATTTCAATTCAAACGCATCATAAAATTGAAAGATTGAAAAACGTGAAACTTACGTGATTTATAGGTGTAAGCTCTGGTAACTGTTCAGGATTTTTCCTGTTAATTTTTCGCAAAGGCGTCGATGTACCCTCCATTATAGTACCTTTCACGTGCCTTTAACAGAGCAGAACTGTGCCAGAACCGCCAGAACCAAAACTTTCGGGGGTTAGAACTTTTATACAACAAGGTGGTACTAAGTAGGGATCAGTGTTGCCAACCTTGCCTAACCAAACTATCGCACGGGTATACCAAAATTATTGTACTATTGCGAGATAAATAATTGGTACGGTTGCTTTTTAAAGTAGGCTGAATTTTCAAAATTTTAGCATATTGAAATGGTCTTATATGTTAGAATTAGCAATGGCGGTAGGTTTTTCAGCTCCCGAAAGAATCTTGTAAGGCATCTTAATAAGTTACACTGACTTTTGACAGTAACAATTTCAAATTTTATAATAATTTATATTTTTAGTACGAAATCGCATAAGCCAGAAAGTCCTATTTAAATAGGGAAAATCTGTCGTACCAAATATTTATCTCGTAATGGTACATTATCAACTTTCACTTTCCAAATTATTGTACATTTACATAGTTTCATTTTTTATTTTTGGATGAAGAATACCAATATTTAATACATTTTTCTTTACTGAAAAATAATCACTATATGTGCAGCTCATTTTTTTATTATATGGCCATTATGCCGATCGATCGGTCGATAAGTCAAAGAACTTTTATGTGGCGGCTATCTCCTTCTAACTTTCGTGAAACAGCCTTACGGCTTTTGTCATGTCATGTCATTTCAATTTCTTGACTCAGATCTATACGATCGGCATATAATAAAAAAATGAAGTTTGTTCATCACTTTTTTAATAAATGCCAATCGATCGATCGTAATTTTAAGAACTTTTATATGTATAGCTATCTCTTTTTAACTGTCGTGAAATAGATTTGCCACTTGCAGTTGGGGGTCATGTTGTGTTCTTAATTCAGATTGATCAGATCGGCTTATTGTAAAAAATGACGTACTAAAAACAAATATCAGAACACAAACGTAGTTAAAGAAAGTTGATAATATTGATGAAATTATGAATTATTGAAAATATACCGAGTGACTTTTAATGATTGAAACAAATTAGTATGTTGGGAACACTGAGGAATTGGCATTACCTGAAAGTTCGTTAATTTTGCGGGAATGCGTAGCTATAGGTTAGAGTTGATGTTTACATTGATGATGAAAACTGTTTAACAGATTATTATTATTATTATTCAAGACCTGGAAATGTTAACCCCCTTTGCGTAAGCAGCACCGAATCCTTTGAGGTAAGTTATTGAAGATATTATTAACGTTTTAGGTTGTCCGATATTTGCAATTGCCTGCTGCACAATTCATCCAAATTGTTTAATACGTGTTCTGAACACCACATTATTGAAATGAGGAAATGAGAAGTCCAAATTTAATTGAATATTAGAGCACATGTTCAAGCCCCCTTTGCATAAGCAGTACCGAATCCTTTGAAATATGTTATTGAAAACATTAACGTTTTAGGTTGTCCGATATTTGCAATTGCCTGCTGCAATTCTTCCAAATTGTTTAATACGTATTCTAAACATCAAGTTATTGAAATAAGGAAGTAAGAAGTCCGGATTTAATTGAATATTAGAGCAACTAGGCCAACCAGCACTGATTAAACATCCTGGGAAAAACTCCTCTAAATAATTTATTTTGGTTCATGCTGTGAAAGTAGCCATTTGCTAATTCAGTGTCGTCTAACTGGTTTATAAATGGATTCAATATAAGTCTCTGATATCTGTAGGCGTTAATTGTTTCCCGGAAGAATATTGGTCCAATAATTCTTCTCCAAGACATTGCCAACCAAACACCAATTTTAAGTGGATGTAGTGCCTTTACATCAATCACATTAAAGGGATTATGTTCTGACCAAGTCCTGAAATTTTGTAAATTGATAAACCCAGAGAGATGAAACCAGGCTTTATCAGAAAAGAAAGTTGTATCTTGTTGGTCACGATTATTGTTATACCACTGACAAAACTGAATTTGTTGAAGAAAATCGAGTGGGTGAAGTTGTCGAACCATTGAAAATTTGTATGATCGGAAATGAAGGTGTTTTTTCAAGATCTTCTGAGTGGATTCGTATAGGAAACATGAGGATTCTGTTGTACAGTATCATTAACATTTTCTACAATATCGAGTGTTATTATATGTTGAGTTCAGAAATTCACGCTGTGCAAGCTCAGAGTGAAAAGTAGAGTGAGAACACAGCTGTTTTGATATACGTAAAAGTGAGACAAAAGTGCTCGAGGAGTGAATAGAGCAAGCAGGAGGAATTACCAAACCCAGCAATAGTGGGGCGACCAGTGAATTTTCCTTTTTCTACATTACTGGTTTGCAAGAAACGTTCATTTATTAACTGATTTTGAACTGAACTGACTTTAAAGTGAATAGAGAGACTCGTAAAAGGAATGATGTTTTGGAACTAAAATTAAAATAACCTCAAAATACGTATGAAAGCAGATGAAACTGATAACTGATTTAGAAACCAGCTTGATCAGTATGGTGTGCAGGAGGGGAAATTCAATCACTTCCTCATCACTGGTCGCCAACTGAATAACTGTAAATGGAATGCAATCAACGATTTTTAAGTGAATTTGAATCGATTCGTGTTCGTTGTAAATGAAGGACGGCTATTCTAAAACAGTGTTGTGAAAAAAGGCAAAACTCAATTTGGTGTTCAGGGTATATTTCAATGAAATCGTCATAGGCATGCTGCTGTGAATAAATTCAATTACTATTGGGCTGATTCAGAAGAACATATCAATAACAGTTCCTGCTCCAACAGTTGAGACTGAGCACTCATTTCTGCTGAATGAAGTTCACTCATCATAACATGTTCCAGTCAGGTAGCGGAGAAGTTACGCTACAAGAAATGGCGACCCCTCCAACTCATCAACTTATGAGAGGTCGCATTCAGCAGAAATTTGGTCAACAGTTGCACAACTTTCGGGTCTGCTGAATGTGCCCATTTTCATTTTGTACTCCGCTTCGAAAATAAGCCATTACTAAAAATGTATTTTATTCTGTGCTCAGAATTACCATTTTGGTAATAAATTGAGATAATTAAATATCTGATTTATTTGAGTTTGACAATCTAGTGCACTAACCTAAATTTTGAATTTTTGAATTTGAAAATCCAGCACACCAACATAAACATTGAAAAGTGTTGCCAATCTAATAAAATAATTCTCAATCATTAAAAGTCACTCGGTAGAATAAAAATACTATTCCGTTTATCATTAAAACTATAATATAATTTGCTGAAAAAAATCGTCAAAATTATTGTAAAAATATTGTACAAAAAAAGCTATCGTACGCGTCCTTAAAATTATCATACAATTCGATAATTATTGTACGGTTGGCAACACTGGTAGGGATGCGCATCGAATAGCAAAACATCGATGGTAACATCGAAAAGCAAAATCGATGTCGCTAATACATCGTAATAAGAATATCGATGTTTTCTAACATTTTTCTATATAATTACGAGACATTTGCGAAGGAATTTTTTGTTGCTGCCTACTTAATTCAACAGGTAATGGTTTTATAATTTTTGCAAAGATGATAAGTAATGAAATATATTTTGATTTAAATTTTACCTAAAAAAATGAAGTAGTAGTTAAATAAACTCACCAAAAGACAACACCTTAGTATGAATACACTTATTAATGCACTTTTTTGCAACAGTCATGCACTTATGCGTACAACACTCACAATTTGCAAAATATAACTTACTGCAGTTTGTATTTTATAGTAATGACGCAAAAATTGTCCGAATTCGTATTTATGACCTCGGAACACGTGAAATGTTCGGGGAAGGTCCTAATTTTAAATCAGAATTTCAAAAAAAAAAATTAATCAAAGAAAACATTTTCGCTTCTTTTAGTAATTCTACTTACCAATAGATGACTGTCGCTTAACTTCGATGTTATAAAAACATCGATTGATGTTTGAAAATATCGATGTTCTAAAAACATCGACAGAAAAACATCGATGTATTTTTGTTCAACATCGATGTTTAGAAAACATCGGTATTCGATGCGCATCCCTAGTACCAATGATTATAAGAGAATTAAGATACCTAACCCAATATAAAAATACGTGACTGTACCTATTCCGCACCCCTTCGTGTCTTGCCATCACTTTGCCGGTAAGCTGATGGCTCCCTCTAACGATATAAAACATCGACATGCTAGATAAGAACCATACCTAACCTACTTTGTAAGGAAAATTATATGTAAATGAGACCACAAATATAACGAGCGGCTAAAATCGTAGATTGCACATGACTTCGTGTGATGGGAGGGCGTTGGCGCTTAATTTGAATTGTGCGCTAGAGGGGTGGCTATGTAAAAATGTTCCTGAATACATATTTAATGGTAATATTAATTAGAAATTAAGATATCGAAATATAAATGTGTTCATAAAAATAAAAAAATAATAATAATAATAAAGAAAAAAATCAAGTCTGAAAAAATGGCAAAAGTAAAAAAAATGTGATGGGCTGGGTTTGATCTCACAACCCTACGGTTACGAAATTTGAACTTAAACAACTTGACCACGAGAATTATTAATTTTGGTTGCTAAAATATGCTATTAAGTATAATTGAATATTTTAATTAGTTTTTCTTTAATTTATAAATAATTAACACTTAAAATATCATAAGTTTAATACCAAAATGCTTTAATAATCAATATCTTTCCGATTACTACAAATTCATATGAATTTAGGCAGATAAAATAAAATAATTTCTGTTTTCTCTATGTATGTCCAGTGGCGTAGCTATCACATGGCAAAGTGGTGCAGTGCACCGGGGCCCTCAGGCTCAAGGGAGCCCTCGAGCAACCCTGAAGTTCCGAAGCGAAGTGTGTTTCTGTTCAAGCATTTTAAACTATAAAATTATGTAATAAGTATATAATTATACATTCTGTTCAAACTTAAGTCCGTACTATTACTAACTTTGTTATTACAAAAGCTACTAATTCGGTTAAATTAACAAACTAGCAGTAGTTTTCGCACTGATTACACTGACGTAGTCAGAAAAACAATTGAAAGTCGCGTTTATGAGATAAAATCAAAAAGACACTTTTTTAGATGGAACAGCGTTTATATTACAGTGAAACTTGCTTATAACGAGCACTGGTTATAACGAGAACTCGGTTATAACGAGGAAATTAAAAAGTCCTGTTTCTAGATATTGTAAATTACATATATAGGTAAATATTTGTTTAAAACGAGTACTTAAAGTTTGTTCTTGTTCGATGAAAATTGTATCACAAAATCTTTAAACCGGACACTAAATAGCGCACAAAATACTTAACGTTTCGACGTCGTTCGACAGCTTCGTCAGAAGTGAAAAATATAAACCTACGACATTTTTATTTTACACATTTCTATAAAACGGATTGAAAATATTAGACTCGTAATATAAAATATTAGTATTTTCAAAATCAAAGTTATGGTCATTTTCTACATTTTTTTATACTTTTCACTTCTGACGAAGCTGTCGAACGACGGCGAAGCATTGAGTGTTTTATGCGCTATTTAGTGTCCGGTTTAAAGATTTCGTGATAAAACGAGTACGTTTATTACGAGAACTTGCTTATAACGGCCAATTTTGTAATTTTTTTGTTTTACCTTGCATATAATAGCGAGCTTAATTTCAAAAAATTTTAAAATATTTTTGTTTGATGTAGAAGTACGTACTATGTCCGACAAAAATCTAAATACGATGAATTAATGAAATTAATTGTTAAAAATTTTTTTTGTTTTTTTGCGTATTTTTACGTTACCATAAAACAAGCAAAATAAATTGTTTAAAATTGTATTCAAACTTACTAGTTTATTAAATAAAAACAAAAATGCCGGAGTACAGTTGTCCCAATTTGGTGTTCATAGAACATATCATATATGCATTTTTTTTTCATTTATAACGAGCACTTGCATATAACGAGCAATAAGAGTGGTCCCTTGAGCCCTCGTTATATCCGAGTTTTACTGTACTTTACCAATCGATAGAAATAAAATTCTTAATTAAAATTGTCCTGTGTTATTTTTTCGTAAACTAATAAATAAAGAAGCTATTTTGATTTTTACAAAATCATCAAAAGTGCTTGTGCTTTGGAAACAAAACATTTGTAAATCGCCGTAATCTGTTAGCAGAGTATTGTTTTAGAAGTTTGTAGTTTATTTCTAGCTAAAAAATGGTTTTTATGCATCTAGAAAAAATTACAAGAATTGATATAATTTGTGTTCATTTTTCTAGATGCGTGTAAAAACCACAAACAAATGTACAAAAAGAGTCATAATTTTTGTTCATTGTAATGGCTGCTATCCAGTGACCTGGAGATTTCCATTGATAAAAGTCATTGCGTGATCTTTACTAGGAAAATAATCCCCCCAGGACTCGCAGCATACAGATCAAAAACGCCACAATTCCCTATAAAAATAATGCGACAAATGTGCGAAAATTAAATAGAAGCTTAGTGACAATCTCTCGATATTCAAGTTGGAAATGATAGCTATACTTGAAGCAGTAAAATTAATAGAACAGGAATAGCTAAAGAAAGCAATATGTGATTCCCTGAGCAGTCTTAGAACATTGAAAGCAACCGGTATACTCGTATTAGGACAAAATTGTTCAATCCTTTTGGAATTAAACCGAGGGGAATTCGATATTGAAATTGTTTGGATCCTAGGACATAGAGGAATCTCCGGCAGCGAAATAGCAGATAAATTGGCAAAGGAAGCATCTGCCTCCACGAGATTTTATCACCAAGATTTTGGCTCCAAAGAAATAATAAACAAATACAAAAATGATATCATAATAAGCGGACAGGAAATGTGGGATAAATTTTCGAAATAAAAAGCTTGAAACTTAATTGTCTATGCTTTTTCTTAAATAAATGTTAGGCAATTGCCTAGAGATCCGGGCTTTAATTATCACGTTATCACCTTATCAGCATTCATATTATCATTGCAGGATAGTTTAAGGATTTGATGTAGATCCATGCCTGTACATGATGAAAATGTAGTGACTATTTTATTTTAAATTGACCAATTACGTTCACGTTATAAAGACAAATCCAGTTGTAACCCTTCGTTACAGCCTAGAGCAAATGGTAATGTTTTTTTTTTTTTCAAATTAGGTAATGTCCACGTCAGCAATGTCTTCGGAAGTAGCATTCGTGGAATGAAACTTAGTAACCTGCATGAGAATTATGTAACGTATTTATTTACGAAAAGGAAGAAAATAAGTGTTGAAACGGTCAAGTTCACAACAGATATCAAACGAGCGCACTTATTTTCCGAGACCGTGCGCCTTAAGGAGATTATCGAGTAATTGAAGTGAGGTAGCTGTTAATAAGGCTTATTTTTGTCTAATATATTATGTCAGCTTCGCTTAACATCATGTTATCGAACTCGATCCGATGAAATAACGGTGATGCTTTCACAGTTTTCATTTAAAATTTGCGAAGAATAGACGTCCATTTTCCACAAAAGAATGACGTGCCCGGGAAGATTCGGGTAAGTTTTCTTTTTTATTTAATCCTACTGAAAATGTAATTTTCTCTGCACCCAGTAGAGACCAGGAAGAATCCCAACTTGGAATAGACACGGGCATGCTGTATGGCGAGTACTTAATGCTGGATAAAGTTTTAAATGCTCAACGATTGTTGAGTGTACAAAACCAGCATCCCGTTCACGATGAGCATTTATTCATTGTTACTCATCAAGGTTTGTAATTTTTTTTTTTAATTTTCTGGGGGACGAATAATAAAAGAACTTTATTTTCAGCTTACGAATTGTGGTTTAAGCAAATCATATTTGAATTAGATTCGATACGCGGCATTTTTAATGAGATTTTAGAGGAATCACAAACACTAGAGATCCTAAAAAGGCTTAACAGGATTGTCTTAATTCTAAAGGTAAGGAAACTGCTTTAAAATAATTACGTATTTATAGTTATACTGAAATGATTTTTGTCTATTTTTAACTATTTTATTGTAAACCCGCAAGGCATACATACATTTTTTTGATAAATAAAGGACGCCGCAGTTTGCAGATGCCTTGAAAAAATAGCAGATTTGGTCAACTCTGTAGGTAATTCAAAAGTACCTAATAATGATGCAATGTCTTGGTACATTTTCGAAAATTGCAACAAGACATTATTTATCGACAAAGATTTACTTTCATTTCCTAAACTATTTACTTAATAACAATTTTAGAAATCATCAGGTGATGATTTAACTTTTTATCTGAAAAAATTATTATTTTTATTGCAATGGAATTCTCGAACATCCTCTACGAGGGTCTCGTCAACAGAAGACGAGTAGCTTGAGAATTCCACTTCAATCTCCGACCTGTTCTAGTTATCTCGACTTAATCTGTTAATTTTTTTTTTATTCATTATATTTAAACGTGACTTTTTATCTCTAGAGGCCCGTGCATTATCTATGTAAGCAAAATATCGCCTTAACACAAATCCAAAAGTAAGCATTAAGTAAACGATTCTACATAAAATTGCGAACTGTCTTAGTTTCTAATCTTTTTAAAAATTGTTGCGAAAACAGCGCAAATAAGATTTCAATTTCAAGGTCAGCAAATTCAGAAAGCAGCAAACTATAGTATGTAATCCGGTTAGTGATAGAATTTAATAAAAACAGAATACATCCTAAAATTCTTGTGAATCTTCATAGGTTTTTTGATGAATAAATTTTATAGTTTCGACATACGCCATTTTCAAGCTCTTAATAATTGCGAAGACATAGTCAAATTAAAATTACCCTCAAAATAGGAAAAACTGAATGTATATAAGTGCGGAGATGAGATAAGATATATATGTCAAGTCTTCCTCAACTTGAATCGTGTTTATTATTATTATTATTATTATTCTTTCATTCTTAATTTTGTAATTACGAAATTAGGCTGTTCTAATACTCCTACTAAGATATTTCTATTTTTGTATTGATAAATTTAGCGTGGAATCTTTTCACAAAGTACATAATATCATCTGATCGATATTTGGCAATAATGAAGTGCGTACATATTTTGAACGAAATCCATTCGTAAATTTTGCAAGTAAACCTGATAACGGTTGGCCTTTAACATTGAAATTTACTTTTATTTAAACAATCGGTAGAAACAATCTTCGTACGAAAATCTTCACAAAATTGCGCCATGACATTCCAATTCAAATTATGTAATTGTAATAAATAAGTACGCAATAGGTTTGTTCTACACTTTTAATTATTTTACTCTATTTTTCTCGCTCCTACTTACATTATATTGTATACATCTCTTTCTCTCAGGAATAGACCTAATACCTAAGAAAATGAGTTTATTATCTTCATTTTTATATTTGTCATTTCCTGAAAGAGAGTAAAAAGTTTGATATACAGGGTAATTCGTAATTGTTCTGACAAAATGAAATTAGTAAGAAAATCAATATTATAGATTACAAGAGAAATGTAAAAGCAGTTGTATGTACAGAGTGATTCTTGAATAGACCGACAAAGAAAAAAATCGTCTCGTGTAACGCTATTGACAGGCCGTTTAGGCCCACAGCTTTATCACTTCTTCCCATCGCTTCTTATCCTTGGTTTTCTCTTCCCAATTTCGTATGTCTTTCTCTTGCAAGTCCGACATCACCATCTCAGTCCATCTTTTCCTTGGTCTTTCTTTCTTTCTCTTTCCGTCTGGATATTTTCTTAACTATTCTGTCTTCTTTGTATATGTCCCAACCACTGCAATCACTTCATTCTGATCTGATCTGTAATCCTTGCCTCTTGGAGCATTCCATAAACTTCTTCGTTGGACCTTCTGTCATATCCACTTTCGTTTTTTTTCCCTCCCTTCTCAAAATCATGTGAGGTCAGATCAATCTCTAAAAAAAAATTCTTCAAGAGCGGATGATGTGCCCTGCTCTCTGATTGGCAAAATCGCTTCGTTTACCAACAACTCCGATTGTCCACCTAATAAATAAATCTCTCCTTCAAGGAGTGTTTCCAAACTCAATAAAATCTGGTAAAGTTCTACCGATTTATTCCCGCTCTATTCCCGGCAATTACCGTCCTCCAATTTTTCTCTTGGCCTTCAGCAACATTTTTGAAAAAGTATTAAATTCAAGGTTAGTCTCGTGTCTATCTCAGTTTGAAATTTTGAATGAAAATCGATTTGGCTTCACCAGCAATGTTTCAACTAAAGATGCTATTTATAACACTCTGACTTACATATACATAATGATAGGTTGGATGGTAAATTTAACGTTGCTGGTGTGATCTTCGATCTCTCCAAAGCGTTCGACTCACTGGATTAGGAAATCCTATTTAAAAAGATGGAGAGATACCTACGGCATTCGTGGTCCAGCTCTGAGCATTTTCCAGTCCTACCTGTGTAATCGTAGTCAAATTGTTTCACTGCCTCTTCAAATCGATAACACAACTACAACTTACCAATCAGCTGAGTCACCTATTCCCCGTGGAGTCTCTCAGGGATCGATCCTTGGGCCGACCTTGTTTCTGATCTACGTCAATGACTTGCCTCTCACCGTCTCACTTGGACATCCATCACAATACGCGGACGACACTAACGTAATTGTAGCTGATAAGTCAGCTGAGGCAATTTCCAAACAATGTAATGAAGGAATTTAATATTCCCACCAAATTAATTAGATTGGTTAGGATGACATTGTAAAAAACAAGAAGCGATGTAAAAGTAGGCGGAGAAGTATCCCAAGACTTCGAACTTAGACAAGGAGACCCTCTGGCAACTCTTTTATTTAACTTAGTTTTGGAAGAAGTTTTGAGAGACAGCAAGGCAAACAAAGAGGGGACTTAATGTATAAAAGCCGTCAAGTCATCGCTTATGCGGATGATGTAGCTCTCATAGGAGGAAGTGAAAAAGAACTTCGTGAAGTGGCAAGAAGAGTGATAGAGGCAGCAGAAGAAATGGGACTCCAGGTAAATCAAAGTAAGAGTAAATATATGAGAATTGGAGCACCGGTAGGAATAAACAAATTAGAACTTGAAACAAGTGGGAAGAAAATGGAATTTGAAGAGGTGAACGAGTTCCTGTATTTAGGGGTCTTAATAACAAATCAGTGCCAGGATGAGACTGATGAAGGGAAACAGATGCGCAGGATTTGTTAAGACCCAAGCTGATGGATCGTGGTTTCATTTTGTCCGGTCAATTAACAATCACCCTGTATTTACAAATCATTTTTTTTTTACTAATTTAGTATCACATTTAACGCTGCCTGTTTTCAGCTTTTAGTAGATCAAGTTATGATTTTGGAGACGATGACGCCGTTAGATTTCATGGATTTTCGCGGATACCTCTGTCCGGCGTCCGGCTTCCAAAGTTTGCAATTCAGACTGCTGGAAAATAAGTTGGGCGTCAAGCAGGAGAACAGAGTTAAATACAATCAGAACTACGCGTTAGTATTTGGGAACGACGACGTAAGTATTTGGCCGCCGTTAAGTTGTCTTTATCACATTACTTTGTGCATCTTCAGGCAGCCATAAGAGCCATAGAACAATCTGAAAAGGAACCCTCCCTGATGGATTTAGTTCAAAGGTGGTTGGAACGCACGCCCGGGTTAGAAGTGGATGGATTCAACTTTTGGGGGAAATATCAAGTAGCAGTGGAAAAGCTATTAAGGGAACAACAGAAATCTGCCAGTGTATGTCTTCTTATGTGGTATTTTTAAAAGCGAGCTGTATGTTCATAGGTCAAGTGAAAAGTATGAACACATCATACAAAATCGGTCGCAAAATCGAAATCTTATCCAAAATGTCGTGTCCACAACAATTTATGTTATAATATTTTGTTCATTAGGAAGAAAAATCTGAAAAAATTCGCAGCTACCGTTTCACGGACATAGAAAAACGAAAAGAAGTATACGAGTCGATATTCAATCCCGTCGTTCACTCGGCTCTCTTATCAAGGGGGGAAAGAAGGTTTTCACATCGGGCACTGCAGGGGGCGATTATGATTACGTTTTACAGGGACGAACCTCGATTTAGTCAGCCCCATCAAATTCTAACTTTACTCATGGACATAGATTCGTTAATAACAAAATGGAGATGTAAGTATTCTCTATTATATTCCATGTAAGTGCACATACAGTTTTCAATTTGGTGCTCCAGATAATCACGTACTTATGGTACAACGTATGCTTGGTTCCTCACAACTTGGTACTGGTGGATCTTCCGGCTATCAATATCTGCGTTCGACTCTAAGGTACCTAATTAGCCCAAACAGGTCGTTAACAGATAAAAAATTAGAAAATGTTTTCAGTGATCGATACAAAGTGTTCGTTGATCTGTTCAACTTATCCACGTTCTTGATTCCAAGGGCGTTCATACCCCAGCTCACGCCCAGTTTCAAACACAACTTGCACTGGAATTGGAATTCCAAACTTAACAACGGAATCACGAACAACGGAAGTACTTATGAAGAAGAAGAAGAAGACACGACGTAAAACACTTTTATGTATGCATTCCAATGTAACGTCATATTTCTAGTTTATCAATGGACAGTACAAAAAATGCAATTAAATATAAATAAAAATATTTGAAATATTCCTATTCACTATCAGATGAAGTAAGATTTTTCTACTGCACATATTATTGCTGTTTTTTGTAAAAAATCGCATTTTAAGTAAATAATTTATTACATCAGTACAAAAATATTTACAACTTTTTTAAAAACTTAATATTTTTCCATAAAAACAAAATAAATAAAAAAAAATGCACGTTACACTGCGGCTGCCGCTCCGACTTCTTTTTTCTTCAATTGACAAAAGCTCTGCACCTGACTGATAATTCTGTGTGTTCCAACGTAACTTACGAAGCCTAATTTCTTCACATTCCGTTGTAAGCAGGTCCGCCACCTCCTTCGGGCACCACCCAGTTTATATTTTGGCTCGGATCCTTGATGTCGCACGTCTTACAGTGAATACAATTCTGAGCGTTTATTTGTAACCGTTGTCCGTCGCCGGATTCGAGAGGAACGAATTCGTAAACACCTATATGTATGTAAAAAGAAACTGCAGTGGCGAATTCATTTGTGGAATTCGTGGGTTTCTTACCGGCAGGGCAAAACCTTCCCTCTGGTCCATCGTACACCCCCAAGTTTGTCTTCACGGGCACGGTATCATCTTTCAACGTTAAATGAGGGGGTTGATCGCCTTCGTGATTGGTTCCTGTTAACGCAACCGACGATAAAAGATCGAAACTTATTTTACCATCGGGTTTTGGGTATTCTATCGGCGTACATTCTTTTGCAGGCTTCAGTTTACTATAATCGGGTCCTAGAAATAAAAATTATACAATAATAAAGAGACTGTGCGAGTGCCTAATTGAGTTTAGCCTCGCAGAGGCTTATAAAAATTGCAGTTTTAACGAAGCGACGAAATAGTATATGGGTGGTGTTGCGAGTGAAAATGTCGTTAAAATCACTTGCAGTTTTTCGAGTCACCCTGTAGTGCGTGGGAACACAAAAAGACCGACGCGCGTTTTAACTTATTGCGTCATTAAATAACTACGCATCACGGAATTGTTTTGTCTCCCTCATTTCCCATGCGAGTCTTCTTCTATCAACCCCCCTCTTTATTTTGTCCGTCGATTTTTAGATGCGTCGAAACTCTGTATGTCCCGCCAGTTCTTATAGAAAAACGTATCGTATCGTATCTGGTAATGGTACGGGATTTACTACCAAGGAAGTAAAATAATACTTGAAAGAATTATGAGTTAAATACATACAAACAGCGCCGTTTCACCCAGCAACTAATGGGTTGGCTGAGAGAGTGGTACAAACGGTTAAGAAACAGCTTAAAAAATTTCCTGTACAAGGTTGGAATGTTGAACTAAACAATATACCTACTTTTAGCTTTACGGACAACACCGTGTGAAACAACAGGAAAATCTCCAGCAGAAACATTAACGGGAAGGAAACTTGCTACTTTAATGGATAGATTAAATCCAGAATCATATTTAACGTCAAGGACGAGAACATTTGAAGAAACATCACTTGAAAATATCTTAGAGGAAGGATCTCCTGTATTGTATCGGAATTACGGAAAAGGAAAAAAAATGGATATCCCGTGTGGTACAACAACAATTGGGTCCAAGGAATTTAATCGTCAAAACACCTTAAACGGTCGCGAAATTTGTTGCCAAAACAAAATCGATTATTGCGTGTTTAATTTCAAATAACAAACACGTGGCCAGACGTTCGGATCTGACGGCAGTAAAAATTCGGGCGGATGATTAGGGGCGGCGCGCTGTCCTTTCTCAAGAGGCTCTACCACCCAGCGAGTCTTTAGAATTCTATAACTTAGGGCATCATGCAAATGGCACTACAGTCACATAGATATCATAAAACAAGTCTGCTTGACATGTGTTCGTTTAGATTTTGTAAGAATTTTGGTCGTGCTAAATGGCAGATTATGTTATGAGAACGGGATCAAATTACGTCACCAGTTAAAGTGGTTTGGTTTAGTCTGTCTTGTTTGAACAAGCGCAGGATGTATTCAAATTTCAGCCTGCTCATTTGTAGCATTAAGTGATTGCAGATGTTGAGAGACCACCGCGAGTTATATCTTATAAGCTAATGGGGGGTTGCTTAATGCATGCAGGAAATCTGGAATAGGCGGGGGTTGAAATTAGTCATTGGCCGTAGGTTGTTCAAAAATTATCTGGCGAAGTCCGGGGGGTGTGTTTAATTTTCACTTGGAAAAGGACGAAGCGCGAAAACAACAGACAGAATTGGAGCTCTGGCACGAACGGTCGAGTTCAACTTTTAATCTTAACTTTTCGATTTTCTTTAGCGCTTGCAATCATTTACTCATTTCCTAGATAAATGATTTACTAGAAAATTAGATTAACAATTAATCTAACTAAGGAACAGAGCTCTCTAACAACTATCTATGGATGCACGGAACTACCAGCTGTGTGATTTGAAGTCAGGTAGGCTGCTCCGATATTCGAAGTTGAAATCTGTTAAGCGAGTTCTACTGTACTTCCTGATAACCTTAATTTTGTGTTCTGTATATTGATTTCAAATGCAAGGTTTTTACCCTCACCATATCAGACCCCTAAGTGGCTGGTACAAGGAGTTTTTACCTTTTTTTTGCAATAAATAATTAAATCTAACTTCGTATTTTTATTAAACGTAATTAGTTCCTTTGTTCTACCAAGTTATACATCGCCGCACCAAAAGAACCGGGTTACCACAACGTAAGTCCAAATTCACAGCGGTCACGAGATTATAATTACGATCAGTTTATCGCGAGATCCAGAGGGGTCGAGTAGACATCCTATTTAGTTCAGTAGGTAATCTTTAGCGCCGGCAATAAATCTCAAGCAGCAGGTAGCGATAGCCGACCCAGACGGATCGGATTGTACATTGTAGACTTAGACAGATGGGAATGCATGACTAATTACAATAACAAACCATTTGGGTGACTCTCTTGGAATTTTGCAGGCAAACTGACGATTCCGGTCGGTCCAGTAATTTAATCTGACAATAAATTTAAGTTGCTTTTGTTTGGGCAGTTTTATTGTTTAGTTAGTTGTCCGAAAAGTCAACAAACAAGGTGACACGTCGGCGTGTTACACACCCGAGGGAGATATGAAGAAGAGCACTGACTAAGCTTGGATAGAAAAACCTTCAGCTAATGGAACGCAAATCAACGAACAAACAACTACATCGGTGCCTGAATTACAAGATCAGCAAAGGACATCTTTGGAAATTAAAGCAACACAAAATATTCCTTGCTCAGAACCAATTCAAAGTTCAGGGACATCGACAGAATTAACTGATCAATTGATGGATGAAGCGAGAAATTTAGAAGTTAGGTTCGTCGCTCAAATAGAATTCGTAGAAGGCCAAAGTACTTAAGTGATGATGTGCCGATTTAGGAAGAGAAAGAAGTGTTGTGTCTGGTAAGAGACTGAGGACATAAAATATCAAGTAGACCGCGCGTCTCCAAAGGTACAGTTTTTTAGTTTAGAGTAAAAAAACAATCTTGTAAAAAAAGTAATTAAGTTCTTTCAGAAAAGTTAGTGCTACTACAATACGTTAACGCCTTTGGCTACTCAAACCTTCGAGGTGATATCTGGGGCCAACCAACTTGAAATTATCGCAAGGTCAGTTTCGTCAGCGACGGTTGCTTTGCCGCCATACTCCCCTATCTGCCTGGACTTTAATTCGCCCAACCACTGGGCTGACTTTCGACGAGGCAGATCGTTGGGAATAGCGCGACACGCCCTCTCTACTTCAGCGACCCTCCACCGAATTCGATACTCGTTGGACGTCGTCGATGCCTCCACAGCTGACGTGTGGGGCGCGGACGATCTAATCAAGGTTGGAATTTTGTGTGACTTTACGCATTTGACTTAATGCAAGTATTTAATACAATTTTAAATTAAGCCCGAGATTAGAAAATTACGTTGACTCTGTAAACGAAAGTCGGATCCGGATTTCGGGGTTACGTGCGACGCATACCCATCTCCTCGAGTCTAGCCGGTCGAGAGGTGTTTTTAACTTACCCATCTCTACATTGGCAACCAGATAGGTAGCTTGGGACGTAATAAAGAAAGAAATAGTCTTGTGCTAAGGCAACTAACGGCTATCTAAGCGCTACTACTTGACCGTGTCAATTCATCTGACACTTCCATACATAATAGTTAGACTTACCTCCATGACTGAAAGTCCAAGGTTCCCGCCCACCAATGTAATACGAAATGCCACTGTAAAGAACACCGCCGTAAAGTCCCAAAGCCGAGTGGAAACTCGGCCTGCAGTTTCGAACAGCTTTCAGTTCCTTCCAAACCCAGCTTGCGCGTATTTTATCCTCGTAACTTTTCGGTTCAACACCGGTGGTGCCTTGCGCCTCACCGCTGATTGCCTCATACACGCTCTCCGCCGCCAACATACCGCTCTTCATCGCGTTGTGAGTGCCTTTAATCTTGGGCACATTGAGGAGACCCGCGGTGTCTCCAACGAAACAACCGCCGGGAAACGTGAGTTTCGGAATGCTTTGGAAACCTCCCTCGCACAGCGCCCTCGCCCCATACGCAATCCGATTTCCACCTTCGAAGACAGGTTGGACGGCTGGGTGATGCTTGAATCTCTGAAATTCCTTGAAAGGACTAATGTAGGGGTTAGAATAGTCGAGTCCAATGACGTATCCCACAGCGATAAGCGGCGTGGCTTCGTTCAAATGGTACAGGAATGACCCCCCGTAGGTGTGACGGTCGAGAGGCCACCCTATACTGTGTTCTACCAAACCAGGTTGATGTTTGGACGGGTCAATTTCCCAAATTTCTTTCAATCCTGTAGTTAACAAAAACCAAAAATTGCTGTTGAAGAAACTATCACGCGTATTACGTACCAATGCCGTACGTTTGTGGTTCTGCATTTTTTCTCAAATTAAACCTCTGTATCAATTGCTTCGTGAGGTGACCGTGGCAACCTTCAGAGAAAATCGTACACTTGGCGTGCAGTTCCATTCCACGTTCGAAATTATCCTTCGGACTTCCGTCTTTGGCAATCCCCACGTCGTTCGTGGCAACACCTTTTACACTACCATCCGGGTGGTACAGGATTTCCGACGCGCCATACCCGGGGTATATTTCGACGCCCATCGCTTCTGCTTGTTCTCCCAACCACTTGACGACGTGCCCCAATCTGACGACGTAATTGCCATGATTAACCACAGGCATACCTTCACAAAAACTATCTTTGTACTGTCATCCTCATTCTATTATAGTGATATGATTTGATGAAACATAAACGACGAGTTTACCTGGTAGGACCGGTATTGGAATTCGAGCGGATTTGGTCAGAAAACTGAGTTTGTCTTTCGTAACGGGGGTATTCAAAGGGGCACCTTTTTCCTTCCAGTCGGGGATGAGTTCGTTGAGAGCGATGGGATCCACGCAAGCACCGGATAGGATGTGGCCGCCAACTTCGGCGGCTTTCTCCACCAAGCACACTCTCAGTTCTTTGCCGTCCTTTTCCGCAAGTTGTTTGGCCCTAATTGCTGCGGACATGCCCGCCGGGCCGCCACCGACGATCAAAATGTCGGTCTGATCTTCGAATCTCTCCATTTTTACATCTACAGAAATACAATAGTCATGATACCCTAGATTACTAAAACCTTTCCAGTAGGTACCTTTCCATCTGGGGTCTTTCTCGCGTGGGTGTATAGTGTAATGGGTGGTAATCTTCGGGAATTCTTGCGTTGCAAAACATCTTGAGAGAATATTAATTCGATTTTCTAAAATTTTTCAGTAAATACAATCACGTGAGGACCCTAATATGGTGACCATAAAAAAAGTTAATGAAATTATTAAACTAAATGATTGTAGAATCGTAATTTATTTCTTGTTTAATATGAAGGTAGAACGGTAAACATGCTTTTTTGCAGAAACATGTTTAACAGTCTTTCAGAAATATTAAAATTCCATATGTTACGGACTGTATATACATATTAAGATTTCAATGTTTGAATGAATTTAAGTTACAAGTTTAAAATTTAAAACCGTTTGTTTTTGCGATCTTGAAGTGGCTTTGAATTATAAAGTTTCTTTTAGTCCTATTATGAAATTGGCCCTTATACGCCAATTAAGACCATCAAGTTGAATGGACACGCTGTATATCATACGAGTATACCTACACATAAACATAAAATAAACTATTTGTAATGTAATACATACTTTAATTAATACTGTACATCAAAGAATGTATGAACTAATTTTATATTGCATTAACAAAATATCCTGCATTATAATTATGAAACCTATTATTAGCATCGCAATAAGTGAACTTTGCCTCAGCATTCGTTACCGCTTAAAGTTCACATTTGGTTTTCGACCATTTTTTTTTCCTTCAATTTAGTAAATCCGTTATTTGTTACTTTATTTGTTCAATCCGTAACTAATACCTTGCTTAATTTATTTATTGGTGAAATAATTAAGAAATATAATAATAAAAATTCTATTTAAAGTTTAAACACGCCCGTAATAACAACAAGTAAGGAGTATGATTTCTCGACTGCAAAGGTACAAAATAAATTATGGACGTAAATTATTTTATTTCTATTAATAAATGTTAATAACTATTTCCACTTACGGTTCCTAAGGACTCTGTAAACACTGAACGCCATATCTTTCGTAATAAATCTGAAGTTAGCTGCGGCCATCAAACGTGGACCTAGAACAGCTGTTTGCTTAACTATTTACGTGTGTGTGTATACAGGGTGACTGACAATATGTATATGTATCTATACAGGGCGACTGACAATTGTTCAGCAAAAAAAAAACGGGTAAGAATAAACGTTATACAATACAGGAAAAATGTTATAAAAAATTCTACGGAACAATTTATAATTAATAAAAAATTGCTACCTACCTGTGACGATAAGCAGAAGTTTATACATCGGAGCGGAATATTCCGGTGTTGCCAGCTAACTTCAGTGGGACGGGGGGGTTCAAATCCAAACCGCGAAGGCCAATACAAAATAGGCGCCACTTAATTTTTTTTTGAACGGGAACAGTGAAAAATTAAGAAAACACGTTACGTCCAAAACACGAACATTTTATTTAACACAAATAATTTTCTTCGTTTACAAGAAAAATAAGCGATTACTCAGCAAGTATACATGAATACAACCGACACAGGAAAGAACCACAAAACAATACAAAACAAAACGAATCCTACATCTTCGAGTTCGAACTCCGCATAAATCTAATTAAACTAATATGAAAACAAGATTCTTTACATATCCTAATGCCGATGACGACGTCATTCAAGTCGTTACAAGAGTATACGCAAAATCTCGTGCACAATCGCGGCTACTTTGAAAACACCGTACGCATATTGCTACTGATAATAATAATTAAATAGATCCGACCTGTTACACAGCATCAAATGTCCGTCGACGATAGCAGAGGTGGTCGGCAATCACGCACTTCCGTGGATGGCCAGCCTTCCGGTCATCGTAGCAAGGTTACGGCCCAGACGCGATGGCGGAGGAAAGAATACTCAACGGCGTAAAGCAGCGAGTCCACAAATGATCCGGGACCACGAACGTCGATTAACGCCAAAATAACTAATGTTAGAAACAACTTCCACTAAAGCCTATAAACGAAAAAAAGAAAAGCGAACGTAAGGGCCAAATCGAGAGAAACAATTCGTAACAACTCACCCAGGGTTATCACCTAGGCTGCCACAAGTCGCAAAGGGATGCGGCTTTCTCGTCCCCCCTAATGGATCAATCAAATTCGGCGAATAGCCGTTCACATGCACTTTCACCCCCTTCGGTGAAACGGGCACACAACCAAACAGTTAACAAAAGAACGTGTGATCCACGAGACGATCGAAATCTTAATGAAACGGCGGCATACTTCTCGATCGGCGGAAAAGAAAAGAACATCAACGAGAGAGACACAATCAATTTTACCACTGGCGGAACCGCTTGACAACAGTGAGGACCAATCGCCGGAAAGGGCAAAGATCACGAATAATACGCGTCGTGAAGTAGAACTTCGTTAAAATTTGTCCAACTCCTCACATACGAGCGATTTTGACCCTAAATAAGGATGGGTTACTTATATAAAATGAATTTGCTTATTTAGTTGAGGGTTCTGTTAATGGTAATATGTTAGAACGAAGTTTTGCGGAAACTACGCCGGCGAATTACGATGCATTCCTACTCCGAACGCAAGATGTAGAACGACGCGTTCCAAAAATAATCCGGAACGTCGGACTGTGCATATACAGGGGGTGTTTAGAACACAAATGAAAAATGAACGGTCGCAATGCATATACATGGTGTGTTTAGAACACAAATGGAAAATGAACTGTAACAAATTTGTCCTAAAAGCGTGCTAGGGCATTGCGTACGAAATATGCCACATTTTATAAATGCAGCGGTAAACTGCAGTATAACATCTTATGATTATTTTATTGCACGTGACCTTGAACCACATCTGAATTTAGTTTTATTACATGTTTAACAGCTAGGAATGAAAGTCTGAGTTTACATTTACACGTAATAAATAAATGGTGTTTAAATGAAATGACAAAGATCGAAAAAGGCATGTCTTAAGAATTTAATTCGTAAATAAGTTTACAGCTTATCGCTCAGCCATTTTACCTTTTCTCTACAAACTAGCTTATAACAGATTTGCGTTATAAACTGACAGATAGATTTTGGCGTTGTTAAAATTTAATTTCTGTCGTACTGTCCTGTGAAATGGTTTTCATGTTAAAGCAGCATGTTGTGTTTAAATCCGATTTTCGTGATGAACAATATCTGAAGAGTCCTCTTTCTTCAAAAGTAAGGTTATATTTCCCTATTGCTCGTGGCACATGCGCATCATATTTTTCCATGGCATGCTAGAGAATTTTTTTTATTTGAAAGCCCTTTAGAAATTGATGTATAATGTAAAATTACTAAAGGAACCATCAGACGATGGCATTTTCAAGGAATCGCCTAAACATAACGGTTTTTTCCGAAAATGTGAAACGCTTTATTATACCTGCAATTCATCGCTGACAATTGGTTTACTTTTCAACCGGCTAGACGGGCGAACCTAGTTCGTCGTTCATGCCCATTGCTGAGATACATTAAACAGCCGAAATTTTTAAATCTAAAATTAATTAAAGTAAAATAAATTATTTGTCGCTTGAAAGGTAACGAAGGAATTTCGAACTCAATCCTAATATAAACACTTCCCAGGTGAGTTAACCCAAACAATCTTACTAAGGGCACTTTTAAGATACGCTAAAATAAAATAAATCTATCATCAGCAAATCTTAGGTCGTGGGAAATAAAAACTTACACCTACGCGCACAGAGGAAGCGGGTCGAAATTGGACCAACTGGTGCCTTAAGGGTATGCAATTTTGGTCACTCCGGTGATCTAAATGCCTATAAGTCGACAAAAGTTGAACGACTAGGCCGCGAGAGGGCACCATCTCCCGAGAGGATTATTAAAGAGGGGAAAGATTTTGAATTTGTAAACCATGGCCCAGAGGAGAAAAAAATTTCAAAAAATTAATTAATGTTCGCCCAGCCTCGATATAAGAATGTTCGGCTAACGATCGTCTTAAACGAACGTCCCCGGTTTTCTCTTCTAAATTTAACCTTCGAATGTTACCTTCGTTACGAGTGCTCGATTGTTTTTTTTAATTTGAAATAAATGCGTGACCCTCTTAACGAATATTACAAATTTAAATTCGGTATCAGTGTGAGTGCCAGAAGCCGAGTCTTCCCCAAAAAGGGATCAGGGAGCCCCACCCCAGAAAAGGGAGACTAATAAGAGATCCCCTTCTGCTGAATTCTACCTCCTCACCATCCTCTTCGGTAGGTGGCTTTGTCAGTTTATATATATTTTTTCTTCTTCTTTGTTTATGTACATATTATGTAATTACACCCTCCGGGGTAATCCAAGTTCGTTAATATACCCTGCCTTAAGCTAGTTCATGATTTTTATTGCTAGTAAGAGTAGACTGCGGATATAATGCGTCCTTGCACAGTTCCAGCCTGGACGGATTATTGGGTTATTAATAGGCCATGTAATTTAATTAAGTATTATAGGGTCCGGAATTACCTTAAACTCCGATGGTGGCAGCGAATTCAGCTACTTGTGTTTTTTTTTCTAAATTTTTCCCAATTTTATTTTAGTTAACGTGCTTAATTAAATTTCTTGCTAAAACTACGCTACCAAAGTAAGAAGGGTTAGAAACGTCATCAACTTTCACCCCAGACACTTCGTACAACGCCTAATGCGATTTTTAACGTCTAATTTGACATTAAGATTAGATAGCTCGGATGGCGGTTGTATACAATGTATTTTTTTTTAAATGCCATAAAGGTTGACCATGAAAATTAAAACTCATGTCGTAGCTTGGCATCAAATACATGCCAAATCTGAAAATTTAAAGTAAATGAATGGAGCTAAGACATGAATTTTCTTTTCCACGGCTACCCCTTATGGCATTTTAAAAAAAAACACATAGTATAACCCATCAAAGGGACTTCAAGCGTAAGTTACAAAAAATGTGGCCGCACAAAAATGTAAAACCTATCGCATTTTTCTTGCATTAATTGACGCGTTTTTTTCCAGCAAACGTAAATACATAACTGCAAACTTAGAGCTGATTGTAAAAGCTTTCGCTCGTGCTATGCGTACAATTTTTGGGAAAAAAAACACGTAAGTAAATTAATGTCACAGAACAGTTTTTAATTAATTACAAAATTTATCCAAAAAGTAGGTTGCACCCTGTGGTAGGCTAAAGCGATAAATTAACTATAAGAGTATCATAAACGTTTAATATTTATGCAAAGAATAAAGCTTGTAAAACTTGACCCCAACACATGATAGAGGTGTTAACCAGTTGATGAAGAAGCAATGCGTTACTCGTACGAATAAGCGATGAAATTGATTAAAATCGCTTAGGGGAGAGTGGGGTAATCACGGACGGCAGGTAATGGCGGACACGCCAGTTTAGCTGTGTTAGAAAAGGATTTTAGATATTCCCAATGACGCAATTGCGGGTCGAGCCCGAACATAGTGCCGAACAGTGAGTGCTGAAGTGAAGGCGCACTCGCTGTACAAGACATTATATTAACTTGATTTTTTTTTCAAGTAAAATTGAATAGGTGTAAAAATAATTAACATATTCCGCCGTTACTTTGTGATATTCCATTATAACAAAAACACAGAAATCCGGTATCCTTTAAGTGAATTAACGTCTAACTTCAAATGTAATATATGTGCCTATGAAGACTGCACGAGTGGTGCTAGCGCATCAAGGGGATTTCTCTGTACCCCATGCGCTGTGGGGTAATCCCGGATCACTGTTTGTTTTTTTTTATTAGAATTTGATTTTATTTTGAAAATTTGTCTATGTTGATTATAGGAACTTAAGATTGATTAGTTTACGTAAACTTTCAGTAATAAGTAACATTCGTAACTTAATCTGGTTTTGTTTTATTTCAGTTCTCCCTTAAGTGTTCGCAATTACCCCACTCTCCCCTATGTTATTTCAAAGTCGGAAAAATAAAACGAGTAAAACGGGGCACAATTTAACAACGTGCGCTAAAAACATAGGTTAGAGAATTGCAAATGCGTCTTGAATTTTGTTACACTTTGAATAACGGGTTTTCGTTTATTTCTGTATCCCAACGTGATGTATGATGTACACAACTAAGTATTTAACAGTTGACGAAAATCAGAACCTTGGTAACTACAATTAGTGTTTCCGCCGGTCTGCCAATAGCATGTATTGTTGGTTGCCTAACTATCAGGCAGAACTTGGTCACATGGAGTACAAATTTGAAAGCGGTGTAGATTGGTGTTAATAATTTGTCATTGATTTATTTTGTCTGCTCCTCTTTTTTAATCAGAGGAGCATCGTTGTTTTGAAACTAATTTTTCATTAATTTTATTTGTCGAACATAAAAGTACATTTTTCCCATACTCTCGGATATCGCTTCTTTTCTGTTGAACGATTGTCAGTCACCCTGTATATAAGACGATCTTTTTGAAAACAATATTCTTTCAAAACAATGAAATTTTATCATAAAACGTATATTACCTAATTCTTGGTACACATAGATAATTTTTTCGACTCCAAAATTTGCAGAATAATTCACGAAAACGTACGTAATGCACGAGTCTTTTTTTAATAAACATAACATTGAGACGAACAGATAATAAATTTAATATAATTTTGCTTAATTCCAAAAGTCGCATTAACCATTTTAATTTTTCTTCTTTCATTTGTAATTTTCTTTCCATTAATTATTTTCTTGGCTACGGTTCGGTTTACTTCCATCCAGCTAAGGGAAAGATTTATCTTCAAGTCCCTACAATTTTATGTTACAAGACAATGAAGGGTAATGGTAATGAACCACTACATTCTAGATTACCTAATAGTATACTTGTAATCCTAAAGTAAATGTAAAAAAAAAACCAGTAATTTTAATAAAACTTTATTGGAAAAGTTTAGAGTTTAAATTATGCCAACGCTACCGCCGCCGGTGGTGGTATATCAGGTTTTATAGGTTTGATGTCACTAGAAGGGAACTGCGGCAGAATTTCTTCCTTTGGTTCCACGACAGAAACGTTATCAGGTAATGGACGCTTCGGTCCAATCTTACCATTGGGATCCCATGGCAACATTATTTTCACCTATTACACAAAATTAGTAAATTAAAAAAAAACATAAAATACAATCAAGTTTGTTCTGCACTTTTCTAACACTTTTTGCACTAACCGCTTCCGAGAGAGTGAGATGTATATAATATAATGTAAGTAGGAGTGAGAACAATACAATGAAGGAGTTAAAAGTGTAGAACAAACGAACAAGATCGTAGATATAGAGCGACTTGAAGTTGTTAGAATACACTTGCTCTGCATCAAATAATTGTGTGTCTTTTCCTAAGTAAAAGATCCCACGTGAAACAAAAAAATATTTTCAATTATTACCTTAATTCCTAAGACACCTTGTCTTAGGAGCACATGGCGAGTGGCTGTGTCAACATAGTCATTGCAGGGATCTCCAGAATGTATCATCAGACCATCCACGAACTTCATGGACTTGGCTCGTTGACCACGGAGTTTACCGGAAACAACTACTTCACATCCTAAGAAATAAATAGCGATATGTAAGTCACATTTCAAGAGATTTTAAATGCATCAATGCCACAATGATTATTAATATTAAAGATGTATTTTGACGACTTTGTATATTGTTAAACAAATAAATGTGATTATTATTATTATTAATAACTGATCGTAAGTTATCGACTATCTACCGGTCTACAACAACGATAGATAGCTAAACTCTATCTCGGTGGAAGAGCGGTTTTTCACACCCTCGGGGCGAAAGGGAATCCGGTTCCTACTCCGGAACCGCCAATACGTCGAGCACTCGCAAGAGAGTTCCGTCTTATTGCCGTTGGTTCAGGAAGTAGTTTAAAAAGAATAAAGCTTGTAAAACTTGACCTTCCATAGAAGACGTGTTAAACAGCACAGCACTCCTTGGGATGTGCGGCGCACGACCTCGGGTCGATTACGAATGCTGTTTGTGCTGAGTGTAGACCCCAACCCCCATGGTCTGTTGTTCGTATTTTTTTAAAATTACGTTTAAATGTCATCAAACACATTCAACTGTCTTTTGCTTGCTCGAATTAATTGCTTATATATCAAAAATAAATCGACCTATCAGTAATTAGTATCGTCATTCTAATTTAAAAAAAAATACCCTGCACGTCAAAGTTTCAGTGATGAGTGATGATGATACATAAATAACTAAAAATGTAGACATAAATTTTTATTAATATAATTAATATTATATCTGATGACAAAATTTGAATACTTATAAATTCAACAATATCGTAATTAAAAAAAAAAAAAAATTAAACACTAATAATAATATTCAAATTTACAGCATCTTTTTACAATAAAATTTGCAGAGAAATTTTAAATAAATAATCTATAAATACACTTCGGAAATTATTAACTTTAGAAACAAGACGTGTATTTAGATCATAAAGTTTCTATTATGTTTTTGCAGGTTTCGTTCAGGGGGTTTCCCTCGAGATAATTAACGACAGTCCTAATTTTCCTCAACACCTTATCAGGTACGCACGTTAACAGATTGAAATTTAACTTCAACCAGTCTATTTGTTCCACGGGATCCAATAAATCCTCCGGAATTTCGCGCAGCTGATTTCTTCCCAAAAACAGCCATCCAACGGTCTCCAGGCCTTCCAAAGCGGACGGATCGATGAACTCAATTTTGTTATTCGTCAAGAAAATATTAGTCGTTACATTTCTACCGTTCACGAAATGTAGCCCCTTAATATTCTGGAACGCTCTCGATGGTATCCTTAGCAGAAGATTGTTTTGAAAAGACAGGGTGTTAATTTCTGGACAGTTTTTAAACCAGTATTTATTCCAGTGGATAATCTGGTTGTAGTCGAGATTAACGATTGTAAGTTTAGTCATGTTATCAAAAGCACCTTCTTCGATTACGGATATGTTGTTATTCATCAGGTTTAACTCGTTCACTGGTAAATTATTGAAAACGCCCTGTTGTATTCTTTGGATTCCGTTGTGTTTAAACCGTAAAAGTCGTAAATTGGACAGGTTTTGGAAAGCACCAGGTTCAATTTGCAACACGTTACTGCTATCTAAAATTAAATCGGCTAGATTGTGCAAGTCTTTCACAGCTCCTTTGTACAAGATCGGCACCGTTTGGTTTATTACTTGTATGTACGAAACTTTCTCCATTGGGCCCACCGGTTCTAGACATCCTGATATCGTATCGATTCCTCGGACACCAAGGACGGTAACCGAAACATTCACGAAAGTAACTTTATCACAACAGGCACTCGTACTTACAAGGAATACAACAATTACGACGCATCTAGTTAAAAACATTTTCACGATTTCTGCCACTAATTTTTAATGAATCATTAACGATGTATGAAACTATTTTTTAATTTTTAACGTCACTTCATTCTGCTAGGGGTTACTTGCGATGATAAGGCGTGACCTTACGATCGTCCACAACAAATGAAACTCTATTAATTTATCAATGGAACGACGTCACTCTTCATTCAAAGAAAGCCACATTTAAACGTGCGTCTTTATTCGAACCGAATGCAACAATATTAACTGATCTGACTTATTAAGTAAGTACGCTTTTTGCATTTCACATCGGCCATTTTTTTCCCATTAACGATCTCCAAAGAAATCACGTACGCTCTGTGACTTCATGGCCAATTTTCAGTGAATGATCTCATTTTATTCAGAAAACATAACACTTGATAACCTTAAATATTTTAAATATGGCGTTATATTATTTTGATACGCGTAAATATAAATATGACATAGTTAATTATAGTTTATGAATTATTATGAAGATAATGAAGTCAATCCCCCGGATTTGTTTGTTACAATTGGCGTTTCAATTTTGCGCACATAAAATAGATAATAGGAAATCAGCTAAAAGTGGTTACACACTTAACTGAAACATATTAAATCGTAAACATTTTCGTTGAGATTTTATTTGGGAATCTTGATCTTGCAATACCAAATTTTCTATTTCTTCAGCTCGTGCAGCACATGTACTTCTAAATGTCACAGCCTAGCTTTTAATAATTGGCTTGACATCGACTCTCTTTTATTTCATGGCTAGGTGGTAGAAAACATAAAAATACGCCCTCGTATATTGTCTGTAAACCGTTTTGTCATACATAGCAATCCACGTAATTCATTTAAAATTTTTAAAATATGAGATCAGACGCGACGCACATAGCTACTGGACATGGGGGAAGAACAAGAATTTTTAAAGATCTGCATAAGAAATACAAAAACATCAAGAACTATAATTAACATTATAGCTCTGTTCCAACCACGCTTTCTGACCGTTCAAGAAACCGTCATAATCAGTTGCCCACCGAAATAATGATCGATGATGATAACTTTGTCGAGTGTAAAACTTTGATGAGTGCATGCTTGTGACGGTTTCGAAACGGTCACAAAGCGTGCTTGGAACAGACCTTATATGAACTCTGCCAGAAAAAATTGAAAATGCCAAAAAAGGAATTTGTTCGCCCACTGCTTTTTAAGAAGATATATTCTAGATTAGGGATGCTCAAAACAGTTAAATGAATCGATTCAATTGAATCGATTGTGTGGAATCGATTCAGATGAATCGATTCAATTTAAACACGTAGAATCGATTCGATTCAATACATATATTACCAATTTCTATTCTTGAAATTAAAACTTATGTCACAGCATCATATTTTATGATTCCACTGCAGTGTTTACAACGAAGAGATTCGCTGTTATCAGTAATAAAATGCTTCCACTCTTCACTTGTTTTAGGAGGCATTGTTCTACACTCACCCTCAAATACAAAATACGTATTTACCTACTGTTCAAGTATGCAGCGCAAACTTTTGCTCGTTAATGGCCAAAGAAATTTCTGTAATCTGAAATGTTCGGTTTTATGCCGCGCACTTTCCCTACCCACAATTTTATCATTTTGAGTTATTGGCTGCCAGTAACATATAGATGGCGCGATGATAAGAAATTGGTTGTATGTCCACACCTTTCCGATTCGATTCTTGAATCGATTCACACCAAATTGAATCGATTCGATTCTTTCGATGCATCGCTTGCGAAGAATCGATTCAACTATAAATCGATTCGATTCTGAACATCCATACTCTAGATGCCAAGTGGATTTAATTGACAAACAGAGTCAACCAGACTCTGATTATAAATTTATTCTTGCGTATCAAGACCATCTTACCAATTTCGTACAGTTGCGCCCTTTGAAAAACAAACGAGCAGAAGAAGTGGCTCATACACTTCTGGATATTTTTACAATTTTAGGAGTACCAACCAACTTTGTACAATGTGGAACGATTTGAAGACGGCTCATCGCAAGCCGAGGCACAGGGTTCCGTGGAACGCGCAAATCAGGATATAGAAAACATGCTAACAACTTGGATAGAAGCAAACCAAACTTCGCGGTGGTCTGAAGGTCAGAGGTTTGTCCAATTTATAAAGAACAGAGCTCACCATGAAGGTGTTAAGTGTAGTCCATACGAGGCCATTTTTGGTGTTACAGCAAAAGTTGGTCTTGCGACCTCATCACTTTCAATGGATGCTGTTGTAAACTTGAAAACTGAGGAAGAACTTGAGGCTTTAATTGACACGACAAATGATTCAGTAAGAGCAACACATGAAGACAACCAGGGAGAAAGAACGGAGCAGGATGAAGAGTTGAAGCAATTAGAAGACATACATAATATCATCTTTAGCTACTTCAGAAGGGACTTCATCGGAGGATGCCATTTGTGATAAAATCATTTCTATTGAGAGAAAGAGAGAAGAAGTCAAAACTGCTTTGGAGTGTCAGGCAAGGAAAATGAAACAAATGTCTGAAAGTTCCAAAAGGCCAGGTGGGAGACACCGTAAAAATTCGAGTTCCTCAGTTCGACAGAGGAAAACAGAAACATTATTGGAATAATTGAGAAGGTGGATGTTTGGCACAAAAATATTCCAACGACCAATTTAACATTTGTGAAGAGAGCTTCATATCGAAAGAGAATGTTCCTAGCATAAGTGTCTCTTCGTGAATGTGCAAAGAAATCATCCATTACAGGCGGCCAAGGATTCAAGAGATGCAATTGCAAAGGCAAATGTGTTTTAACAAAATGCAGCTGCAAGAAGAGTGGAATTTTATGCAATTCGAAATGTCATGACAGTTTGTCTTGTTCCAACAAGTGATCAGTCCGTTCTGTGTACATAATTAACTTACTGTACAGTGTTACTCTAAAATTTCTTTCTTCTATATTATAACAAGATAGAAAATTACCAAATAAAAAACATTAGGGATGTGCTATTTGCACATTATTTGTAATAATAGCGCTATTCAAATTTACCCAGACTTTATGACCCTTAAGACTTTAGCATATAATTAATTTACTTTTTAACTTCACGGTATAATTGTTAAACCAACAAACATTATTAGCTTTGTTTTCCGCAAACTATTCTTGAATCGTTTTTTAATATTTCTAATGTGTTAGAAATCGTACGTGGAAAACAAAAATGCCGAATTTTGTTTAAATTTTAAGTTTTTCAGGCTAGAATCCATTCCGGATAAGTTTGGGATTTGCTCCGCGAACAAAGATATTGCTTCTATGATAGATAAGAAATTCAATTACTACCGCAGACGAATCAGAAGAAAGGACAAACAGTTCTTTGAGTACTGATGCAAGCATATGTAATAGTGAAACTCCAACAAGATGGAAACGTTTAGATATATTCTACAAGGAACAATTAGAAATTGAAACAATGAAAGTAGAAGAAATAAAGAAAATAACAGAACAACTAGAAGAAAGCAACAACGTGCAACTATGTTTATTTCAAAACTATTTAGAGAGAAAACAGAATGAATAAAAAAATGGTTAGAAATGGTTTTGTAAGTACACTTGATTCCAGAAAAATCTAGTACACATAAAAAAAAATCGAAGTGCGAAATTTTACAATTTTTTGACAATTTACCCGAATTCTGAAATCTTATTTTCCAAACAGGTTGAAGTATAAAACCTATATGCTTAAGGTGTAAAAATCCTATATACAATTTCACTTTAACACAACAGGAAAACTAACTGTTGCATTTATACAGCAAGAGTCCAACACTAAAAAAAAAAAGACATGACAACGAACTTACCTTTTGCTCCAGATTCCATAATAAATCTGAGAACACCATAACAGGCCCGACGTACGGCTAAACCTCCTATTAACTTGTATCTCAAAGATTCTGCCTGTGCAATGGCGCACAGCCCTCGCGTAGCCACTTTCTCGGCGTACAACTCTACCGAATGCTCTGGGAAGTTGAATCTCTTCTGCACCACAGAGGTGAGCTCGCGAATACGACGGCCCTTCTCGCCTAACACGTTTTGGGTGCGAGTTGCCATTATAATGATTTCAGTTCGAGTCGGTGTGACTCGAACCTCCACTCCTGAATAGCCATCTTCTGCCAGTTCACGTGTCAGGAATTCGTTCAGTTCGGCTTTGAAAACGCCATCTCCTACAAACTGAAACAGACACGAGTCAATTCACGTTTGTTATAACCTCAAGATTTGCTGTCACATATAAATCGGGGCCATCCTTGAAGTGTTTGGGACTTATTCGCAGATTATAATAAACATGTGTAGCCTAATGTGGTCAATTTCATTTCAGCAATTATATTTTTTATTAATAATTTCTATATAAGTAAAAACTTTAATATTTACCTTTCGCTTTTTAGAAATGGACGCCGCCATTTTTGTAGTTTTGCATTGAAGAGAATTGAAGAGGTTATTTTCGGGATAACCAATCTTGTCACCAGTGTCGCCAACCGCTTGGAGTGAAATATCGCTAAAATCAGAAACAAAAGTCCCTGATTTTGCTATCAAAACTTAAAAAGTCGCTACTTAAATTATTGCTACTTTAGTAACTTAAAAAATAAATAAGTTTTAACAATTTCTTTAAAGATAAAAGTATATTTGTGGCTAAATATTGATATTTATAAATTATAAAATACAAATTGAAAATAATTCATAATAACAAATTCCGCTTTCCTAATTTTATGTTGAGTTCGGAAATTCACGCGGTGCAAGCTCGCAGTGAAAAGTAGAGTGAGAACGCAGCTGTTTTGATATACATAAAAGTGAGACAAAAGTGCTCATTGTGAACGTACCACAATTTTGATTTGGAGCATATTCTTTTTTTCAACGCAAATTTGTGATTGTCATTGGCAGTGACGTCATCTACTGATGGAGACTACGAACAAAAGAACGCTTTGCGTTCAACTGAAATTCTCTTGGAAATTCTTTCTAACCTCAAAAAAGTAGATATTTTATTTACATCCTTAAAATCATTGGTTGCAGACCATTCTAATAATTCTGTAGACACAAAATACATTTTAGTGTTACAATAGTAACGTCACACACGCAACTGGTTCAAAATTATTGACTTCTTTTACTTTTCTGCAAAAAATAAAGATAATTAAATAATAATAATAAAAATAAAGACACTTGAAAGAATTTCTTTCAATTTCGAAAACATTTGTTAGATCCGCAAAATAAATGATGTTCCCTAAAGTAAATAAACTTTCAAATGTATACCATTTCCCGCCAGACCGAACTTTCAAACATCTTATGATATCATTTACATTGGCCAATGTAAATGGTATCATAAGAAAGTACACGTCAAACTTTTGTGTTACTAATTCGTGCTGGCACGAAATTGAATGTAAATGTAGCTTAAATGTAGCCTTAGGAATTGCAAGTTCAAACGTCAAATTAACAACTGTCATGACGATGATGGTTCACAATGAAATTTTCATGGCCAACTTCGACGCCAGATTAAAAAAAAAACACTGTTTACGTTTTGTTGATTTATTCGACGTAACCTGACAGCGACAAGATCTAGGTTATGTGAATAAAAATTATTGTCTTAATGACTAAAATGTCAAATGACGCTTGTAAATCGACGGCTGTCAGTATCAAGTCAACAACCGGAAGTTACTCCAGTTGTACCATTTAGAAATAAATTTCAGCACTGCCAACTCGAACAGTGATTCTTGACCACTTTGTAGATTCAGTACAATTTAAAAGGATTTATTGCAAAAGTGATTTCAGAAAATAATCTAGTACCTACACATTTGTTTTTGGTCCCAGTGTCACTTAGAATATGTGATTAGCTGCTAAATAAAGATAAACTATGAAAAAAATTCCAACTTAGGAACTTTTGACAGCTAATAGGTATTTGGCAGCTGATGGTGTTGCTACTAAGGAAGGAGTTAACTAAGTGACAGTTTTGACATTTGACATTGGAGGAGATATGCTTCGCTATCGCGCTATTCTCATCTTTCTTTTCAACACCTTTAAAGAGTAGTTAAGTTATTCAAGAGAAGGCACTCTGTGTCAAGTCGTTTGATCTTTTCCGAGTAGTTTTTATGACCTTGTGACAGTTGTCCCTTTGAATTAGTGTAGCGACACACGTATGGCGTACAGTTTTCACCAATCAGATTATTTGCCCATTGTCGCTCTCACATCTAACTTTTGTCCAGAAACACTCGATAATGGACGAAAGGACATTTAAATTGTTGTAATTTTTTTTTTCTAATTTTTGTTTGTTCGAGTGTTTTCTCGTGTATAAATTAACTACTCTTTGACCTCTAGAAAATGAACAGGTTAGTGATTATGATTAGTGACACTAGTAATGCCAATGTCAATGTTACTACTAATGAAGCTCAGTTACGTAATCATATTTTTACTTGCAAAGATATAAAGACTGACAAGAATTGTTATTTTGTTAGATGTTTGAATATAATAATAATAATAATATATAAATGTTTTATGTTTGTTTCAGCATTCGTTTCATAATAAATAGCAGTAATTAATTAATTTAATAATTAGTACCTTTTTGTCAAAAATTTAGTGCTTTTCTTAATCGAATGTTAGTACAGTTTTTAATAGTGTTGCAGCAACACTGATCGTGAGGTTATAGTGGCTGAGTTCGGCATAACGCGCGGGGCACGCTTTGAACAGAAGTGTGAGAGAGAACGAATGCGTTTCAGTGCATGTATATAATAGCGTTTTCGATTCACGTGCACCGGTTGCACTCAGTGTATTTACATCTTCTTTTAACCTCGTGTAATAACACGAGATGAAGATACTCTGAGTGCGCACTAAAGTGGTCAATCGAAAACGCTATAAGACTGAGAAAAACGAATACTCCGCGTGCTCGGAGCGTTATGTCGAATGCACCCTTATTATTCTTTTTGCATTTTTGTCGCACTCTTGCTTGTATTTTGTATTAAAACTTATTTGCTCTCACTTTTTAGAGTGTAAAAAGAGTAAATAGAGTGAATTTGTAGATTGTATGAAACAAAACGGCAAATGTGACAGTTATACTCGAGTAACACTACTGTGTAAATTATTGTACTGTGCACTGTGGTGAGGTTAAAAGATTGGAAAACCTCCAAAATTTCATCAACTTCTGAATCGATTGTGATTCCCAATGCGCAACTTCGAATTTTCAGGAAGAAAATAAATCAATCGATTAAATCTAAAAACCCTAATATGAATTGGCTGCAATGCAAAGGAATTGTCATTTGTCAAAAATGTCAAACATAAACAATTTGTCAGGTGTAAACATAGATAGATGAGAAGATAATTTTTAAATCCTTCACAGAAAATGAACATTACACCAGCAATTGACTTCGAGAAATTGTCAGCTAACTTATCTGCGGAGGAATTCCAAGAAAAGTTATGCGTTTGGCTGCAAAACAAAGGTCTATTATGCGAACTGAGAAATTATTTTCGCACGAACATGATCACCGTGTTCAGTAAAACGGCGTCGGGGGGTTGTATCACGAAAGATGTGAAACCCATAACTCCAAAATTATACGTAGTACATTTACTGATAGCAGAGTTCTTAGCTCTTGCTGAATGTCATTATTCTTTAAGTGTATTTTGTGCAGAGGCGTCCGTTGTAAACATATTTCCAAGTATTAAAGAAGATAGTATTGGGAACTTTCGATTTGAACCCGGCAGATTCTCAAAAGCCCAAGTGCATGATGTTCTTGAAACTCTAGGCATACTGGAAGACTCTGAGCTTTGTAATCTCATTTATTGCACGTATTACAATTCAACCGATTCATTATTGATGTGTATACTGACTGCAAGATGTTCGACGAAGCTCGTCGTACCACAAATGGAAGTTTGTAAAGATTCTGATGACGGCTGCGCATTTACAATTGAAAATATTGATAAGCTGTTAAGGAAAAATAATCTTTCCTACGAATCTCAATTGCAAATTAAACATTACATCAAGCAAATGCACGAGAAGCAAAAGGAAAAAGGTTTGCTTGCTGAAAAAAATTTGAAGCAGAAATATAAAAATGAAATAGCCAAGTATAAGCAGAAAGTAAAAAATATGCAAAGTTCATTCAATGAGGAGAGAGTGCAACTGGAAAGGACCGTTTTCGAACTTGAACTACTGTTAGGAATTTGTGGCCCGGAACAATACAAAAGAGAAAAACAATTTTCCGGTGAACAAGATCGAGATGTGGAAAACTTAATAGCTTTTCAGCCACGTAAAAGTGGTAAAAACTCTGACGTAAATCTTGATGCAACAAAGAAGTTGGCCTTAACGACTCAGGATGTTGAAAATATTCAAATGAAATTGTTATTGAAACAGTTACAGAGTGAAAACAAAAAGCTGTGCAATCAGAACTCAAACTGTATGAAACGATTGGAACATTTAAGTAACAAAGTTGACGTGTTACTTTGTAATTTGAAAGATCTATGCGATAATGAAAGCAAGTTTCATTCCCGAATTAGTACAGGCAAGTAATTGTATTATTTAATTTATTATTTGTGACAATTCCCTGTTTCAGATGTACAATCATGTAAAAATAAGACTGACAATCAAATTTCAAGACATACTTTCAAGCAAGCAGATCTTGATGAAGTTGTACAAGAAGCACAGTACAAACTCAAAGTGCTTGAGCTAGAATGTGATAGCATCACAAATTTCAAATATGTTAAACATAGGCCTAACATAGTGACTTCATAACATCGATAGATCGATGTAGTTTTAAAAGGATTATAAAATGTGTATATTTTGTTAAGAAAGTACAATGTTAATTTTTAGGTTCTATGTTCAGTATTATCAAGGTTAAGTATTGCAAAGATCAAGTGTAAATAAAATGTACAAAATAGAAAAGAAAAGAATGATTCTCACATGTATGTTAAAATTGAATTTGTTTAAAACTAAATACATATTCGAGTTATTTAAATAAATGTGGTCAATTTTTTCATTTGATTCTATGTCGAAGATAAAAAATACTTTTCCAAAGCGAATGTGAATTACGGGTAATTATTTTGTAATTTTTTTATCATCCATGATTGGGACAAATTTTGTTGAGTGTAAAACGGTGTCATTAAGTCATTATTTTCTTGGTAAATTTAAATCTTGAGGCATTTCATTTGGATCTTTTATTACATTCGAATTCATTTTGTAGGATTGAGTCATCTTTTTTTTAATCACGTGCAGGAGTGCGTTCAGAATCTTTACCTCCGAGAGCGTCTTGGGCGTGTAATCGCGTCTTTCTCACTCACGACTTTTAACATATTTTTCGTCTCGCTCAAGCGTTTGAAAACGACTTGTGTTTACGTTATTTCCATGACAACGGGCGCACTCTAAGTGCTCTACTTATAAGTGGGATGTGAAAAGTGCGTCCAAATAAACACACAAAAAAAAAGAACCCTAAAACAAAAGAACACGCGTTACACTTTGAACCATGCCCAAATACACGCCATATTTACCTAATCTCGAGCTGCCGGGACTAGGCTTGGACAAGCATTACACAATGCTTACAAATGCAGGAGTGACGATTTGTAAAGCTAGATTCGAAGCTATGCGTTTGTACGGTTGCGTTCGTCAGTCAACGGATGTTCCATTTTTGAAGCGTTCAATGCTATGCGGATAAATTTGACAGTTGGCTTGACGGCGTTTTGTAACATGTTATCATAAAGTCCCGTGATCCCAGTAGGCCTTGGATGTATAAGGGCACGTCTTTTCTTAGAAAATTAAATGACGTTTACAATTTGTATGTGTCACATTAGAATTAGAATTCGACAATATGCTGTCAACGGAAGAAATCTCCGGCAAAAGTTGATCTTGAACCAACTCCTCTGGTCGTCGCGTCGGATAGAATTTGACCATATCAATAAACGCGAGCTCTGATTGGTCAACGTATTACCGGAGACGTATAAACGGATAGCTGCGAACATGGCTTAATATCCGGTGAACAAAGTACGTACCGTTGGAATTTAAAAAATAAATCTACCCAATAAAAAAGTAAAAGTTAATGATTTTCGTATAACATAAATATGAAATAAATTTACCGTAAACATTCATCTCCAGGCGATTTCAGCCAAATGAATTGCAAAGCACAAAAGCAGCCACAACAGCGGCACTAACGTGCACACCCTACAAGGACTGGCTACGTGCAAGCGTTTTCAGCGCATGTAATAGCGTTTTCGATTCACTTGCACCGGTTGCACTCAGTGTATTTGCATCTTCTTTCAACCTCATGCGCAATAACATGAGACGAAGATACTCTGAGTAAGCACTAGTGCGATCAATCGAAAACGCTATAAGATATCAAGAGGGGGGTTGATAGAAGAACAGAAGCAACTCACTTCAGCACAGAGAGAGATGGCAACAATTCCGTATTGCGTATTGCAGGCCATCGTTTAATCGACGTACAAATGAAACGCGCATGGGCGAACTGTCGATCTTTTCTTTTCTTTTCATATAAATATTCTGGAAAACAATCGACGTTCATTTGTTTTTTTTTTGTTCATTCTGTTATTGGTATTTCGGCGGAGGTTGTTTCAATATCATTATTTTTCATAAATGCCACACACAAAGACTAAAAATCACTAGAAAGAGTCGCAGGAAATTTATACTATCTTCAACCGTTCTTCTCATTTACTAGATTTTATCCACAGCAAAAAACAAAAAAGATAATCACTGTTGAACTCATCTGAAAAGAAATATATTAAGTGAAGTTCCTAAGACAGCCACAGATTATAATTGATAATGAAGTTGGATGACAATTTTCTTCAATTAATACAGGTTGTATGCAATAAAAATTTGTAATTATAGTTTAAAAATTTTATTCAATATATGTTTAGAAACCCAAAAACATATTGAACACAAAAAAAGTTGTTTTTCACAAAATTTCAAAAACAAGAGCTCACGCTCGTTTTTTTTTTGTCATAAACTATACAAAAAGAAAATATACCATGATGTTACCGAATTAGTAACAACGAAATAATAAGATGTGGCTTGAAGGCAAAATTATTACTATACTAGTCTACCACTCAACAACAACAAAAAGACTTTTAGTTACTAAGAAAAACTTCCGTTTTTATCTTATGCATCTAGCACAGAATTGCTAGGGTATTGACTTTATATTCATTATTACTAAAAAACTGTACCTTATAAATGCATACTTAGTATGCAAGCGAAATATCAGAAATATTAGTTAATGAAATACATAATTTATTTATATATAATATATAACAGAAGGAAACAACAAAAAAAAATTACAATTAACATCACTGTATTCCTCCTTTTTCTTCCTTTTACGTTACAATCAGTACAATAATTTACTCAATAAAAAGTCAAAAAATAAAATATAACCATCGCAATATCATATACAAACAATCAGATTAATAAATTTTTACAAAAAAAAAGAAAGAAATTCCAAAGATTATTATGTGATATAAATTGTGTAAATAATGTTCATCGTTAAGACTAATCAAATCGGCACCTTAGCATTTCATTGCAAGTACAACTCGAAACACTATGTTATTACTAGAAATATGTCAACAATTAGTATTATATGTCGCATCTTCAGTCAATATGTAGTTATTATCCGTGCTGGCAACTGATTCGTTCGGTGGCCGAAAAGCTACTGTTTGTGGAAAACGTTTGTTGCATTGCTTGATATATTCCTCTACTTCCGAATCACATTTTCCGAAATCACCATTTTTTAATGAGTTTAAAACATCTGTACAATTCTGAAAGAGCAGGTAAAAATTACAGACACTTTTATAAATCGTTCATGATTCAGATACGTACTTGAATATTTACATCTATATATTTATTGTCTAAACTGGTAACGAGACGGAGTGCTGTGTTCAAACTCTTTGGGTCAAGGTAGTAAAGCATTTTCGCCCCTTGGAAGGAGGCGTCCAATCGATTTGAGTTCAGTTCGAGAAATTCTTTGTTTAATTGTTTCGCATCTTTTCCTTGAAAAATTATCTCCACTTCCTTCTGCACCACTTCCTGGATCACCGGATCCCAGGTGTCCTTTCGTTCATTTATTACCTCGTAGAAACGTATCAGACACGAGTGCAATTTCGGATGATTTGGATTCAGTTTGAAGGCGCGCTTGATCGATTGCAACATTAGCAAGTCTTTCTCTAAAGTAAATAAACAAGAAGAAAAATGTTTCAATTGATGTTGAATATGAATAATTCAAAAACTTTTCTTTTCAAGGTCAACATATTTGCTTTCCGCTTCAATAAGTTTTTTTTTTTTTTTGGCACCAATTTATTGTACTTTAATGTAACATAAAAATAGAATATGTTTGCAACCCTTCACATGACAGACTGGTAAATTTTTCTGAGAAGGGCTAACTTAATGAACCCTCTCTCTTGCAGTTATTTTATTGCATTTTGTTGAATATGCTGTGCACTCTAATCACAGATAATAGATCTCTTCAGATAGCCAATGACATAGGAACGAACGGACGCTCTAAAAATACTAGTGACATCTATTAGTATACAGGCCGAGTCCAAGAAAACGCCTATGCGAATAGCGTTGTTGTTTATTGTCGTATTTGAACGGTCAAAAAACTCTACAACATACCATACCATCTTCAATACGTTTAAGACAACTGCATGACAGCTATCAACTTTTGTTTTTTAAATGCAATGGTATGATTACTGTAATAAATTTCGAAAGAACTTTTTTTCTGCGTTCAATAATGTGCTGCAGCAAACACTTATTTTCCAAAACAATAGAAAAAAATAAAAATAAATAATTAACATCAAATGACGTAATAAACAGTTGCTGAACAATTAATGATGCCTGTTTTACGGTAAATAGTATAGTATCTATAAGTACTTCCTCACACGATAACTACTGTCAACATTTTTTTTTTGTTTTTGTTGACAATAAAAAAATGTTGACAGTTATCGTCATTTGTTTGCCTATGAGAAACTACTTATAGATACTACACTATTTAATGTAAAACAGGTATCATTTATTGATCACCAACTGTTTATTACGTCACTTTATGTTAATAATTAATTTATTTGTTTTAATTTTTTTCTATCGTTTTGAAAAATAAGTGTTTGTTGCAGCACATCACTGAACGCAGAAAGAAAAGTTCTTTCGAAATTTATTACAGTACTTATACCATTGCATTTAAAAAACAAAAGTTGACAGCTGTCATGCAGCTGTCTTAAATGTATTAAAGACGCAAGATATGGTATTTTGTAGAGTTTCTTCTGCCATTTCATTTGGTTTTTTGACCACTCAAATACGATAATGAACACTCAGCCTGTACAACAAAATTAGAAAACTGAATATTTGTTACAAACCATTTGCTAATTCCGAAGCTCAATTAGCTTATTTACCGCCAGATGTCTTTTTTAAGTAACAAAGAAATAAGTTTAAAGTATGTGCCATACGGTCATAATATGCTGTTAATTCTCTTTCTAAACTTTGCATTGCACCAATTAGTTATAGAATTAATAAGAATATAAGAAGCTCGACGATTCTACGGCGAACGCACAATCAAAAAACAAATGGAAAAACAGAACAAGAGAAGAAACGGTGAAAAGCAGGAACCGAATATTTCCGAAGTTTAAAAATCGTTCAGAGATATCAGTTTGTTGTACTAAAATTTAAAATACATGTCCGTGTTTCTGTTAAACAGAATGGATTCAAAGACGTGTTCTACATGTAATAAAACATTTTCTAAAGCATGTAACTTATACAGACACATGCGGGAAGTACATAATGAATTTGTTGAAATAATTAAACTGCAGGATAAATTTATTTCATGTTCGATATGCCAAGACAATGTATTTAATTACGAGGAATTAGAAGAACACTTGAACACTCAGCATAAGGTAGTTTTGATAAGGGAGTGTCACAAATTCTATTCGCAAGAAGGTAAAAATAATTTTTAATACATAGTATAATTTAATAATGCAGCTCTAACTAGTACTGTGTGATTTTTAAAATTGTGGATAAATGGAGGGCGTGAAGAGGAAAATTTATAGCTTAAATTAACTCATACGTACGTTTTGGTGAACACCACTGCGAAAATATGGTTAATTTATGAATGCCTTTTGAAGTTTTGTAAATATCATTTTGCATAAATCGTATTTGCTAATTTACGCCATACGTTTTACTTTCACGGCCTCCCTTTATCTAAAATTTTTTAAATCATACCCTACTTATGGAATCTAAATACCATGTATGTATTTACCTATAATCGGAATTATAATTTAAGATTTTTATAGAAAACTCAAATTTATGGTGAAAATATGTTTGATGTATGGGATAAAATATTGCTATATGTACAACACTCTCGATATTTTACGTATTTTGCACAATTTTCTTACCAAAATTTATAACAAATGAAAGAATTACATAATTTTTCCGTAATTTTGTTTTAAAAAAATAGGCAATGCATGATTAAAAATACAGAATCCTAAACTATTGTTTTAAAGATACCGTTAAATTTTAACAATTTTTAAATTCTTTTGTAAAATTTGTCAATTTTTATGGTTAATGTACATTTCGACCGGTTTCGATTGTTACATCATCATCAGGTCACTATCGTCAATAAATTTGAAGAACCACATTTGTGGTACTTCAAATTTAATTTTTATGTTCAATATTGCGATCGCTAAATTTATTATAAATAAATTAGAAAGTACTTAAATTTATACAATCATTCATTTACCTAATTATGGACAACGCACATATTTAAATAAATTTGTTAATACTTACAACACACAATGTAAACTTTGCAAGAAAATATTTCTATTGTTCAGGCATATTGTCGATTAGGACTGAAAAGAAATAGGGAATAACAATATTCCTTTGCGAACTGTAAGCAATAATAGCATTGTGTATAAAACATTTTTTCGTATATTCAACAGGAAGAGTGTTATTGAAGAAACCCAGTTAAATGCCACACTCTGTATATAATTTGTACCTAGTCCTATTTTAGGGACAATTTGTAGCTTTTTTTTACTACATTTTTTTTCTCTAATAATAAAGTACGGAAATATTTTAACATCAAGTATAAATAAAATATTTAAAGTAAATACGTAAGCTGAGGAATTAAAATGTGTTTAATAATTAACTTGTAATTGGTTCTTCTTATTTTGTATTTTAAAATGTGCTATAGAAAATTTATTTAAAATTCCCGCCCGAACTTCTGCGACCGAGTCACCCTGTCTCTAGCCGCTCCTGTGAAAAGCGTTCAGATATACGAAAACAGCGCTCTCTACGTAAATTTCGTCGAACTACGATTCTTTTCGGCGCTAATTTTGGAATGGAATTTCCTACTTTCATCACTCGTAGTTCAATAATTCTCCGTCGGGTGAGCATCGGGGATCTTCTCTCGTCTCTTATGTTCTGCATTCTGGGAGGAGAAAAAAGCAACATCGAAGTGCTGTGACGCTATCTATGTAAGGCTTGTAGGACTAGAAACGTAAACAAGAATTTCCGGGGGCAAAGTTTAAAACGTCAAAAATACTTGAAGTTACTGCAAAGTCGATTGTTATTTTTTAAATTCATTTCGCACTTTCAAATTTCTCTTCCTCTCTCTCTCTCTCTTTCGGAGAGAGGACGACGGATTTTAGAAATTGCGATCGCCAGCGCCATCTATGTAAATTTTGTCGAACTACGAGTTCCTTCGTTGCAAAATCTTAAACTTTTCCTCTTCACTTCGTTCCTACTTCCTATTTCCGTTCATTTAATTCTGCGGTTCGCTTTTCTTTGTTATTTTGTGTAATCTTATAATTTATTTTTTTATTTTGTTAGTGTACAGTCGATATATGTTTTATTTATTTTTCACTTTTAAAAATCTCTCTGTGTCTACGACGGACTCTAGAATTTTAGTCACTAAATAAATACAGTACCGCAATCCATATGCTTAATGTGTAAGATAAAGAAACCACGTTTTTGCATTAAAATGGCGGACTTTCCACTTTCGTCGATGACAGTGACCACTTTCGTCTACTTTAGAGACCACTTTCGTCATTTTAGTGACCACTTTCGTCAATTCAGTGACCACTTTCGTCAATTCATTTACCACTTCCGTGAATTCAGTAACTACTTTCGTCAACTCCCGTTACCACTTTCGTCAACTCTAGTGACCATTTTCGATTACACTCTCTAAATAAATATAGTACCGCAATCCAAATGCTTAATGTGTAAGATAAAGAAAACGTTTCTGCACTAAAATGGCCGTCTTTTCTAGTTATTTTCTTTCCGGCAAGTTTTAAACGGCCGACTTTTCAAGTTATTTTCTTTCCGGCAAATTTAAATTGCCGACTTTTCTAGTGATCTTCTTTCTGGTAAGTTTAATCAAATTTAACGCCTGTCAAATAAAAGTTTCAAATGCCCGAGTGTGTCGTTGTTAGGATTAGATGTTAAATTTCCCGCCAATATTTTGCATTAAAACGGCGGCTGATTGCGGTACTGTAATTATTTAGTGACGTTCATTTAATTCTGTGATTGTCTTTGTTTGTTTGCTCTTTCGTGTAGTCTTATCATTTACTTTTTTTATCTTGTTACTGTAAAGTCGATATATTTTTTTTACTTCATTCTTCACTTTCAAATTTTTCTCTCTCTGTCTGTCTACAACGGACTGTAGAAATTGCAATCGCCAAACGTTTCCCCTTTACTTCATGCCTACTTCAATCATTCTCCGCCAGGTGAGTATTGGCGATCAAAACAAAACCAAAAGAAGCTCGACGATTCTACGGCGAACGGTTAAAAAATAATCAAAAGACAGAACAAAGGAGCAAAAGAGGAAACGGTGAAGAGCGTCCAGAAATACGAAAACAGCGCCTTCTACATAAATTTCGTCGAACTACGATTCTTTTCGGCGCTAACTTTGAAATGAACTTTTCCTTCTCCTCACTTCTTTCGTATTTCAATAGAATTATTGGGCTGAGCATCGGGGATCTCTTGTTTTTTTCGTTCTGCATTTTGAGAGGGGAGAAAAAAAGCAACATCGAAATGCTGTAGCGCCATCTATGTATGTAAACTTTGTGGGACTACAAACGTAAACAAAAACAATTTTTTTTACGTGTTGTTTATATTTACGGGTTTCGGTTTTCCACTCTGCTATTGTAGCGGTACCGCCACCACGTGTTTGGTGAGCCAATTCCTAACTAACCGAGTTTAATTCCTAATTTAGAGCTTCACATATCGTATATTATCACATTGGCTATCTGTAAAGATCTTTTGTCTGTGCTCTGATTTAAAATGCAACTTTTTCATTTCTGAATCAGTTTTATTGCTTTTAAAATAAGAAAAAGTAAAGTATCTTTGATACTAATGGTAGAAGAAGTATAGGAATAAAAGTACTTACTCTTTCTATAATAAACTTCAAATGCCATAAGATGAGTTTCTAATCTATTCTTTGCAAGCGTTTGTAAAGGTTGAAGAAATTTAATTGCCTGTTCCAGAGGATCGTCTGCCTGCAACGAGTTATAATTAATTTGAATTTTTTTCAAATCTAAAACGTACTTTTGCTAGTTTCTCAGGTATCAATTCATCTAGTTGGGGTGCATCCGCTTCGATATCTCCTTGCTGCTTTGACTTGTGATGTTGGTCTCGTTTGACTTGGGCTTGCGCCGCTTGTGCACTCTCCTGTTCAGCTTTTCTACGTGCTTTCCTCTGTTTGTTTCTTAGCTTCTTCAATTCTGAAGGTGCTAAATTTTCTGAAAAGAAATACACCATATTACAGTTTGACGACCAATAAAATTTAAAAAAAGTGCTCCAAGAATTTTTAAAATCATTTTTCTAAATAACTAATCAGGAACAGCCGCTACTAGTCTCGTTTTCTGTTACTCTTGAAGCTATTTTCCTTTTAATTTCAAGATTTATCGCTGAAGCATTACTTCAAGACTATCGTGACTTTGTAACGTTCAGCGTTAGGCAGCATGTCCACCAGATCGGGCCGAGCACAATCGACCCGATCCGGTGGACATGCGGCCTTACAATTAGAAACGATGTTTTTTCAGAAGTCACGTGTACGCGTTGCAGAATTCACATGCTTGTCGTTGCACGCGCAAGCCATGAAAACTATTCCAGACAAGAAATCATTTAATTTTAAATATTCGGAATATATTAACGCCCGGCATATTTTTAAAGCCGCGCTCATGGTTGCTGGCAGGCAGCAAGAGTGAAAGTGCGTCGTTGCAAGTACGGTAAATTTGCTTAGTTGAATCGATTCTGATGGTTAAAATTAAAAGCACCGTAATTATCTTCCAACTATTAATTGCTTCCTGTTTCCTCTCAATATTCTTATTGATTAACTCGATAGTATTCACATGGACCGCCCCAGAGTATCAATGGTTGAAGAAATGTTTTTACAAAAAAGGGAAAGTGTTACCTTAGGATGATGTATATTATATTAAATAGATTAAGAAAAAGTATGAACTAAAAACATTATGAAAATGAATGCCATATGTAGATAAGTTTTACAACCAGATACAGATACAGGGTGAGGCAATACTGCGTATTGACTTTATCTCCAAGAAAGAAATTGAGACTTGGCCACTAGTTTTTTTTTTCTATTTCTTATAATTACAGACATGTCCATAATAACATTGAAATTGAACCACCCTGTACATACGTTTCTATCAAATTGAAGTATTTATAAAGAAATTCGTTATTAAAACTTTGTAAAAAATTGTTTTCAGAGTGAAACTTCACGGACCTATTCCTCATTGCGTATCTTATTTGACGATTTTCGTTCAAAAGTAGAAAGTATGGATTTTAACTTCATAAGCAGAGCGCGACGTATTTACGCTAGCTTATTTTTATACGAACATATTATGCTCATTTAAAAACTGAAATTCAGATTTGATACGACTATAAGGACGATAAGGATTATTTATGAAATTAAAACTCATTATGCGTGTGCAGAAAGAAATATTAAAAAGAGAAAACAAACCTGAATTTAGTACATACAATCACATATTATATATTAAAAACGATCATTTAACTCTGCACTTTGTTAATAAAAAAAAAAACTGTTCTGTTTCTTCTAAACACAATGTGGACTAAATAACTTACATTAAAAAGGAAACAATATTTTTGCCAAAAGTCACAATTTCTTCTCAAAATCAATTTTTACACAAAAAAGTAGTAGTGACTTGAACATTTCAATAAAAAGTAATTGTTAATGCACTCACATATTCGATTTATTTAAAACACAGTTAAGTAATTCTTTACGTGGAGCGCAACGACCAGAACGAATATAAAAGTCGTAATTAAGCCTGCACACAAAATGAGAAAATATTCACTGATACGGAATGTTTTCCGCATTTTTTACATTAGCAAACGCTTTGAAACCTGGCGCTTAATACAATTGAGAATACTTTGCAGAAATCAAAAACTCGTTGGCGACGCAAATATCAATGAATTAAACACAAAAGAAAATGCACAAATCTGTATCATTCGTGTCAAAGTTTTTTTTTATTAACACTTTCACTTGAAGGAAATAACCACTAGTTTAATTGATGTGTTCGATCGGCTCAGAGAAATCGTAGCGTTTGCAAATGAATTTCCTTTTCGACGAAAATCAATCAAGAATTTACTTATTTAAATCTATGAAAATAACAATAAAATTCCACCGAAAATATATTGATGCCGTAGAACATATACCTACAAGAGAAATTATTAAAAGGAAATATAAATTTTAAAAATATTTGGACGCCTTCCTTCGACGAAAGAATTTGCAGGAATAAGAAATCAATTTCATTTCCGTGCTAAATACGTTCGTTCTCAAATACGGATTAAAAAATCGGTAGCGATGTAATCGGTGAAAGTGAAGTTAAATCACATTAGAAACCGAAATAATTGTCTTCTGTTAATAAGAAATTAGTTTAATAGGGAGTATTTAGTTAATAACAAAATTATGTTTTATTAAATATGTATGTGCTCTATAAAGGAACACAAAAATAAATTTGTTAAAATTCAACAAAAATTGTTATTATAAAAAATTCTTATAAATTAAGAAAAAAAGTATACTAATAGAATACGATTCAGTTAAGAGAGTTTGGCTGGCATATTATACTTGAACTAAACAATTTTGTCATTTTTTCTATTATAAATTTAACAAAACAATTCAAAAACATTTCTTATAATCAAAGAGCGGCCAGTCTCAGGTTTTTGATATCAGAAGTAGCCAGTTTGTTTTGAAAAAGTCATTTACAAGATGTTTGCCAATAAATAAATATAAAGTAAATGTACCTACAAGATTATGGTTTGGATGACTTTAGGTAAAACCTAAGATCATCCGCTCTCTGCTTATAATACTAACATGAAACTTTCAAAGTATCTGGTTTAAAATAGAATTCGTGATCTTAATCGTGGAGAAGTAAGAGAATTTAGGGAAATCTCTGTAAGTACAAGGTGTGGCAGCACTAGAAATGCTTTGCTAAAGCGAGAACGGTTTCTGGTATTCTCGCTTCAAGTGGACGCCGTACGGAGCAAAAATGCGATATAAAACGTTTCAATGTCACCACCGCACCGTCACGGATGTATTGCAAGTATTTCTCGTTTCATACAAGAACCAAGCACCGAGTAAAAAGATTGAAAATTTTAATGCCCAAATGCGATTTTAATTTCAAATAATTCACTCGTTCAACTGCGACTTCACACATTGATTTTACTTTGTTAATATCACTTTCTATTTGCACTATTTGTAATCACTATGAAACTGGCAGTACATATCAGATTGAAAATGACATAAATTGTTGAATCTGGAGTCACTGGATGCGTAAATAAAAAGTAACAAAGTAACATCAGTGTGAATTTTAATTTCTTTTTCCTGTAGAGCCTTATACAGAGTGAATGACAATTGTTCCGACAAAAAAAAAACGCATAAGAGAATCGATGCCGCAGAGTACGGGGAATGTTTAAAAAATTCTTTTGAACTGGTTATAATTAATTAAAAAATCAAGCTGCGGCACTGCATACGAAATACGCGCCACGTTTTATAAACGCAGCAGTATACTTCTTGTCTGCACACAATACGATCTCGACAATAATCTCAATTTCGTTTTATTGCACGTTTAACAGCTGGGAACGGAAGTCTAAGTTGTTTCTTTTATGCGACGTAATTTCTAAAATAACTGGAATTGCATATGAAATAAAGGTAACACTTGTGTAAATAATTGTTTGTTAATTCGTGCGGATTATTTACTACAGCGGAATGTACCAGCTGCTTCATCCACAAAATAATCGCAAGGATTTAAATCTGGTGATCGCAGGGGTTAATGCACGGCCCAACAGGCAGCTGATAGTATAATCTTTCGCCTCGGAAGCAATAAAACTATTAGGATCCAGTTGTTTTAAACGTCGCCAGTATTATGCGTACAATTTTTGTTCAAATTGCGTACGTGAATACATGCCACATATTACGAAAAAATGGATAAAAAATTCCGTGAAACAGTTTGTAATTATAATTAATTATAAATTTACCCGAAAAAGTGGGTATGTTTAGACAAAAACGCCAAATTCTCAGCGTACGTATGTCATACACATTTTACGATATTAACTCAGAATAAAGCTTGTAAAACTTGACCTTCCATAACAGACGTATTAAACTGAATACAGACAGCATGCTTCGGAATGCGGGGCGTACGACCTCGGATCGATCCGAATACTCTCGGTGCTCAGTGTAGACGTAATATTTTATATCCAAATTTGTTTACTAACGACTTCGTACAACTGGATCAACGGCGAGCACTCTCATACGTCCTCGTGTGGAATTTTTACGGAATTTTTACGAGAGCGCGTCCTTTGTCAAGTCTGTACACAGTTTTAACCAGCTGACGAAATAATGCGAATAAGTGCTCTCGCGCAAACTCTCACCAAATATAACGATATCCTAAATTGAATCAAAATCAAAACAAACAACGAGGCACAAACGGGCAATTCGCAACGAATCCCGCGGTCGAGTGTGTACGGCAGGTTACCTGATGGCGAAAAATTAAAAAAAAAAGACAAAAACGAAACGGATACAAACAAACCTACCAATGGTTGGGCTGTTGCTGCGACCAAAATAAACAGTTTCGCACAGGTAAGTGTAGTTCGAAAAGGGGCGCCACCTGTTGAAGATCGCAACAACTTGCAATCGAGGATTTCCCCCAACAGGAGAGAAAATCCTGTTTACCAGTCAGTTCTGATATGATCCGTCCCGAAAGGGAACAGTAAAGGGGTAAGACATAGAAATTAAAAAAAAAAAGATAAACGCCACGTTAAACAGGCTTTAATGAGAGATAAACCGTCAAGGGGCGTACAAAGCGTCCCGTCGAGCGAAATGTCACAAAGCCACGAAAAAAAATTCCGCATTAAACTCTCTTTACAAAAAAAAATATATGTAATATTACATAACAACAGGAAAATAAAAACAACATTCACGCGATACGCGCAAAAAAACTATGCCGTCCGTTAGGCATCCCACACGTCCGATTACAGACAGGACTGAAAAGCAGTCGTAAAAGACATGGGAAAATAAAACCTTTCCCAATCCGTGGCTTCTTGAGTAAACCTCACAGAATCCCAATTGGGCGCGGTATCACCAAAATTCGTAAGCCTAAAGCCGCAGAGATACTCAAGGGATTAACGATGAAACACACACGAAACCAAAATGCCGTCTTCGGGCACACTCTGCTAACCAAGTGCAAAAATCCTAACGCGCCGGTCCGCACCCGGAATTCCTCGCGCTTCCCGACTCGACTTAAGTACGAACCACCGAATTAGCGCGAAATTCGAAACCACCAAACTGGTCAACAGATGCACACAACGTCATCGGGGACCGTTTGTAAACAAAATAACGGTGGCTGAGAGGAAAGAGGAATCTACCGTGCACTCAAAACACGATATGGAGTTGCAAACGCGTCTTGAATTTGTGTTCGTAATTCCTCACTCACGAAACGAAATTATAGGCGGCGAACGTTGACCTAAAAACGAAGTTGACATGAAATTCCACTTAAGTCAAGTTCATGATCGATGCTACGCCGCCGTAGGGGACATTTATTTTCTTTATCTGCTCCTCTATTTTTTTAACCAGAGGCGCATCGTCGTTTTGAGCCTTAGTTATTTCTCGAAAACTAAAGTGGAAAGAATTTTTTTTACATTTTTCCCATACTCTCGGACATCGCTTCTTTATCGTGGTTTAATTTTGTCGGGTTAATTAACAGTCACCCTATATAAAAATATGCATAAATTTCAGGAAGGTATGACTTGAAGATACTTGAATTATTAGTCATCGTAATTTTTAGTAAAGTTGGTATTCATATTGATATTTTATAAAAGCGCATAGTTTGTAAGTTGATCTGATAAATAAAAACTTAGGTCCTATCTATTATTATTATTTGCAGCTTGTCGTCACACCTCTGTGAAAGGTAACATTCTAGGTACGTCAGCCTGTGCTATTTTGTTATTATTTCTGCAAGAAGAAACTAAAAACTATCACACTTTTAATAGCATGCACGTACGGTTTCGTTTGCGTTCCTTGTTAATAAGTTCAAGGCAAAATTTTGTGCCGACCGCTTAATTATTTTCATTAATAAAACAGAAATAAATACATATCTATGTACGTTAATTAGAACAACTCCGAAGGATAAAAAAAACATATGTAGCTAGCTATGTGACCTTAGTTTATTGTTACCGAGAAAGCAGACGCAAATGCAAATGCTCTAATGATTTTTCTCAGCGACAGAGGTTAAACATATTTTACAGCCAAGTCAATGCTGACATCGTCGTATGTAAAGGTGAGAGAATGTCAGTGATGGGTTTATGTAATACAATATATTTGAAATTATTTTCTCATGAATTAACACTATCAGCTATTATTATTTTCAAACGTTTCGACATTACATAGCATTGTCAAACTAGATTTTTTTTTGCATTATTTCGATAATGTCTCTTCATATATTCTGGGAGGCTTATTTCATATTTGGTCATAAAAGAAGGTTTTTGATTATGGTCACTTCCAAATTGAGGGTTTTCTTTGTGTGGTGTGATGTTTTCTTTATGAATAAATAAGCATTCGTTTCTTATCATCCATAATTTTCTCATAAGAATGTCGGCGCGAAAATTCCATTTTGAGACGTCAGAGAAAATAGAACTCAGACGCGGTACCTGGGAAGATAGATTAAGGATTTGGATCATCGCATTTATTATCTTTCTTGGTTCACATCTGGATTAAGAATTTGGTTGATATACATTTAAGTTCTGCAGAATAACTTAATGCAGAAACGATTCATTTTAGGTTATTAAAGTATTCTAACAGACGACTTAAAAACTTTTTACTTTCAAGATAATGAAGCAATGAAATGATATTTTGAAAACCAATTTATAAGGACTTACACATCATACCTATCCTGTTTAATTTTTAAGGTGTAAGTTGGAGATCGTTTGTCTTCAGTACAGGAATTGCATTGAATCTTGATAGAAACGCGTACATAAGCGTCCTTTATTTCATAAAATAAAAGTATAACATGAAAGTGACTCCAAATAAAAAAAGTGCTCTTGTCTACAAGGCTACATTAGCCGATGTTAAAATAAAGTAATGCATAGGAGCCACACCTTTTAAACAAATATGTACCATAAATGAACTATACTTAGTGAAATCTATGTTTATTTAAAACCACTTGCATTGAAACGTGCGGAGACTCTATGGGAGAATTCCGACGGCTGGTTTTGCTTTCAACGCTTTGAGATGAGGATCGTCGTTGATGCACCTGTGTGGCACAATGGAGATGAACATATTCGTACGAAACCTTTAGCATTAGCAGGAATTCCCAAATCGTCCAAGAGCGTGATTAGACATAAATCAGGCTCCAGTTCACAGGAGTTAGTCAGGTCGAGTAATCCCCGCCATAGAAATACTACAGTCCGGAACCTGTACGGATACGGTGACCAGTTCTTGTAGTAACTTCGCGTAGAAAAGTAGAAGGAAATAAGTTCTGACAATATTAATAAAATGAAGTGCAAATGAATTAAGTGTGTGTTCAAATTGTGTTTACTTGTCGTTAATTTTACAGATAATAATGTAAGCCATATTTTTTTCTCCTATTTTTTTACACAATATGCCCCTGATACCAATTAAATCATAATGATTGCAATTGGTTATCTAAAGGGGGTTAATTAGTTGATCTAATTAAGTATAATTGAATTTATTACTTAAAGCACTAATAAAATCAAATTTATATTTAAAGAAGCAATATTTTTCAAAATCATAATTTGTATGAGAAAAAAAATTACTCACCAGATCAGTATAATATGTGTAAATAAGTGACGAATAGGTTTTTTAGTACAACAGCTGTGTATTGTTTACTATTGTTTAGCAAAGTAATCACGTAACTATTGTCAAGTTCTGTTGTAAACAGCGCTCTTAATATTTCATTAAAATTAGCAATAAATTATATTTAAAAATAGCACTTGCTCGCCGATACGAATAGATAATAAAATTTAGTTTCCATAATTTTTAAATGAAAACCAGTGCAGTGTAATAAAACAAATCTATGACACGTGAATGAAAATTAACAATAAGATAAGACATTCATACGCTGTGCCTACGTGGAAAGTGTTTTTGTAGCTGTAAATAAATAATTCACAGAGTGGAATGCTTGCAGTCTTACTGTGCATTGATGATACTTCACCGACCAATCTCACCATTGTAAAATTGTCAAGTTAAAGCAGAATGTGAAGAAGCGCATAAAGCAGAGTAAAGTGACTTGACCCACTTCGATCTAAGCTAATGGAGGATTTTAGAGTGAAAATAGGATCTGAGAATTTTTATTCCATTGAAGTCTGTTTAATAATACGGCAAGGTTCTCAAGGTTTAACGTTACAATTAACACAAACCGAAATTACGAAAACTATTGTCTAAGTAAACTTTAACCTTGCAGCTGCTTGCAATGCGGTGCCTCTTTGAGAAAAAGAGATAATTTTACACGAGCCTTAAATTCAAAAGAAATTGGTATGCTTAATAGAAAATAGAAAAAATTTAATTATGGAAAACCTTAAGGCATATAGCCAAATGATTGTTACTTTTCTAAACAAGCGATGGGCAAATAAATTCGCTGCAGTAAAATTCAAATTAAGCTCCAAACGAAAAGAGAGTTCTCTTTATATTAAACAAACTTTCAAAATTTTGATTTCATTGATGCATAATACATGAACGCATGTACTGTACAACTTTCAAAATGACACGTAAAAACCACAGTTACTTTAGAACGGCAGCTTCAAAACAATTAGTCTGTTTTTCTTATGCTAATGAGTACTTTTGTGTACTGCCGGTTTTTGTGTCGCATGTTGAAGAAATTACTTTTTTTTAAATAAGGTACTTAAACAGCGTTTGCTTTTTAAGAGGTACAAACCAAAGCTAAATACCTATTGATATCATCAAAACAAAAAAAAAGAAAATTATCTTAGAAATTGACCTCATTCCCAGGAACTTCTCTTTTTACATAGAATCGTAGTCGATTGAAATAATTACCAGAACAAAGAACAATACCTCAAATATAAATATAAAACATAAAATGAACAATAAAATAATTATGTATAATCTACTTTTAATTTAGAAACTAGACAAGTAGGTATCAGATCGTGACATACATATTTTGGTGTTTTCATAACAATACCCAGTCGATAATTTAATTAATATAAAAAAGCTTCCAGGACTACTTCTTAGAATAATGATACAGAACTTAAATTAAAATTAGAAAATTACTTTTATATTTATTTATTCTATTGTGTTTATAAAATATCCGAACATAATTAAAATGTGGGTAAAAATAAAATACGTTTTCAACAATGTAAACTGTATTAACATTTAGTTCATTCTAAAAAAATTTAATGCTCATCTAAAGGAAAAACAAAACATAAGTACCTCCATATAGACACCTGATATATGTAGATACATATTGTTATTAGAAATGTAATAGTAACACTGCTGGTGCTTAATCCGCGCATTTTTCGCAGTGGAAAAGTAGTCCTTTTATTTTATTTAACGTACAATTAGAATTAAAATAAATGTCACCGCAATAAAATGTAAATGTGTTGTTTCTTATCCATTCTGATCACCATGACAAGCAGGCGGCCAAGTAAACTTCGACAAGAATTCGATGCAACTTAACTTTTTATTGAGTAGACATTACTTTTGATTTTGACTGTACTTACCCAGGAATTTTTAATTTTAACAATAAACATATGAATGAGTTAACGATTTTGTAAGTTGATTATCACATCACAGACAAAAACAAGTCGGTTTAAACTCAGATCATGTAACATTAAAAAAATCGAAAAGACTTCTATATAAAAAAATGTTCAAATTCTTGTACAAAGCGCGTTCACAAAGGTTGTATGTATTTATTTTAGTGAAAGGATAGACCAAATAACGTCATTATTTATTTCTTGCTTTATTCTACGATGTATTTTTGATATAAAAAAACTTCAAACTATAATAGCGTTTATTTCTGTCACGATTTCGTGTCACATAAACTGCAGCGTCTACTCACGGTCGTGAATAAATTTTTTTATTTTATTTATAAAAGAGTAAAATCATTTATCATTAGGAGATTAAATTGCAACATAACTTACAATTTTTAAAAAATTTTATTCAAAACAATACTCTCCCTTTCCATTGCTAAAATTAAACAAAAAAGTCAATAAAATCACATTTAATTAATTAACTTTCTGTTAATTGTAAAATGAGAAGGTCAATAAAATTTTCCATTTTGTGTATGCCTTTAATATTCCTGTTATTGCAAATTTTACTTTTATTTATCACTTTGAAAATTTTCTTGTTCGTGAACATTTTAAAAACACTTTTTGAGCCAATTTAGCCAATATACAGGATGACGTTTTTGAATAGAAAAGTTCCTATGAATATTTATTGTGAACTGTATACTACATAGTTAAGAACTATGGATCAGAATTCCTTTTTTTTTTCTGGATCAAATTAAATTCAAATATCGAATATGATGTTACATGTTATTTAATTACATACTGAGCTAATAATCTTTAGAAGCAGTTGTTCAGGTCTGTTAATTTCAATACTATATGTAAACTAACGAGTGTTCAATTGAAGAATTCATCAAGTTGATTTTGATTTTTTGATGAAAGAAGGTAGACAGAAAGGGGGATGACTGCCTAAACCGATTGTGGTTTAATGGACGACAGTTGTCAAAGGGTTGTAGTGCTTTGTTTAAAATATAAGTGGCTTATTAGCGCTTTCGTTTGTTGCATTGGTGCAGAATATCTTCATCTCGTGTTAATGTATGAAGTAAAAAGAAGAGGCTAATACTCTGAGTGCACATTAGTGCAGCAAACACAATCGCTAATGTCAAGTAACATTTCGCGTTTATCTAATTCAAGACCTGCTTCACAACGTTATGAAAAATTTAATAAAGACTACTTAGGCCCAGTTGTACAATTGCAGTTTAACTTTAACAACTTAACAACTATTGTTTAAATAATCGTTGTTATGGGTTTAAGCTTCAGCTTAAATTTAAACTGGGATTGTATAACTGGGCCTTAATGAACTTTTTAATTGAACACTTGATACTTCACATATTCCCGTTCAAGTTCAGACTCTTCAAAGAACTCGTTAACAGATAACTTAAAAATTGCACAAAACTCAACGTTTCACTATAGCTTGATGGCCTCGACACTTCTGACGAAGCTGTCACTCTTAACAAAGCTGTCAAACATTAGCGAAACGTTGAGTTCTGTGCAGTTTTTAAGTTGTTGTTGACGAGTATTAAAGAGATTAATATACGATGATTTAATACAGACGATTATATTACCTCTAAATATTAATAGTATAACGTTGTAGAAATAGTAATTAAATGGTAGCGTGGAATTATTGATAGACCATACATGTCTACTAGATATAAATTGTACTAAGTTCGTCTCGAATTACACTAAAATTTAAAATATTCGAAATAAATTCGATTTAGGCTATGCAGCAGAAGTGTGATAAATTTGTTACTCTCACAGTTAAACAACTCCTCACAGCGGTTCAGTGCGACCGATACTTGACACTGAAAAGGCATTAAGGAATAAGAGAAAGAACCAAAGTAAAAGAGCCCAAATAATACCAAGATACCAAAGAATATCTACTATGAACAAGAAGCGAAACTTGACTACTTTGGGCAGTCCAGTTAAATGCGCATGCTTACCAGAGGTATCAAAAATCAAAAGCAGTGGGCAGTGATTCAAGTGTTTGTTGCACGTTAGTTGTTCATATTTAATAATAGAATATTTACTGCTATTATGTAGAACACTTAGGTTATGTTTAAAAACGTAACAGCAAGCGACTCTCAACTACATTACACGTGGACCAATGCGTCTACCAATAGTCGTCGATATTTCTGTTGAAGGTCATTGAAATTAATTACATAGCAAGTATAGGAAGTGTCGCTTCTTGTTCATAGTAGATATTCTTTGATTATACCATAACACATTTTGAGATCATCTAATGCTTCCTCAATAACATTTATTTCATTGTCGACGTTATGTTCATTTACGAAAACACCTCCTTTATGTACTAGCCTTCCTTATTCTTTAGAACGTCCTAGTAAATGCTTTAAAAGGTGGTTGTCACCTGTTTGGAAATCTGCGTTAGTATTCTCTAGATGCACATCGTTTATTTCCTTTCCGCAAATTAGCCGCATTAAAACCTCTTATTTGAGAAATTAACAATAACACTTTCAACTGTCAACCTTAATGTTTTGTGGTAACTTGTAGACTCAAAAAGATCTTCCTTTTTCATATAGCCAAGTTCGTTCCGCATGTTATGAATCATCCTGTATATTAGAGGAGAACATATGACTTTAATAGTTTAATGCAAAGTTTTTCAGTTTAAAAACGTTACAGAATTAAATGAAAATGTTTCAGCAAATTAATTAGAAACGTCACTTATAGATTGGGTAAACACACGTCGATTTTTATTGACGTGAGCAAACAATTTCAAACAGTAGCATCGTTAACACAAATAGAAATACGCATGCAATTTTCTATTAGACATTGTATAAGCACTTAGGCACACGTTGATGAGCGATGACGAAGAAAACAAATGTTATTGAACTGAGGTTTTAACAAAAAATTGGACTTGCAATTATCGAAAAACAGCTATAGGTAGAAAGTCCTTGCGTATTATAAATAAGTAAAAAGTAAAATTAAATTCGAAAAACAAAAGGTCTCTTTAAAGTGAATAACAAGGTCTTGTTTTCGTTGACACGTGGATGATTAGATTATTGAAAGTAAACGGAAAATAATTTGCAAAGAACAAATAAGCAAAGTGTTTAATACAATATCTCCATTAATGAATTAACGGTTTCAGAGGTAAACATCTCAAAATATGAAATATATCTGAAAGAAGACATTTATTTCTTAATTTGTTATTTTTATGTACGAGTACAAGCTGCGGAATGTTGCTCCTAACTTGCCCAACAATCTTCACGACAAAAAATTAAAACCGATACTGATGTACAATTTTAAGGCCAACTTCCACATAAAAGAAATTGAAGTAAATAAATTGATGTGACGTAATTCAATAAAAATTGTTATTATAAAAAATTCTAATAAATTAAGAAAAGTATACTATTCAGTTAAGAGAATTTGGCTGCGACTTGAGCTAAGACTAAATATGTATGTTAAAAGCAGACATTGCAAAGCACAACAAAGGTATTGTTGTAATAGGTTTGAACTCCAGAGAATGTAGGTGGTCTTGTATTTGCAGTAAGGTGCGCGCTCGATATTATGCAATAAAGTGAAACAGAAACTTAATCGGCTCGAGCGCTTGGCCGATCGGTCACACTCGAAGAGAATTATTATTTAACGGAAATATGCAAGAAACAGAAAAAACTGCATTGCTTCAGTTTTCGCATTGGACTGTAAAATCAGTCGGTCGAAAAATTCTAATCCATTATGAACCATGCGTTATGAATTATACAATGCGATCAAATAAAGAAATAGTTAAAGTTGGCCACGAACCTAGGTTAAATACGCATGTGACGCATCTTAACACAAGTTGATGAGTTTCATAATTTTCTCATACAGGATGACCCGCAATTGTTTTCCATATTTTCAGAATTAATAATACATCGGAAAATAAAGTCACTTTCGCTTTAATTCCTTTTTTTTAATGTATATTTTTTTATAAGAAGTGTTATTGCAAAAACACAACAGGGCACATCAAATTCATTCATGTTTCTAGAACTAAAAATGTATCATGCAGTGAATATACTCGTAATACTAAAATATAAAATTAGGGGCAAAATACGTTCAGTTACTCTCTCGAATTACCGTTAGAGCAGAAAAATCTGCAGTCAGATGTTTTATGGCTAATTTTAAAATATTATTTAATAATTCTACGACACTTTAAAAGATTAAAGAAATTAGTGAAGAAAAATTAATATTTTCAGAAATAAATTATACTAAGTGTGAACATCTTATGATTTTTGTTGCAAACTCTTTTAGGTAAGGTGAAAGATATGTATGTCTGGCTACAATTGTTGAAATTCTTTATTGAACACGACCATGCTCCAAAGCACGTGGTTTGAAGACCTGTGGTCTCGGTCAGATCAGAAGTCACACCGAGACCACAGGTCTTCGAACCACGTGCTTTGGAGCACATTCTTTTGATGTAACACTTGAAAATGTCGTCGTAACTACGAAACAGCGGTCGTGTTCAATAAAGAATTTCAACAATTGTAGCCAGACATATCTTTCACCTTACCTAAATACAGTATTTTACCTGTCCTTTATTCGACTTTAAATTTCAAATTGAAAGTCAACTTTTCTACTTGCCTAAATGATTGTATTTGTTTACTCTTTATATTTCATTAAACCATTGTAAAAAATAATTTTGAAAGATTACAATCACATTTACGGCCAGTTGTACATACAATGCCAGTGTAAACTAAAGCTGGCGATTATTTCGACAATTGTAGTCCATAGGCTTAAGCTTTGGCTTAAGGTTAAGCTAGAGTTGTACAAGGAGTACAGTTGATATGGACCCTTGGGGGTCGGTTAAAACTTGAAAAGGAAAGATGAACATTTAGGGGTCCTTCGATTTTCGATTAAATCAAATTTATACATATTGTATTGGTAATATGAAAATCACGAAACTTGAGCTCTGCGTAATCAATCGCCGAAGTTACAACCGACAATTATTTCAGTATTATTTCTTTGTTAACGGTGAATAAGAAAAAAGGACGGAGTTATGATTCTTAAGTCTGATGATGCAACACCAGAGACGCCTTTTACTTATGACGCAGAGCTCTTCTCTTATGAAAACAACTAGTGTAGACTGAGAACTTTTAAGAATAAATTATTATTCTCCCATCTTTTCTGAACTAACTAATGGAACGATTCTGCTCATATCTGTAGCAAGTTCTATAAGCTTGTAAGTCAATTATTAAAAGATGAAATTTTGAAGTTCTCAGTGTGATACAATTTCTTGTAAGTCTATAAGATAATACCACAGTGAATTACGAGTACGAATAATCCTAGGGACCTAGCAAAAATCAAACCTTCCAAAGAACTTTTTCTTAAAAGAAAACTGAAAATAAATCTACATTCTTCGTAGTGATTTGTAATGACGTTACATTGTTTACGAAATACCTGAACATACTTCTTATAACCAATACTTGCTTACCTATTACTTCTCGGACAGAACAAAATCGAACAAAAACTGTCGTAAAAACCGCACGTTCCATTCAAGCTAAAATAGCAAATGTCTCGAAAACGATTAACTTTAGCGCAATTGAGCAGGTATACCTGATTAATTTAGACAAGATGGGGGAATAACCATTTTTTGTTAAAAGTTAATTAAGTCTACTCACAAAAAAGTTAAAGTATTTTAAAAGCAAGTCGATGGCCTCAAGTCAATACCACGTAAGTCTTAAAAATGACCATTGTAGAGGAGGCAAATAAAAGTGTTTCATTACTATCTGCAATGATATTGGTAATAATAAAGCACATAATAATAATAAAGCGTCTTCAAAAAAAAACTTCTATCGACGTATTTTTCAAAAAACTTCTTAATTTTTAATTGTATTCGACTTTAATTGTATACGTAGTACTGATTGCTTTTTTGACATACGAGGTATTGATTTGAGACCATCGAAGTGTGATACCGCTATCTACTACATCAAAATTATGACCATATTAATATTTCTCGTCCCAGAAAACACCCGTATATCAATTTTTAAGGCAATATGTCAACGCTCTGTATCTCTGTAACTTTTGGACTAGGAGAGTTTAGCTAAATCGCAATATTTTGTCAATGTCAGGAATCCACTGTTGCTCTGTGTCCCATTACTTTTGGACCACCTTGCATGTGAAGAAAACCTAAATTGCATACAATTTATTCATATGGAGAGTTTTTTTTAATCTGGCGTCGAAGTTGGTTGGTTGAAAATTTTTTTGTTCTTGCGAGAAAACCATTTTATTCGAAAAAAAAACAAGTTTAATCTAAACTTGAAGAAATTAATAGATAATAGATATTTAAAAAATTGTGGTGGATCCACAATGAACACCTTGTCACCGCCAACTTCGACAAAATCCCCCGAAGTGAAAAATTATACAGAGTGATCTATGACATGTGTCAGCGCTAGGGTGGGCTACCTTGAGTAGAAAAGTCTATATATCAACATATGTACTCTGCGCTTTTATTTCTGAACTATAGCGATATTTCTTTTATTTTCCGTAAGGATGCTACTGGAAGATATGTACAGGCGCGGCCAAAAACAGTAGACACCTTTTTTATGTCAATTTTAGATACTAATGGCCATACCTACATGAGAGAATTTTTATATAGGACAGACACTCAAAACTTAAATATAAGAAATAAAGGTTTGTTAACACCTCCTTTTCACCGAACATGAAGGTTCCGACGTTCATTCTCGTCTAAAATTGTGATATTCTATAATAATATCGCCTTTTCTCTTAAATTTTGTTCTATATCAACTTTTAAACGTCTGTTTAACTTACTTAACACTTAACTATTGATACGTTGTGTTCTGCTTCAGACTGCTATTATTATTAACTATTAATTCTATTTTTGGGGCTCGAGGATGTATTTGGTTTTGGTACAACCCTAATACTCTACAATTGTATCATATAATAGAAAATGAACCAAATCTTGCTGTACAAGCAAAAGATTCAACAATAAACATCCCAACAATAAACAATTTATCAGTTTTAAGAAGCATTTAACAATTTTCTTTTTTAACATAACTTAGGAAAAAATTATTATGATAATTTATCCAAATAAAATTCAGTAAATGAAATATGCCAAGTCTTTGACCTTGGACTAACGATGCTTTAACTTGCGTGAATTATAAAAGCACTTGAAGTTTTAAATTCTTTGATCAAACATTTTTTTTTTATTAAATTTGGTAAATACCCGCACCAAACATTAAAATGGAGAAATTAAGTACGATTCTCCTTAAAAAGCAAATTCATCCAAGGTAAAGAAATTCAAGTCGAACATTTACAGTAACGTTGACATGCAGCAGTAACAAAATTTAACAACCTTGCATCGTCGTTTTCTATACTTTAAACAAAGTACAACCGCTTCGCGGGGTATTCAAATGTCAAATGAGACTTCTACTTTCAAAGCAACGGTATTGCGGAGACACAACAATTATTTCTGCATAAATTGGAAAGCGTATTGGAAATGCTAACTCGATTTTATGATTTTTCCGGTAGAATTGTTTTACCTCTCGGTAATTTATTATTCGCAACGGAAAGTACCTTCTCCAGGATGAATATTAAACGAATTAAAATTAGAAATTCTGATGCTGTTATTATTAATGTAATTTGCATTTTTGTGAATTATGCAAATCAAAAGTGATTAGTGCATCAAGCATATGTTGTGCTAAATATAGCTTTTAGAAAGATGCAAATTCTTCACAATTGAAAAAATTTATAATTTTCGAAAATCCAACGAAAATATTTATTTGATCCTACACAAACACATTACTGGGCTATTTTAAAAGCGATCCAGTTTCCATTCAAATGAAAGAGCGAAGCATTTCGTGTATGACCCAGTCGAAATATGAAAGGCCTCCGCCCGAGTCTCTTAACCTTGGTTTTCGAGAGTAATTTTCTAGCCTTTGACCTGGGACCCCTCCTTTACACGTAACTTGCGCTAGTCGCGAATGAAACCGCCAAATAACAGCGATATTTGTCAATAATGTGCTAAATATTTGAAATTATATCACACTGTATGACAGTAGGCCAGTGAAAGTTAGTAAATAACAACAACTCAGATATATCAGGAGCGAATTAAGAAAACTGAAACGTTACTTATTTATGCATCTGCTAATGAATGATTAATTATAACAGGAATAATAATAAAATTTTATTATTATTTTCAGATGTCTACAAAACTACTGCGATACATTTTGGGAATAATCTACCTAACTCAAGTGGTCAGTATTAACAGTCAAGAGAAAGGTGAACTCCGAGTGGCACACAAACTAATAGGTGGTCACTTAGCGGTCTACGATACAAAAGATAACACAGAACTCTCAACATCCAGTGCAGGAGCTGGTCGCGACTCTAAGAAGAAGAAAAGCGAAGATGAAAAGAAGACTCTATCTCAACAGGTAGCCGATGGAAAATACGGCCTCATCCAAACGGAACTGTTTTCGAAACCGGTGAAAAGGCCGGGGATACTAAGCTACAAGGACAACAACGAAGTGCCCAACGACAACATCAAAAACTTGGGCGGTTTAAACAAAAACGACATTTGGTTATCTGAGAATCACTTGTTAGTGATTAGAGGTGGTACGTACCCAGCCCATACCGATCGGCCATCTATAAACACAAGTACGGTATGGCCCCCGATCGATGATTACCGAGCACCGCAACGCCAAGTGAAAATTCCCAAACATCCGAAAGTGCCGCCGCCCTTTCCCGTCCAACTTACAGAAAATGGACCACTTCTGCTCCTGGGCACAAATACTTCGACAACGCTTAATGGTACGTTCGGATCGCAACTATACCCCTTATACCCCCCCGAAAACTACATCTCGGAAGACGGCGAGCAACAACGTCCATATCCGCCCAACGCTGCTCCCGGGGAAACTCCGTTCTCAATACCTCCTTACCCTCCCGACGGTTTGGGGGAGCACAATTCATCAGATGCATTCCCACAGTCGCTGAACGGCACCGTTCCACCGCTGCTTTCTTTTTTCGGGCCTGGGGCGCTTCTGCCCCCCCTGGACAACATAACGAACCAGTACGACGAAGACGATACTTCAATTTACTATCCACCGCCTTACAGTTTTTATTATCAAAAGGATAACACGTCGAAAGTTCCACCGGGGCCGCTCGTACCAGGAATCGTGTTACCACCACCGCCCGATTTCTTTGCACCAGTCGAAGAAGACACCAAACGCATTACAACCAAAGAAACACATCATAACCAAATTAATAACACGGTAGAACGGAAGCCAAACATCACAATAATAACACCTACTCCTATTACGAGGAAACCTTACACCACAGAGCAAGTTCCTAAGAAAATTACTGTGTTACAACCAGTAACTACTTCGCCTAACTACGAAGACAATAATCTACAAGATCAATTTAAAACTTACTCTCCCCCCAATACGACGCAAGCTCCATACTACACCACGACAACATACAAACTCACCCCCGTAATAGTGGCGCAAAAACCTAACAGGACTTACTTGCCAAGTGGCGTGTTCAACGCACAATTTTTAAAAACAACAACAAAACCACCTGCACCACAATATTATTTATATGAAGAGAATGATGTGAACACGACGCCGAAACAAAAGCAACCACCGCGGTACTACAACGATCCCGGTGTTCCTCTGCAACGGACATATTCCGACGGGCAAAACACCCAGTACTACTTCATCAATGGTGAGAACATCTTTGAGAACTACCAAACGAGACCGCCGATTCGGACAACAAAGAAACCGGACACATTCAGCATTCACATAGCACGTTTGAAGGACCAAATCCATTCGCACCACGTGATCCAACAAAATCGAAATTACTACAGGCCGCAAGCACCACCCTCATCGAAACCAGTTTACCAATACAGTTTCCAAGCAGCTAATTACCCAAGCCAACGTAATACATATCAAAGCCCCCTACAACATTATCAAGTACAAATCGAAGAAGCTATAGAAGTGACGACACCAGTTTATGAAACCTCCCAGGAGAACTTCTACTATCAAAGTCCTGTGACGCAAAACCCCATCAAGTATCATAAAGAAGAGGAAACGGATGGCAAATTTAATTACGGAATTCCCAAAACTATCTCTCAGTATTCCTTTGAGGCTACCCCAAATCCAATATATCAACAGTTCTATACGAAACATGATGAGAAATACATCGATGATGTTACAAAGCAACACTTTACGGTGTTTGGCCAAAAATTACCTCCAGCAACCACACCGATTCCGCCTTCAGAGTTTATTCAACCGAATCCCGTCGAGCTTCAGCAAGACACGATAATAAACTACTTACGTCCGCAACGACCGATAAACCCTCACGCCGAGTACGTCGATTCGAAATATTACAACGTCGATTACAGACCGGTACAACCCGTTTATAATAACTACGTGCCTCAACAGCGACCGGTGCAGCAGGCGAACAGATTTTCGGAACCTCAATATGCAAACGAAGAGCGAAAACCTTACGTAACGTACAAGCTTCCTGGTGACCGTGGAACCCATTTTTATTTCATAACGCCCCAGCTGGCCAAAAAAAGAGAACAAAACTCTAGCTTCTACTTTTCACGGTCCAACGCTTCGAGTTTAAGAGACAACGAAAACGCTAGATATAAATAATGAACACTATAAAATTCACTAGTGAGAGTTCCCCTGTTATGTTATCTATAAGTTTCTGTGATTTTGAAAGTGTATTGCAAGTGCACCAAAGAAGTTTTCGGAACACGTACTTATGACTTATGTGATTTATTAATTGTGCAATTAATTCCCAGTGAACAAAGTGCAAGGCAATACAATGTAGATACTTTAAAATGCATATCAGATATGCAAGTGTGTATATATTTATTTTATAGCAATAAATAGATATTTTGTTTGGTGGTCATATTTCACAGATACTCTTAAGATATGCAAAATACATCTCTGTTAATTTATATAAATTTTATAGCATATGACTGAACATTGGCAACTAATATAATACTGTAACTACGTAAGTACTAGTTTGCACTCAGAGTATCTTCGTCTCGTTTATTATATGAGGATAAAACAAAATGCAAATACTCTGGCTACAACCAGTGCAGTTGAATCGTAAATGCTATAAGTATATCAAAGAAAGAAAAAGAATTTCTGTTATTGTTCACATACCACCTAAATTAAAATTATAAAAGTTGCATCAAATTAAGCTCTTAAGTTGTGGTTTGCTCTGGAGATATTCGTGTATATGTGCTTTAAGCACATAACATGGTAAAGTGCTTTCAAAAAAATATCTTCTCGCAGGCGGCTATGCCATTACGTAATCGGAACGACGTATGTCTTTGCCAATACGTGCGCGTTGGTGTTGTCAGTTGTCAGTTGACGTTTCACCTGCGATATAAATACTCCAAAATGTAATGGCTGTTAATTACAACCAGAACGTTGCTTTCAAACTGGTAATGAACAATTTTTGCACCTTTTATAAATAAAATGTTCAATTATGTAAAGCGTTTTATTTCTTGTAAAGTGAGGTTGTCTGTTAGACGTTATAAGAGTAGACGTACGTTTTCTACATCAAAATCTCCATGGCATGCTAGAGAAGTCTTCTTTTATTTGAAAACATTAAAATATTACATAATTGCTTCTTTTCCAAAACTTACACCCACACCCGGGAGAATTATTAAAGAAGGGGAGATTTTAAATTTATAAACAATATGCTCCAGGGGGAGGAATGTTTCAAAAAATTAATTAAGGTTCACCTAACCATCGTCGGTATAAGCCCTCGACTTAAACGAACGTTCTCCTCTCAAAATTTTGGTGTTCTCCCTTTGTTCTTCGGATATTCTTTTATTAACTTATTTTAAATTTAATTCGTAATCCATCACGCGGGTGTCTCCTTTAAAAAGAAATCCTGTCGTGGGTGTAAGAGTGGGTGCAAAGAGCAAGAACTTCACCCCGTGTCTTCATCAAAAGGATGTAGCGAGCCCTTTCACAGGAAAGGATGATAAATAAGAGGTCCCTCTGCTGCTGAGCTCTACCTCGAACAGTCTTATTCGATAGGAGAATTTTTATTTTTATTAATGTGGATGTCATGTAATTTCACCCCTCCAGGGTAACCCAAAGTATATTTAATATATCCTGCCTTAGGCCCAGTTGTACAATTCCAGCTTAAACCCTTAACACAATTGTTGAAATAATCGTTGTTATGGGTTTAAGCTTGAGCTTAAATTTAAACTGGCATTGTACAACTGGGCCTTAAGTTAGTTCCAGACTTTTATTTGCTGTAGAATAGATTATGATTTTAAGGTGCTCTTGTACAGTTCCGGCCTGGAAGGATCCTCCTCCGAAGGATTATTAAACGGCCTTATAATTTATGTAAGCGTGACAGGGCCCGGAATCCCTTAAACTCCGGTGGTGGCAGCGAATTCTTTTATTCCAAATTTTTAACAGATTTCTTTATATTTGTTATTCATTACGGTGCTTAGGTAAATCTCCTTAAATCACGCTACCACAGTAAGAAGGGTTAGTCACAGGGAAAGTCTTCAACTTTCACCCCCAAGACCCTTCCTACAACGTTATTATTGAGAAAATGTTTTGGCAAGCACCGGAGTTGAATCAGAGTTTTTAGGTTCATTGCTTTAGAGTGCTGTCGATTCCCAAAAAAAAATGTAGTGATTGTCAAAAGAGTAAGAAATTACTTCATATGTAAAATTTTTTTTATCTAGTGCGGTACTGCTCAAAGGAGATTTGTTTGAGTATTTTACTTGTCATAGAAAGTCTGTGTAGAAAGTTTAGTGCCAATAGAATTTGCAAAAAGTCTGAACTTTCAGCTTAAATAATCACTAGAAGCAAAGAGTCGTTAGAAGCAAACAATAATTCATTAAAATAAATGCCGAAAATCAAACCGTGTCGAATACATTAAATACATACATACCTCAATACTCCCATCATAGATAATAGATGGTATGGTATGCTAGAGAAGTTTGTTTATTTGAAAGCCCTTTACAATTGTCTGCTTGACTGCAACTATTGACAATTGTGAAAGAAATATGGTAATAATTATTAAACTGTTTTATAATTAGATTATTGATTTTGGAGAAATCTCAATCTGTCATTTTAAATTGGCCAGCTTATATTACAAGTAGAAATGATCACAAATGTGAACAATGATACCTCTGTAATCAGATGCATGTTCAGAGTGCCTTTTTCTGTCTCGATTCTAGATACAATAAAATTCTTGACAACCTTGATGCTTTAGCAATATAATTTTATACACTATTGTTATAATATGAAATAGCGTCCACTATAAATAACAGTTAATGTTTTTAAGGAACGAAAGTCGTACGCATCATATAAGTACACTCGTGACCATGTAAATCGTTACGATTCGAAGGACCTTTAACGGCCATTTGAGTGAGGGATTGTTAGCCTTATGGCAGAGCAGTGCTGCCAGTTGTCAGGTTTTAACATAATTTTTGTTCAGTTCTGATAGAAAATAAAACGTTAACATAATCGATCATTTTAACGTAATGTTATAAATGAAGACACAAGTGGATAAAGGTGTTATGTCGCAAAATTGAAATTCAGAGTAAATTCAAAATACAAGTCTTACTTTTCACTTGAACTGAGGATGTGGCTACTGTTACAAATCTCGAAAACCCTAAAACAAAAAATTTTAGTGGTTTGTGAAAAGAAATAAATAATAATTTCATTGATTACACAACTGTCATTCATAACAGCACAATCTCTTCTTCATTTGAAGTTCACTGAATAAAGATGTTATATACATAAAACTTAATTTTTTCTTCTGAAATAAAACTATATTCAAATAGTAAAGTGTGGGAAATGAAAGTACTAATAATATGGCTGTATAATAGGAGTAACCAGTTTGAAAGTTTCAAGGAACAAAAAGCAAAAAAGTTCCAGTTTGAAACGCTTTATTTGAATGAGTGATATCATGTAAACCGAAATTGAAGAGCCACATTTAGTATAAATAAGTGATGTTTTTGTCAATGAATGCCTTCTACCTGCCTGTCCATTGTTTCACTGTCAATCGAACTTTATATTTTTAGTGGAAGAAGGTGTTATGTTTCACACTTAACACCTTCATCCACTGACAACTGAACACTGATGCTGAACATAACACCTTTACCACCAAGTGGTAATTCCTCAAATTTCATTACATTACATTACATTAGTTTAAAAAAAAAAGTATAAGAAAATATATTTATGTGGGCGCAGCAATCAATTTAGTCAAAACGTTTTGTTTCACTTTCTTCTAAACTGCAGTTAAACGTACTCATGAATAGGATATGCAAAAACTTACCGATATTAAGTTCTTGTTCTGCACTTTCATCCTTCAAAGGTTCATCGAATAAATGAAGGTAAACTTCGATGGCACAACGAGCAGCTTTAAAATAGAACGGATGTCCCCTCAAGACGTCTTCAAGTCTCAGCAAGCCCACGTACGATCTCAACGTCATCTTTCGCATGCAGTACGTGTGAAAGTCGAACTGATCTTCAATAATTTCTGAGAAGTGCTAACATAAAATCATATCAATAATTCAGAAGAAACAATCAAGATTGAAAAAATTTTACTCACAACTTAAGATTGGTCATGAACATATTAGTACAGCATGTCTTTGTCACATTCATAAATTAAATGAGAAACTCAGTTTGACAAATTTTCATGTCCAATCTTTAGAATTTATATTTTTAAATGCTTTCATAAAGATGAAATGAACTTACCCTATCTATTTCATGACATTTCTTCAGGGAATCGCCGTATTTATTTAGTCTCTGATAGGCCAATGCGCATTCTGTTTGAAACCACATGCATTGCATTTCGTTAAGGTTTTCCATCGCTGATACCCCTTCCCTAGTGAACTTAGCGCAAGTTTCTTCTGCCTCTTTCACTCGATTCCCTCTCAGCATGTACTTAGCGCATTTGGAATTAATATATCTGTCAGCAGTGTCGAGACCTTGCGCTTCATCCAACCACTTATACGCTTCTTGGGGATCCCCTGCGTGCTAAGACAAATTTGAGCGTAAGGAAAACCAAATTTCGAGAAGTTCAAAAAAATTTACCTTGTATATACGTCCTTTGGTAACGTAAAGTTCTATAAGCGTCGGTGTGTGTTCGATTGCGGCATCAATATAACTTAACGCTTTATCAGTTTGCTTTAAAAAATCATAATGTTGAGCAAGGTAGTAATAAACCCACAAGAGTGCAGACGCCGGTTCTCTAGGCCCATTGTTTACTTCAGCCTCGTTAAATTTTCCTATTTTTTTTAAGGCATCCACATATTGTAACATTAAACCCTCTATTATACTGACTTTTTTTATATTAGAGTACAGAGATCGTAAGTCAATGAAAAGCGGAGGAACACCTTTTCTCAGCCCCTTTCGCAAATACTTATCGACCAAAGTTTTGAAATGGTCACCCACCGCAATGTTCAAGGGCAACCGCTGAGGTGGCACGGCTCTCGGGAATAACTCTACGTAATCAAAGTAGAATTTTAATATATCTTCCGGTTCAGTCAGCTGTTTCGCGTCGATCAGTTTTTTGTAATAGATTGTGTTCTCTGGATTTCGTTTAATCAGCTCCTCGTAGTATTTTGTCGCCACTTCATAGCGTCTCAGCTTTAGATTTAAATCCGCTAGATTTTCTTTCAGTGTTAGTTTATCGACTATTTGGTCTTGCGAGTTTTCTAAGTGTGTTAAAGCCTGTTGGAGTTCTCCAGATTCTTGTATGACCATATTCTGATATAGAAGTAATTCACTATGTTCATAGTCATAGTTATTTCCTTTCTGTAAACAAAAATAATTATGATAAATCCGGAACGTTCATTGCGCCCCCTTATGCAAGAGTGAGTGAAGTATGTTGCACATAATACAGTCTACACTCGAGGAACTCTATTATGTAGTACATAATACTGATAATGATATTTATCTGCAGGGTGATTGACGTAACTCGTTCATTAGAAGTTTAGGTACTTGCCTTCATTATATTTCTTTGAAAATGTGTACATAGTCATAGCTGCCATGTATTTTTGATTGTCTACATATTAGACGCAGATAAAAAAAATGCAAACAGGGTCAGACTAGTAGTCCAGTCAATGAATGACCAAATCCGGGTTGTAGAGGACATGGAGGGGGGGGGGATTTTTCTCTTCAAGACTCTGTTGGGGGTAGTTAGGAGGTAAACATACTAAAAGTCCCCACCCCTACCCCTGCCGCTTCAGGGGTGGAGAGGGAGGAGAAGCTCCCTTCTTTCAGTTTTTCGCTTATAACTCGGAAACTGTGCGTCGTACGAAAAAAGTATTCATTACAAAATTAAATTTCCTACAAAAAGTCTATATTCATTTTCTTCTTATGTATTATAGTTTCCGAAATATTCGCCACCGAAAATCGATAATTTTCGAAAAACTTTTTTTTGCCTCGACGTTTTTTTGTCAATCTTGTCCTTTTAATTCCTCAGCCTTTTGTTTTACAGATTAGTATGTTTACCTCCTAACTACCCCCAACACATTCCTGAAGAGAAAATTCTCCCCCCCCTCTCCATGTCCTCTACAACCCCTTCGTTGACTGGACTGTAGCCTTAATGAATCAGTTAAAAATAAGCACTAAAGTTTGTAAAGAACTGCACTGCTTTTTAAAAAGTGACACTTTACAAACTAAAATTAACAGACTCTGTGAGCTGGGGGAGTTAGTTGGGGAAAAAATGTATCTACTCTAGACACGGTTGTAGAAAAATATATTATATTCGCGACCTAATTGTCATCGCGAGAGGTCTCTGTTAATTGTAACATGGCCGATAAAAGGGTGGACAACATTACAGTTGTGTTAAATATGAAAGTTTGATTGGTGCATGTTTTCAATATTAAACCAATGCGTGAAATGTTGTTCACCCTTTTGTTGGTATCAATATTGACCACTAGAGGTCCCTACTTTGTTTGATTTCGCGAATTGCATAATTAAACCAACGCCGACAGCGCCACTTGTGAGTGTTTGATCGTAGTGGTGACTTCTTCGTGTATTTTTAATTACTTATAGTTTACAATTAATTAAAAATTTACCCAAAAAGTATGTTACACCAGTTTGTTTAGAGTATTTGTAAAACAATTTAAATCAAAATTAAAGAAAAATACTAGGAATTTTTTACAGGGAGATTTGAATTGTTTTCGTGTTGTAGTGCTTTATTTGTTTATCTGTCAAAGCAAGTGTTCGAAATTGGGCTGTTATTATCCTTATTTATGAGCAGTATGAGCAAATGGAAATCAAAGCCGTCACCTGATTTATTCGTATAGGCACGGTTGGCTATGCCGTTTGCAATTAGCTGTACGATATATTTTTCCAATGGCGTAAAACACGAAATTAGCCTGAAAATTTTAGTCTAGATATAAATATACCTAGAAATAAATTACTTTGATCTAAAATTGACAGCAATTGAGCTCAAAATTGATTTTAAAATAAGTGTACGAAATGGAAAAGAAGAATTACTAAACACAGCAAACACTTGCATGCTACTAATCGTAAAGAAGTCATATTTAATATTTCGCTCAATGTTGCCAATGCTCGAAACCAGAAACGGATACATAACTGATTGATTTGATTTTCATATGCTCACCTTGTACAATTTGTACGGAATAATTTACTTCAGGTGATTCGCATGCATTTGTCAATAATTTCGTAAATATTTTTGTATTTCAGCGAATCACGGTCAAGTTAACGTCCAACGCCGTAACAATCATAAAACTATAAAACATTTTTATTGCTATATTTCTTCGTTTATGTGCTTAACAAGGGACATATCGTCACTTTAGGTACATGTCGGAAAAAGTCCAAACTGTGGTAACCCTACCCACAGAATAAATCTCATACAACTTGTACGAGCACTAACAACTAAATATTCGGACAAACAATTAAATTATTAAATTAAATTTTTCTGGTTACGATTATAAAAAAAAGTATTGTGTAGATTTAGTTGAAGACATATATTTTCTAATTAACATTTCGTCTATTAATTTTTAAATTGTTTATATTAGGAGCATTCAACAAACAAGTCGATTTATTACAATCAGATTGAATCGATTTAAATCGATTCATGAAAACACTGAACGGTGGCGTGACCGGTATAACCCTATTTTCTATATTTGGTTTTTAACTTTTCAACAATAGCAATATCACAATATATTTATTAGCAGTGCGGTTAAGTTATTTCTCAAATTAATCCCTGAAATAAACAATACACTGTTATAAACAACTCGCACACATTTAATCGCAGTTGAAGCGTAAAATTTTTACGATGGACAATTTCACGATCGATGTTGCATCGATTCAGATGCGTTGAAAGTTAAACCGTATGCAATCATAAATCGATTGTGAATCGATTGTGTTAGTTGAATGCCCCTATTGTATCTACTTAATACAATTAATTTTATTGATTCATAAAATTTGCTGGCAATTAATTGTTCGGACGTGTACCTATCTTTTTGCGCTTTAAAAACAAGAAAATCTTGTCAACACAAGTTAATTGTTGATTTTGAGACTAAGAACAAAATGTTTAGGAAAAATATGGCCTTAGCATACCAACTCATAAAGAAGGACGTGTAATTATAATTCGACAATATGTCGCGGATAAAACCATTAAAAAATTTAACTTATCGAAATTCACAACTGGGGATATAATAAAAAACAAAAGTCTGGAGACACGGCAGACATTGATATTTCTAGCAAAACCAAGCACTGTAATAGAAGAACTTTAAGAGAAATTCAATCCCAATAGAATGAAGAAACTGATGTAATTGTATCTAGGAATCTAGGGAATGTTCCTAACAATGGTTACACGAATTCGGTTATAATTTTTATAAAGTAAATATCATGTGTTGCACTTAATATTCACTTAAATTTGAGAAGCTAAATTTTAATAAATTTTATTTTTAAAAAGGTGAAATAAAAACCACCGCTTGCCAAAGCACAAAAGAAAAAACGTCTGGACTGGGCAAAATCTAAAGTTACATGGACCGAAGAAATGTGAAGTCAATTTTTAGTCATGAATCAGGGTTTGGTGTCTGTATTGGTGACTGTTGGAAGAGAGTGATCAGAACAAGATTCAGGCCCCTTTTTTTAAAAATTATTTTAACGAACCATAAAATCCCACAACGGGTTGTGATTTGTAGATGCATGCCCAGCAAAGGTTTAGGTAAACTGGAGCTTACTGATGGTATCATAAACGCAGAAAGATATTAAGATATTTTAGAAAGAAACTTCCCGCAAATTGCAAGGTTGCAGATCGGAATAGAAAACTTCATTTCATTTCAGGACGAGACTTGGTTTTACATGGCCAAATCTACAAAAAAAAATTGTTCAAGAGCAATGATATTAGTGTTGGCATGGCTGGCCCTCAAATAGCCCCGACGTCATCCAAACCCTGCAACATGAAATGAAAAAGATCTTACGAAAAAGTCCCCAACCAACAACTACCGAACTACAGGTTAAAATACAAGAAATATAGGATTCTTTCACCCCGCAGTATATGAATACTTGGTGAACATTATACCAGAAAAAATACAGGGTGCAATAAAAGTCAAGAGTGGTGTAACCCATATTAATTTGTTTTGAATAAATTATTAGTTACTGTTAATCAATCTTATTGTTTATTTTTTTTTATATCAAAAGTTTTAGACATTTTCTTATGAGAGAACAGTTTTTATAAAATCAGTACTCTTCCGAATATTTAGTTGTTAGGGCTCGTATTAATTTTGGATTTATTTTGTTTTTAAATTTTACAAAATATATTGATTTAACGCTGAATTTAAACGTTCTTTTCATGCCTACATAAGAATAAAGTAAACACCTATTTGGAATAACAAGACAATCACTTCTTGCTTTGTGCATAAGTTTAACCTAACCTCAAAATCACACCAAACTTGCTTCCCTTTAATAACATTGTTTAATGTAAATGCAGATTTAATTTGAACTAAGTTCTCTTTTAAACTTAAGAAAAAGTGAAAATGGCAAGATAATTCCAAATTAATTACCTGTTGTTGGTCCAGGAAAGTTTCTAAAATATTTAAAGCATTTTTATAATCTTCAAGTAAATGGAAGGACATCGCATATCCAATCCAGGAAGCCCTTTGTGTTGGTCTTAACATAAGCAGTTGATACCGAGTATCCTAAAAGAACGAACTTAAAAATCACAAGGCGGACGACACGATCGGCTTTGCTTTACTCTGTATCCTTCCAAATCCCTCATTTGTATCTGCAGCAAGGACAAATCTCTGAGAATCTGTATGTTATCCTTTTCCCACTTGAGTGCGTTTCGATAACACTTGATTGCCTCATCATACTTTTTGTCAGACCTCTGTAACAAACCGTAAACGTGCCAGCAAACGTGAGAACGCAAGTCGTTCCTCAACCCCTTGCGGACATATTCGTACGCTTCTTCTTTACGTCCTAGGCAGTTCAGGGTCAAACCTTTCATCGCCAGCGTCTCTATAGAAAGAAAAAAGTTACATTGAACTCGAACGCATTATAACATGATTACATACCACCGTGCTCTGTAAATTTAGGATTTGATAGGATTTGCTTTGCAAATTTCAACCCATTCTTATATTGTTTCTGTTCATAACATCTCTAAAACATATACAAAAAAAAAAGTCATTGTAATATTTTTAACAAGTCGAATCATATGCAAAGTCATAATGTGACACGGTGCAAAATTACAGCTCTGGCTTTTCTATCACCAGGTATTCAGTGGGCAGCTTCACGTTGTTATTATTATTGTTATTATTAACGCAGCAGGATTATTCGCTCGCGGACAATTTAGATTTTTGGTAGATGATAAACAAGGCGAAAATACTTGCCAAGATTCGTTTAAATAAAGCGTTTTCTTTTGGTGGCAAGGGATTACTAGAAGGCATTTTTCGATTCTCACTTAAAATAAGAACTTTCTTCAGCCGGCTAAATAATTTTCTAGCTAAAATCAAAACCTCGTGGCCTCAAACCTCTTCTGAAGTCGATCGCGATCACGTGACCCAGGTACGTTCAATGATCAGGTTGGTAATGCAGAAAATGCGACGTCCTGATTGACAGTTTTTTCACGTACGCTAAAAATTAAATACTGTCAATATTGGATGTATACGTTTTCAATTATTTTGTTTTTCACGAAATTCTACTTGTATCCGTTAATTAAGTTAATTCTAAATCGTAACTCGAGTTATTCTACAATTAACGTAAGTTAATGCAATTCCGAAATCGGTAATCTTTACGTAAATTAGAAGAAAAAAAAAATAATTAACGGTATTCAAAAACATATTAGATTCCTTTGAAATTAGCCTCCTTAAAGGTCGATTCATACCTTCCGTTCTGTTATCGTCAATTTCGCATTGGCCGCGTTCAGATAAGCGCAGGGCTGCAGCTCTTTAATAAGGGCCGCCGCATATTGAACCCAGCCCAGGTACATCACACGCACAGCCCAGATCTAGCCCAAGCACACGATATTTGAAAGGTAGCGCATACTGAACACAGCCCAGACCCAAACTAGTTCCATGTTCCAAAATAACTACAAGCGAGGAACAAAAACTTCTCGATTTAAGAATCTGAATCTGAGAACGAAGAAAGATTTAGGTAAATATTTTACTGCATTTAATCAACAGAAAAAGAAAGAAAAGTAACACAACTGCATATTTACGAAAAAGACAGAGTCAAGGAGAGTGTAGTGAAATTCCAGAGAGCGTATTTAACAATTTCAATTATGTAGTTTTTCCATTTCCATTTTCTAAAAAATCAAGTTCCATACAACATAAAAGAAACCCACAACCCACGAAACTGTGTTTGACTCACAACTGCATCCACACGAAACCACGTTGGCCCTGTAATGGGTTTAATATGCGTCACTCTGTCTTAAACCGTGTAATACAGAATAACCCACGCGTGGGTTGTGCGTGTGATGTGCCTGGGCTGGGTTCAATATGCGGAGGCCCTAAAAGCCGCTTTCCCGTTATCTACTTTGTGCACGCAAATGAGCCCAAAAAAATCACGAAGCGTACGTTCCAGTAAGGCAGGTTTCCATACATTAATACAAGAATATCGTGCGTTTAAAACCCAATTGTACTTGAAACGCAAAATTCAGAGCTAACGGGAAAACGCTTAAAGCGTAAGCTGGCGTAAGGCAACTTAGCGTTGAACGACTTAAACTTTACTATTTAAAGAAGTGCTGCAAAAAGAGACGTCACATGTGTCGCATGGAAGTAGGCTTTAGACGCGTTCAACCAGAAGAGCGCTGGACAGCAATTGCTTTTGGTTAAGTTACAGCTGTGAGCGCCTCTCTAATTGACAGATGTAGCGTCAGGAACAGCAATGGCTTCGTTCAGATGACAGAAAATGTCATAAACGGTTTACAATTTTTCATCTGAACGTTTACGCTCCAAGGATCACGATGAAACATGTTTAAGTGGCGGACGTCATTTTTTGGAGCGATTCGATTTTACGCCACCACCCTGGCGAAAACGCGTTTAAAAACATAGCGTCTATAAAGTCTGATATGATTTATACAATAAACAGAGTGGAATATGAAGTGTTTGGTAATAGAGTTTATGAACGATTAAGCAGTTTATTAATTCTCATTTCGAGGTCATTTATTTCTGCTATGCAAATTTTGCATGGGTTCCATGCGTCCAAAGTACCTACATAATTATTGTTGGACTTACACACTAGACACTAGAATATTTATATTTAATAAAACGGAATACGCCACCGATTGTTCAACTGAAAACTGTATGTGTTTTTCTTCTTTTTACTTTGCGCAGCAATCCTGCTTGTCTTGCAACCATATGCCATTCCAGACAATTACGAAGTGTATGTTTAGCTGGGTCAAAGTCCTTTTGAACAGCATAAACATCCATGGCTAATGGTGGCATTCGAACCCATGCCGTTGAGCGATACGACTTTCCAAGTCGATTAGGCTAGACTGGGCTTGTGCCGACAACAATGAATGTGATAGAACCCTATCGGAGTGCTGACCTGGCGGAACAAGGCCTATGGGCTAGACCGCTAAGCCACTCGGCGACCCAACATTCTTGTTCATTTTACAAAATACGAGCTAGACGCAGTGTTGCCAACTCATTGATAACGATTTCCCCCATCTGAGGTTTAAAATTCACCGAAATAAAAGACGTATTCCCCTAACATTTATTCTTATTGATAAATCTGAAAGTGTTTGTACTACATTTAAGAGTTGTCAAAAAATCCCATTTCAAGATACAAAATCCCTTAATTTCTTACTAGATTCAGGAATAAATAAAAAAAAAGAAACATAAAAGATTCATTAAAAAAATACGTAAAGGCGAAAAAAAGGAAACAAAAGACGGCCGATTTTACAGCGTGATTCAGTTGATTAACAATAAATTTAAAAAAACACAATTTTAAAGAATGAGGATAATACAAAAAAAAGAAACAATTTGAAACAAACAGTGACAAAAGAAATACTTATTTTTCTTCCAGAAGATCAACAGGTTATACAAAACTGCAATAGATGGCTCTGTTTAACATCTCACACAAATACGCCCTTTATTGACGGTAAGTAACATTTTATTACCTCCGGAAAAACAAACGAAAAAGAAACTTTCGAATGTTTTAACAAATCGCGTTGTTAAATATCTGACAACGCAAGTTATTTTTTGTTACCATCCAGAAACGACTGTCAGTTGAAACATTACTCAATAGATGGTGGTTTTTTAATATAGTGGGTTTCCTTCTACAGAAGGAATATTCGTGCATAAAGGAACAATTTTGAGCTGTCTAGGGCCTATCAGCTTCCAACATTTTTTACGAAATAAATTTGAAATCCCATTTTTAGAAAAAAAATCCCGTAGTACTTAATGATTTGAAAAAATTCCTTAAAAAGGGATTTATTATTCCTTAAATTGGCAACACTGATATATCAACAAGTTGCTGTGGAGTACAAAAGTACCTAAATCACAATCGTAGATTTCAATTACAATATTCATTTTCGTGATAAAAAATTATAAAATTCTTTTACCTATGCAACTATAAAATTAGTTCTAAGTTTTGGTATTTTCCTTAGTGTTAATTTATCCCCTAAATTTAGGGGTAAATTCCCCTAACTTGGCAACGCTGGTTAGACGTTATAGACCACATAGACGTGATAGAAAAATTTCAAGAATTCAGAAAAATTTACTAAATGTGCTTTTCCATCTAGTTTCGGATTAATTTCATATAAATTATTTTTGAAGAATAAGGTGACCAGATTTTAAATTTGGTTCAAAAAATTAAATTTCATTTTGAAAGAAAACAAAAAAAACATAACATAAACATCTCTAACCATAAGAAAAAAAAAACATTTACGTATATGAACAATTTAATGAACAATATCAAAAATGTAATCAAAATTACATTTTGCATTTGAGTATACTGGGTGTCTCTAAACCTGTCTTTAATTGAAACAATTTGAAACCACAGATAGTAGTCAAAAAAAGAAGCAAAATTTGTTATACAACACTAGGGAAAAGTAAATAATAACTCGGGGAAAAATCAGTTTTAGTTTTCAAAAAAATTGTTTGAGTAACGCTGGTTGACGATTTAAATGTCTCAGCTGCGCAGAATTGGTGTTTTCGTGGCCATAAACGAATAAATACCGAGACGTATTTGTTGGGCTAGGTCATGTTTGTACGTCGCAAAAAAATTTCGTCACGATTCTAAATAAAAACGTTTTCACTAGGGTGGGTCAAAAAACCAAACTTTGAGATAATCTTACCTAATAGCAAAATTATGTTGTCTTTTAGTGATACTATGACATCTAAGAAATATATTTGAATTTAATTAATATTACGTTTGAATTTTTGAAATTGTACAAGAAAGGCCATATAGTATGCCACAAAAAGTTCGTATTTGTAATAATAATAATAACAGAGTTATCATCAAAACTGTATACTAAGAGGGCAAGAGAAGGTGGATAAAATTAAAACTCGAATCTCGCAGCAATGCAATAATACGATAGCAAGAAAGATTTCAACATTGAATGGTTTTCATTAATTTTTCGGTTGTATAATTTTTTTAATTATTAATAAATGATTATTTTATTCTAAAAACCCTATTTTCCTTGAGACATTTAAGTTATATGACTACCAGAATATATTCAAGTTATTCGTATTTCCAAGGCAAAGCGCAACCTGAAGATGAGGTGCTAGGCAACATAATTTTGCTATTAAAAATCAAAAGCGCAATATTCGTTTCTTTTCATTCAAAAATGACCCAACCTAATGGGCAAGTGTCGTCCTGGCGCGGCAAAATTGCACAAATTAACGTATATTGGATTCCAACTTTTGGGCAGTAGTGTACAATATTTAGCATATTGCATTCGATTTTTCGAAACACACAATTGTTTTGAATTGCTTCGGAAAAGATTCAGACGACTTTTTATACACGATTATTTTATACAGTTTTTCTATATTTTTAGATATTAATATTTTATTGTTTTTAGCATTATAATCTTAATATATATATAGTTATAGGTATAGTAGTGGACAATAAAATCCGGGCAAGAATTTGATATGTCGTGCGTATTTCGACAAATTTGGTAAATCAGGCTTTTATTGAGGTTATATTTCTGTCAAAATAAATAAATAAAATTTGAATTAAACGCCAGAATTATTAGTGACATGCATTAAACGTCAAAAATATTAAAGTGCCCGGATCTTATTGTTCGATACTGTACTCAATAAGTTATTGTATTTCGTATACTATACCTACATATGCTGTATTTTCTTTCTTTATTATTTGCAACATTTTTGTTTTCAACTTTTTTAGTATTTTCCTGCAATTATAAAGGCAAATTAAGAATAGTATCGAAGAGTTGTTTGTAATTTATCTTTAAGAACTTCGTTTACATTCTGGGCAAAGGAGAGAAAATTAATCGCCCAAAAACCAGAAAGAAAAATAGGCATCGGATAAATATTGGATGCACAATATTTATCAACCGAATGAATATCCTATAAAGCTAAAACTTTTCATGTTTTCTTAATAACTCTGTTTGTTTCTTGTCCATTACAAGTTCAACTGTACTGTAGATACAATCGGAACTTGATCTGACCGCTCCCTGCTTACACTATGGATTGTGTGCATGGCAATATGAATAACAAATATTTTTCCACGACTATTTAATAGCTAATATTGTCATTACTTAACACTTTTCCATTGAGTAATGGGGTTAATTATCATTACTCAATGGCCCGTTGAATAATACCCACATAGCACAGTGATATGCGTTAGATGTCTTGTAGATATCTTCTTGGATATCCATGATATCCTCTGGATATCCAAATGTCCTTTTTATATCCAACCTGTTATGGATGTGTATACACATCCCTATCGATGGATTTATGGAACGTCTAATAAATTGCAGAGTATTATACGACAAAATTTATTTTATCTAATTGATACAATGTTTCGATCTAAAGGAGCATTAAAGTTAAATTTATATAGTGTACAAACAACATTTCTTAACTATATAATATGTTGCCTGAAGACTGTCCTGTAAGCTGAAACTGGTCGTACCAATTTAATTAGAAAAAATTGTAAGACATAGAATTTTTCTTCGTTCCCTACTTTGATTCAAAATTACTATATACATTTTGGACTATCCAAACATTTCAATGTTTTTAAGTATTTAATATGTACCTACATTGTTTACTTTTTCTTCTATATCCATTGTGAATGTTTACTAGATATCCATTATTTGGTATCCACAGTGAATATTTATCAGATATTCAGTAGATATTTTATATGGATTGGACATAACACGGATGTGAACGGCATCCATTAGATAGGTATCTCCTAGATGTTTGTGCTATGTGGATAGTATCATAGCAACCACCAATGAAAACAATCAAATAGGTTATTCCCTTCTACTGGGTTGTGTTCATAAACTACACCTTCAAGTGCACCCTGGGTGTATAATCGCATCTTTCTCACTCACAAGTTTTTAGTTATTTTGCGTCTCACTCATCAGTTTTAAGAAGTCTAGTGTTTACATGATTTCCATGACAACGAGATCACTTTTCACGTCCCACTTTTAAGTAGGGTAAAGAAAATGTGTTTGTTGCTATGGAAACACACGCCAGATTTAGTACTTTATGATTCTTATGTGAGAAGCAAAATGTATAAATACATTTATGCGAGAGAGATCACAATATTACCCGAGAGTGACCCTAGAGTGTAATTTATGAACACAACCGTGCACTGTCTATAAACGTCAGATTTGTTTTTGACCGCGTGCTCTCAAAAAATATTTAAAATTTTCATTAATAGTCGTGGAAAAAATATAGTATTCAACTCCTCTCGGTCTTTGAATAATATACTATTAACAACACAAAATGAAAGCCCAATTTTGTACTGGTTTTGACTGGATAGTGATTGAATCATGACTGTAAATAAATATTTTTGGACAAAGTAAATGATAATTAATCAACATGTCATGTTTAGTAATGGTTATAATTTCAGTAAAAATTATCACTGAAATATACAAGGTGGTTCAAAAGCAATGGGCTATAGAGCAATAGTGGAGTCCTGACATTGAAATAATGCGATTTAACTAAACTCACTTAGTTCAAAAGGTGATAATAATAGAGAAGATATGTACAATGCATTAAAATCAAACTTTTCATTTCAATTTTCTTTAATAATTCTTACAATTTTTGGACGTAGTGCCTTGAAAATTTACTTATGGGGGTTTCTCGAAAGAAGAAATAATAACATGGCCTCAATTTTGATACAATAGATAAAAGGACGATACCGTAAGTCTCTGCCATATTAGAGAGATTTAGAAATTTTTACGGTATGGATAACGTTTACGCTAAATGCTACAAAACTATTAATGCGCGTGCTCACAAATATATGAGTTACTCTTTACAGCATTTAGCGTAAACGTTATCCATATCGTAAAAATTGCTAAAACTCTCTATTATCTTAATTTCATTCCGTAACTTTATAAATTAAGGAAGTAAGAATTATTTTGTGAAATATAAGTGTTTCATCTTTATTTGTTTATTGCTTACTTATCACAAAATGCTAATCTCCGTGTTCTTTCGTACGAAAATCCTGCCTCGACGTTTATTGTATTACATCAGTTTTCTAAGACAATACATTATTCCGTCAAAATCTTTAACTTACCTGTTATCATTGCTGCAGGTGATGACAGTTTACAAGTTCAATGCCTTCCAGCTTTAAAACTCATGCAGTATTCCTTGTTTATGACCAATACGCAGAGAAGAGACAGAGGATGAGGAGAATCTTTTCCTTGGGCACAGGGTTACCTTTCCCGATCTTTGGTTAAACTCTTTTGTTTTCAAAATATAGAAAACAAGTGGATATTTATAATGTTTGGAAACGGGGAACTTACTCGAAAAATAAATTTGCTTATTCCCATTCTGTTGTGTTGAAAATTGAAGATTGAAGCGTGCCACGTGATTAGCAGATCCGTACTCTAAGTTGGGGAATACTTTGTAACAGATCCTCTCAGAAATTTTAGAATTTTTTTGCTTCCTTACATTGAAATTATTCTAAGTAAACATATATCTATTATGTATTAAAATAAGTAGAATTGTTAGTTTTTAAGAAGCACTTTCATCTTTAAAGTGGTATAATCAATTTCCTGAACCACATGGAACTTAAAATCAAAATAGTTTATGACTACCCCAATACTTAGGAATAATTCATCTCAGTTAACCGAATTCGTATTTCTTATAATAAACGAGATCCCAATGCTGGAAAAGTTATCTGGGACATATTGTATATCAATATACACAATTACATAATACAAAAACAGTTACCTACCATTATATGGCATTCAACTATTTTGTAAGTTCATCTGCAAAAATAAGTGAGATAACCAACAAATTAGGGAAAGCAAAAGTTCTTTTGATTGAACTGCTGATGTTGTTTCATAAAAGATTATGCAACATGCTAAGATATGTTAGCTCATAGTTGTATCTAAAACTAACGCTAAATTTATTGTGGTTTGACATATTTTTTGCAGCAGTCAAAACAAGATCCGTCTACTGAAATGCTTTGGCCGTCAGAAACCCGAAGAAAAGTGCTATCAGAGACTAGAGAGTAGTTGGCCCGAGCACAATCAACACCAAGTCATGACCGTTCTTGGGATGCACGATGCAGTCCACGAGGTCAGGTATGCAGCAAAGAAAACTCCCTGTCCGTCTTGCAAGAGTACCTATAGTCTGTTTATTCAACAAATATAGTAATAAAATCAATTAGGAGTTTTATACACAGTATCTTATAGTGCAGAAGGTGGATTTACAAAATAACCAACAATATCAAGTTCAATATTGGATAAGTATCACCAATACCAATTCGTTATTTAAGTCGCCCGCGTTACTGTGGGAGTGTTTATTACTATATCTCTTGAATAAACAAAGTATAGTGCTATCAGAGACTAGAGAGTATTTGGTCCGAGCCCAAGCAACACCAAGTCATGACCGTTCTTGGGACGCACGATGCAATACACGAGGTCAGGTGTACAGCTAAGAAAACTCCATGTCCGTCTTGCAAGAATACCTAGTGCTATCAGAAACTAGAGAGTATTTGGCCAGAGCTCAATCAACACCAAGTCATGATCGTTCTTAGAACGCACGATGCAATCCACGAGGTCAGATATACAACTAAGAAAACTCCCCGTACCTAGTGCTATCAGAGACTAGAGAGTATTTGGCGCGAGCCCAATCAACACCAAGTCATGACCGTTCTTGGGACGCACGATACAATCCACGAGGTCTGGTATGCAGCTATGAAAACTCCATGTCCGTCTTGCAAGAGTACCTAGTGCTATCGGAGACTTGATAGTATTTATTAACAAAAAATTGAAAAATAGACAACAAATCAAGCAAACAAAATGCTTTATTAAGATACACCACTGCATAATACACGCTTGTAACAAACTGATATGATTTGTAATCATTTAATATTGTACTCACAAATAAATGACATTACTTAGTGGATTGAAAACAGTAAATACTCGAACATGCAATGAGTTCTCCAGATGTGTGTTAAAAGACACCCGTCCGGGAGACGCTTGATCAAATACAGGCATGTATGTACCACTCAAAATACAAATCAAGTCAAAGAAGAGTCAAAGTAATACCTAATAAACGTAAGGGAACTTCTTAATTTATTAATATTGGTGGAACTGCGTATCATTAATGTTAATTACTTCATAAAATTGACCTGAACTCTATTGACTAGGCACACTTAGTTTATATAATAACAAGAAACTGTTCTATGAAAAATAGATACTTCCGACAATTAAAGAAAACACGAATAAATTAACTCCGGCAATTTTCCGGATGACAACGGTTCATTTTTTTCGATTTTTAAAAATACTTTATCATTACAACATATAAATAATCAAGATATTCTCATATTGTAACAGGACCAACAGTGTATACATGGAATGCTTAGCCGGATAATGTGCTCCATTATAATAAAGTGTCATTCACACCAATGTAACATCGTCATATCAAAATAAAATCTGTCGGAACGCCATATGATTTCCGAAGGAAAACTTTAACCGAAAACACACTTCAAATTTCATAACATTTTGATTTAACAACTTTGAAAATACAGCAGTTGCCAACGAGTGGAGATAACATTATTTATTGTCCACTGCTGGGATAAACAAGTGAGGTGCACTCGGTCTAGAAGTGCGGAGGCGCATGCAAAGACTAGGCCGAGCGGCGGAGGAGCCGCCGCTGCATTAACAACCAAACACCACTCAACCACTTGTTGATTAAGTCGATTATGTAACAAATATAGCTCAAAAATATATTGCCTTGATTTAATTCCGCAAATATAGAGAGACAATACATCAGTCTTACAGTTGAGAGAAGTAAGCTTAGGCGGCAGGTCACCTACACTAGTTAGTTAGTTAAACTATACAAAACCCTAAGGCGGCACATTACAAGCAAGCACAAAGAAGCACATTATCGGGAACATGATATAGCTTACGATATGTCAGCTAACACATGTGTGTACATAAATAACACGCACTATTGCTATCAAATATAGAATTTGCGATTTGTCTGCGTTATCTGTGGCAGGAAAGATGACGGACAAAGCGACTATGCTAAATAAGTTAAAGGCGTTCATGAGACCGGAAAGATGCAGTACCCCGATAAGTTGGTAGACGAATCCTGCCGGCCACAACAACACAAACGCCTGGAATGTGCTGCCTCACAACAAGAAAACACTTATCGTTAAAATCGATCAGTTCTAACAAATACCTATGCTACATTGGACATATACGGTAGAAACCGGCAAATATAAGGACGTACAAAGCACATAAAAATACATGATTTGATATAAAACGACTAGACTAGTTACAAGTAAGCAGCTATTTTGGTCGGTGGCGCGGGCCGCGCTAGCTTTGGTCCGCGATTTCCAGCCTACAAGCAAAAGAATTGGTGTAATCAGTACAGTCAGTACAACACGTACATGTATTGGTGTTCGTACCTCAAAGATGCAGATTGGAAGAGCTACGGATACGCACACTTCAAACTTAATAGTTGCACTAATTTAGAATCGAGTGTGACAAATTACCAACAGGTTACCAGAATGTGCAAGAAAGATAACATTAGGGACCGGGGAAGGCATTTCTGATAATCACAGTCTGTTAAGAGGTTCTGTCGAGCGCAACATAAGGAAAAGGTGCTCGGAAGTGTGATGAACTGACGCATTTTTAACTTATGCCTACAACATGAGCAATTTTTTTTTACATTTTCAAACATTTGCATGCATCAAATAACAAGAACGTGTGCGACGAGAACGTGTCATCCACCGAAGACATGGACTAGAACCGCATCTACAACGCCAATAAAAACTACTACAATGCTGCAGCAAATACCAAGTAGATAGGAAAGTATTTACAATTCGTAAGGATTCAATAGTATGTTCCCTAGAGTAATTGACATGAAGGTTAACGTAACATATCCAAATGACATGCCCCGGTTCATATACGAGCGGGCAACCCTAAATTGCCTACTACACACACTGATGTACTTTGGGGGAATATTGCAACTGCTTATCACTATATTCGTTACCAGAAAAAACGTGTTGTTGAATCAGTCTTACCGAAATCTTTTTTTTTTATTTTTAGCTCAAAGTGCGGATGGTCCGCACCCTCTTTTTGTTTTTTTTTTTACTATACTGCTTACTACATACGTCACTACAAACGCTACAAACTAATGACTATTATGATACCATTAAATCACACATGCGTTTATCTAGAATAGGATCTGCTTATAATTGGGCCCAGAAAGATTGTTCAAATAATTACAGAAGCTGCTGCATTCGCAGGATTATCATCACTTATCTTACAGATATACAGGAAAAAAACCGATGTGAAGTTAGCAATAGAATCCTACCAATAAAATTCGTAAACTTTATCATCGGACCACATTATTTCATGAATTCCAGCATTTATTCCTTAATACTAACACAGAAGTAGAGCCTCTTTTTCCCAGAATTACTTAAAATAAATGTAGAATTTATTTAGTTCGTCAATAAACTTAGTTTAAAAAAACAGCGTTCTAACAATAAAAAAAAAATCTTCAGGAAAAAATCTTCAGGACGTTAATTGCCAAAGGTTTTTATCCAACATATACAAAAATTGCAAGATAACCTGCTGAAGAAATTTTCCAAAAATTTTCATGTCAACTAACCCTTTTATTGTTAGAACGCTGTTTTTTATACTAAGTTTATTGACGAATAATATATTTAAGAAATTCTGGGAAAAAGAGGCTCTCCTTCTGCGTTAGTATTAAGGAATAAATGCTGGAATTTATGAAATAATGCCCACGTGCGATTTACGTCTATGTGGTCCGGTGATAAAGTTTACGATTTTTATTGCTGGAAACCTATTGCCAACTTCACATCGGTCTGGAAAAACAGGCTGCATTACAGCCGTGCCGTGCACTTGGCGGCTATCCTCTAGAAAAGAAAAATTGAAAAAAAAAACCCAGGGTCCACCACAACTACCACAAACAAAAAAAAACAAAAATAATGAAAACTGCAGACTGGTATTATTAATTAAAAAAGCATTTACAACAAAAAATCAAAAAAGAAAAACAAAACAATGTACATTTAATTTAAGAACAATTTTACCATTAAAATTAATATAATAACAACAATTAAAAAAAATGTAGACAGGACACAAAAGTAGGCGGACTATTTTGGCGCTCGGCGGTTCCAAGACGTCCTTCCGAAATCTATCTACAGGAACAATTACAAAAAATAGAATGTACTTGGTTCGATATCAAACTAAACATCGTTTTATTCGGAGGGGCGTCCCGGAAGGCGGAAGACCAAACCGTCGCCTCCTAAGCAGATAGAGGACTGCTTGTTGTAGAATGAGATCGCTCAGTCCTCGAGTTTGCGATCGATATTCGAGCAATAACAATGATCAATATAAATATTATAAATAAAAATGGTAAGTGACAAAAAAATAGGCACAAAACAAACAGCGCTCAAACAGATTCATCGTTCATTTCGTGCTGTAACTGAATTAAAAATTCCATAATTAGTCTTGGTCGATAGTGGTGTCTGTCGCAAGACATGCATGGTGTGAACACGTACTTCGATATCTTAAACTTGGCAGCATTAACAAACAAATATATTACTACTTACTACAACTAATAATAATAAGATGGTGAAAATATTGCATGCACCATACAAAATTTTTCTTCTTAAATAGATAAAAGTAAATAACAAAACTAAAAAAATACAAAACCTAGATAACTTTGAGAGCACGGCACGTATTGTCATACAGAATGTGATACAATTACAAACATACAAAGACAAAGAGTTACAATACAGTTTTTTGTGTGACTAGGGTTGCTAACAACGCGGCTTCCCGCAAAACAACAACGCGCTATATTTAAAAGGGACATTCACGACGACATCATACACGCATATTAAAATAGTTATATATAGAAATTGATGCACAATTTAAATACAACAAGGCCCAGGCACCGCTATGCTTGGTTAACATCTCTATGTGATAATATCCCTGTTTCAAAATAGATTGGTCATACAATGGGCCGCTTCTCCTTCTCGGAGAGAGCTAATCAAACTTATCGTCAAAATTACTTATTAAAAATATCAACACGTTACAGTAGAAAACTATAATCATAAAAGTTGTTGCTTTCTCGAACGAAAAATTCTATATGGGATAATACATCAACAACTTAGCAGCTATCCACTCCTTGTAAAATTGCATTAACAAAAGGTGTATGGAGTGGTTAAAGACCTTGTCTCTTAGAAGGGGGCCTTTATAGGCCTATCGGCGGCACCTGCACGTAACGATAAATGTATAAACGATAGTCTTTACTCGCCAGAACGACAGATCCATCATCCATGAGAGCCACATCGAAACATTGTGCATGCTTTACTTTACTCTCCAAAGCCGACACGAGTTGGCCATCTTGAGTGAAAATCGTGAGATTGAAGTTATTATGATTATCAGCAATCAAAATCTCACCCGCCGCATTAATGCCCACACCGATCGGATAATTTGTGATACCTTCACCTCCAATCTGTCGCAAGTATACTCCCTCATAACTGAAGACTTTCACACAGTGTGCGCGATTGTCACTTATAAAAATCTCCTGCTTATCATTAACAACTACCCCGTTGGGAAATTCTAGGTGTTTGGAGCACCCAAACTTTTGCAAGACTGCGCCCGCCTGATCGAAAATAATAACACGCATGACCTTGCATTCCACCACAATTATTCGACCTTTATTATCGACGGTCACCCCTCGGGGATGTTGTAAAATGTTGGCGCCGAATTTCCTGACGAACTGCCCGTACTGATTGTAAATCTGAATTTGGTGTGTCGGAGACCTTTCCGTGACGATGATGTCGCCGGAAGTGCGAACCACCGCGACTCTGTTGGGGTACAACAGTTGCCCGTCGCGTTTTCCACATTCCCCGAATTGGAACTTGAAACGCCCCTCCTTGTCGAAAATCTGAATTCGATGGTTGTTGGTGTCCGCCACGATGATATCATTTTGCGCGTTCACCGCCACTCCACTGGGCTCCGTAAACTGGCCTTCCATAACGCCGAATTCCCCAAACTTGCAGTGGTAAATCATCTTTTGCCTTTTGATCTGCGATTTCGGCGGAAATATTGTGGTCGACATCAACTTGTTCGTGAGATCGAGCATGGGGTCTGAGTGTGTGCCGTTGCTTAGGGTGTACGGGTCCGCAACTCCGTTCTGGAATATGTTTTCCGTGCCTCCGTTCGACCACTTTTCGTACGGATTGATTCCGTTGAGGTTCAAATCCCCGATGGTCGTAGAGAAAGGCCCGAGGCTGTTGGCACTGCTGAATCGTTTTGATATAATATTCGATTCAAACGGCGAGGTGGATTGGCTAGAACCTGATATGGAGAATGGACAGTTGATGCCACCGTTGAGACTTCCTGAGCTTCCGTTAACGCTACTACCGCTGGAACTCGAACCTCCCCCCGTCGGTCTGGCAATCGGAGGTTGCTTGCTGGGTCCGATTATGGCGGCCTCGGAATTCGATCTGACATAACCGAACGTGTTGCGAACACCTACTTGTATTGCTTGATAATTTGATACGAATTCTAACTCACAGGCTGATTGAACACTTTGATCAATATTATAACTAAGTAAGCTCTGTAACTTGCCGTCTAACAGTTTTCTGAACATCAGTATTTCTACGACGGTGGTGCATTTGTTGAGTTTCTCCACGAACTCGCACGTTTTGTAAATTTGTTCGATCGTTTCTTGTCCTTTCTGAGTGGCTACGCCTAGAGATATCTGTTTGGCGGAGAAGACACTCTCTAATTCCTTGAGTAACTCTTGCTTTCTTTCGTCTAGCATTGATCGGTAGAAGAGGAAGGTGTCGTTTATTTCATTTTGTGCTTTGTGGTACTGCACTTGCAACCTGCTGGAGATATGCTCGACGTTCTTCAGGACATTCCTGATGTCGGTGGCCTTGGTTTTGGCTTCTTGGACTGCGTGACTTATGGCTTCCAACTGCTTCGGAGCCGCATCGCTGATGTGCTCGCACTCGTGAAGTCCGGTTGGGTGTTCCATGCTAATACATTCTTTGCAAATGGGTATGGCGCAAGTGCGGCAGAAATATTTTAGGAATTCGTTTTTGTGACGCGGGCAGACTATGCTCTTCTCGCCGTTGGTGACCGTTCCATTGGTCACGCCGTTTTTTTGTTCTTCCTTCACGTCGTTGAGGTTGAGGACTCGATGCCCTTCAAAGCAGTGCATGAATTGATGAGCCATAACACAATTGGAGCACAAATAATTGGCACAATCGACGCAGCGAGCTACGGCGTCTAATTTTTTTGTCTTACAACCTGTGCAGCGTACCGCTGGCGAAACGTAGATGTCGTTATTATCGGTGGATGTGAAGAGTAACGAGTTGAGGATGCCCTCGATGGATTCGGACTGGCAGCGTGGACACAGGAATTTATTCTTTTCCAAACAGCCGTTGCAAACACTGTGGAAGCAGGCCAACAGTTTGCATTCAGTGAATGACTCTCGGCACTGCAGGCACTGCGACTCGGTTTGGTCACTGTCTCGGTCCACAGAATCACTAACTGGAGGAGATGAGCCGCTCACGGTTAATGGAGAATCAACCGAAGGCGACAGTGATAAGTAATCAGCGTGATCCCCAAACGATCCAATAGAATTTGCTCTTGGCAATGAATCAATGGATGGAGTTGGTGATGCCATTTTCAATTAACCGTCATCCCTAAAAATAAAAAAAAAATATATTAATCACACGAGGATTAGATTATATAAAAAAAAATTGTAGCATATGGACCGTGCGCGTATATTCACTATAATCAACTTTCATTTTTCAATGCAATGTCAATCAACGATTAGAAATTGAGAAGGCCGGAGTTGCCTAGTTAATTGATTATCCAAAGCCGAAAAGTTTTCGATTTCCGGCGCTTTTTTTATACGTGTACAACGCAGGTTTAATGCGAAAGGTGAGAATACAGTCATCGGTTGTCAATTTAGGGGGAAGCTTTCGAAATAGCTGGTGGGGCAAGGCGATCGATGTGCAGAGCAAGGGGACCAATACCGATGTCATAGCAACCACGGAGGGCTGCAACCCCAACTTGAATTATAGCTGCAACAAGGTGGCTGCGCCGCTATATTCAGTCACGCCGCTATTGTTTTGCCTTGCATGTAAAACATTGTTGCAGTTTTTGCTCCAGTCGGCAATGCAGTCCATCTTCGTGTTCGATAAATTCTAGTAAGATGGCTTTGCGTCACTTCCTACCTGTTGCCAAGAATTCACCCGATCAAATATTTTATTATTAGTTTTATGCAAACACACGGCCCGCCATTTTATATGACAAATTACATTCGGCTTCTTACATCTATGATTTAAAAACAAGTTGGCGCAAGACTGTGACCGTCCGAACAAAGGAACACCGATGTTTACATGTTGCCATGCAACATTTTGATTAAATTTAAAATATTTATTACAAAGAGAATTGTTTACAATGTAGTCCGCATTTGTTCAGGATTGATTTTAAATTCATAACTTCGCCTTTCAACACAAAAACTTACCTACTCGCATTCGTACCATATGTTATTAATAGCCGAGTTACTCTAGCAATATTTTCCAGCAATAAATCATAGAGATCAGTCTATGTGTGATTATCAATAAATCTACTGCTAACCGCTTATAAATTTTGAATATTGCCAGGTGGCAGCTTTTCAAAACACAATCTGAGCATAAATTCGCTTTATCGGTGTTGGGGGCGGCGCGATATTGCGTAACTTCTTTATTAGAGATCCTGCCACTTACATATTTTGCACGTCGCTTCTAAGGAGCAACTAGAAAGATAATGTGTGCACAAATTCGTTTTATCGGTGTTGGGGGCGGCGCGATATTGCGTAACTTCTTTATTAGAGATCCTGCCACTTACATATTTTGCACGTCGCTTCTAAGGAGCAACTAAAAAGATAACCTGTGCACAAATTCGTTTTATCGGTGTTGGGGGCGGCGCGATATTGCGTAACTTCTTTATTAGAGATCCTGCCACTTACATATTTTACAGGTCGCTTCTAAGGAACAACTAGAAAGATAATCTGTGCACAAATTCGTTTTATCGGTGTTGGGGGCGGCGCGATAGTGCGTAACTTTTTTATTAGAGATCCTGCCACTTACATATTTTGCACGTCGCTTTTAAGGAGCAACTAAAAAGATAATCTGTGCACAAATTCGTTTTATCGGTGTTGGGGGCGGCGCGATAGTACGTAACTTTTTTATTAGAGATCCTGCCACTTACATATTTTGCACGTCGCTTCTAAGGAGCAACTAGAAAGATAATGTGTGCACAAATTCGTTTTATCGGTGTTGGGGGCGGCGCGATATTGCGTAACTTCTTTATTAGAGATCCTGCCACTTACATATTTTGCACGTCGCTTCTAAGGAGCAACTAGAAAGATAATGTGTGCACAAATTCGTTTTATCGGTGTTGGGGGCGGCGCGATATTGCGTAACTTCTTTATTAGAGATCCTGCCACTTACATATTTTGCACGTCGCTTCTAAGGAGCAACTAAAAAGATAATCTGTGCACAAATTCGTTTTATCGGTGTTGGGGGCGGCGCGATAGTGCGTAACTTTTTTATTAGAGATCCTGCCACTTACATATTTTGCACGTCGCTTCTAAGGAGCAACTAAAAAGATAATCTGTGCACAAATTCGTTTTATCGGTGTTGGGGGCGGCGCGATAGTACGTAACTTTTTTATTAGAGATCCTGCCACTTACATATTTTGCACGTCGCTTCTAAGGAGCAACTAGAAAGATAATGTGTGCACAAATTCGTTTTATCGGTGTTGGGGGCGGCGCGATATTGCGTAACTTCTTTATTAGAGATCCTGCCACTTACATATTTTGCACGTCGTTTCTAAGGAGTAACTAGAAAGATAATCTGTGCACAAATTCGTTTTATCGGTGTTGGGGGCGGCGCGATAGTACGTAACTTTTTTATTAGAGACCCTGCCACTTACATATTTTACACGTCGCTTCTAAGGAGCAACTAGAAATATAATCTATGCACAAATTCGTTTTATCGGTGTTGGGGGCGGCGCGATAGTACGTAACTTTTTTATTAGAGATCCTGCCACTTACATATTTTGCACGTCGCTTCTAAGGAGCAACTATAAAGATAATCTGTGCACAAATTCGTTTTATCGGTGTTGGGGGCGGCGCGATAGTACGTAACTTTTTTATTAGAGATCCTGCCACTTACATATTTTACAGGTCGCTTCTAAGGAGCAACTAGAAAGATAATGTGTGCACAAATTCGTTTTATCGGTGTTGGGGGCGGCGCGATAGTGCGTAACTTTTTTATTAGAGATCCTGCCACTTACATATTTTGCACGTCGCTTCTAAGGAGCAACTAAAAAGATAATCTGTGCACAAATTCGTTTTATCGGTGTTGGGGGCGGCGCGATATTGCGTAACTTCTTTATTAGAGATTCTGCCACTTACATATTTTGCACGTCGCTTCTAAGGAGCAACTAAAAAGATAATCTGTGCACAAATTCGTTTTATCGGTGTTGGGGGCGGCGCGATATTGCGTAACTTCTTTATTAGAGATCCTGCCACTTACATATTTTACAGGTCGCTTCTAAGGAACAACTAGAAAGATAATCTGTGCACAAATTCGTTTTATCGGTGTTGGGGGCGGCGCGATATTGCATAACTTCTTTATTAGAGATCCTGCCACTTACATATTTTACAGGTCGCTTCTAAGGAACAACTAAAAAGATAATCTGTGCACAAATTCGTTTTATCGGTGTTGGGGGCGGCGCGATAGTGCGTAACTTTTTTATTAGAGATCCTGCCACTTACATATTTTACACGTCGCTTCTAAGGAGCAACTAAAAAGATAATCTGTGCACAAATTCGTTTTATCGGTGTTGGGGGCGGCGCGATATTGCGTAACTTCTTTATTAGAGATCCTGCCACTTACATACTTTACAGGTCGCTTCTAAGGAACAACTTGAAAGATAATCTGTGCACAAATTCGTTGTATCGGTGTTGGGGGCGGCGCGATAGTGCGTAACTTTTTTATTAGAGATCCTGCCACTTACATATTTTGCACGTCGCTTCTAAGGAGCAACTAAAAAGATAATCTGTGCACAAATTCGTTTTATCGGTGTTGGGGGCGGCGCGATATTGCGTAACTTCTTTATTAGAGATCCTGCCACTTACATATTTTACAGGTCGCTTCTAAGGAACAACTAGAAAGATAATCTGTGCACAAATTCGTTTTATCGGTGTTGGGGGCGGCGCGATAGTACGTAACTTTTTTATTAGAGATCCTGCCACTTACATATTTTGCACGTCGCTTCTAAGGAGCAACTAGAAAGATAATGTGTGCACAAATTCGTTTTATCGGTGTTGGGGGCGGCGCGATATTGCGTAACTTCTTTATTAGAGATCCTGCCACTTACATATTTTACAGGTCGCTTCTAAGGAGCAACTAAAAAGATAAAGTGTGCACAAATTCGTTTTATCGGTGTTGGGGGGCGGCGCGATATTGAGTAACTTCTTTTTTTAGAGATCCTGCCACTTACATATTTTGCACATCGCTTCTAAGGAGCAACTACAAAGATAATCTGGGATTGTCCAGCAGTATTTAAAAATACAGTGAGCCTCTAGATTATGGAATAAAATTCATAATTTCTTTATTTTTGACATTTCGAAAAAACGCTCGGACAGGTAAATTTTGTTTCTAAGAAACACACATTTTTGAGTGAAAACCAATTTTTGACAGTAATTTGTTTTCGAGTAATGACGTCATCGACATTTTTTTTAAATAGCAACCCCGAATTTTTTTTCTTGATTCTGATACCTCATTGAATTCTCTATCCAACCACATCAAAAATTTATTATGTTTATGGGAAAAATTTTGAGAAGAAAATTTTATTGAAAATGAATGAATCATGTACTACCTACAAAATCTACTACAACAAAACCAAAATGATACCTACAATAAAAGAAAACTTGTCATTCTTGTCATTTAAACAAAGTCTTTTTAAGTCGAGTAATCATGTTTCGTCATTTAACCGAAAATTAAATTATTATTATTTCATTTCATTTTCAATAATTTTTTTCTCAAAATTCTTCCCATAAAACATAATAAATATCTGATGTGGTTGGATAGAGAATTCAATGAGCTATCAGAATCAAGAAAAGAAAATTGGGGGTTGCTATTTTAAAAAAATGTCGATGACGTCATTACTTGAAAACAAATGACTGTCAAAAATTGATTTTCACTTAGAATTGTGTGCTTTTTAAAAACAAAATTTACCTGTCCGAGCGTTTTTTCGAAATGTCAAAAATAAAGAAATTATGAATTTTATTCCATAATCTCACTGTATTTTTAAATACTGCTGGACAATCCCAGATTATCTTTATAGTTGCTCCTTAGAAGCGACGTGTAAAATATGTAAGTGGCAGGGTCTCTAATCAAAAAGTTACGTACTATCGCGCCGCCCCCAACACCGATAAAACGAATTTGTGCACAGATTATCTTTCTAGTTGCTCCTTAGAAGCGACGTGCAAAATATGTAAGTGGCAGGATCTCTAATAAAAAAGTTACGTACTATCGCGCCGCCCCCAACACCGATAAAACGAATTTGTGCACAGATTATCTTTCTAGTTGCTCCTTAGAAGCGACGTGCAAAATATGTAAGTGGCAGGATCTCTAATAAAAAAGTTACGTACTATCGCGCCGCCCCCAACACCGATAAAACGAATTTGTGCACAGATTATCTTTATAGTTGCTCCTTAGAAGCGACGTGCAAAATATGTAAGTGGCAGGATCTCTAATAAAAAAGTTACGTACTATCGCGCCGCCCCCAACACCGATAAAACTAATTTGTGCACAGATTATCTTTCTAGTTGCTCCTTAGAAGCGACGTGCAAAATATGTAAGTGGCAGGATCTCTAATAAAAAAGTTACGTACTATCGCGCCGCCCCCAACACCGATAAAACGAATTTGTGCACAGATTATCTTTATAGTTGCTCCTTAGAAGCGACGTGCAAAATATGTAAGTGGCAGGATCTCTAATAAAAAAGTTACGTACTATCGCGCCGCCCCCAACACCGATAAAACGAATTTGTGCATAGATTATATTTCTAGTTGCTCCTTAGAAGCGACGTGTAAAATATGTAAGTGGCAGGGTCTCTAATAAAAAAGTTACGTACTATCGCGCCGCCCCCAACACCGATAAAACGAATTTGTGCACAGATTATCTTTCTAGTTACTCCTTAGAAACGACGTGCAAAATATGTAAGTGGCAGGATCTCTAGTAAAAAAGTTACGTACTATCGCGCCGCCCCCAACACCGATAAAACGAATTTGTGCATAGATTATATTTCTAGTTGCTCCTTAGAAGCGACGTGTAAAATATGTAAGTGGCAGGGTCTCTAATCAAAAAGTTACGTACTATCGCGCCGCCCCCAACACCGATAAAACGAATTTGTGCACAGATTATCTTTCTAGTTGCTCCTTAGAAGCGACGTGCAAAATATGTAAGTGGCAGGATCTCTAATAAAAAAGTTACGTACTATCGCGCCGCCCCCAACACCGATAAAACGAATTTGTGCACAGATTATCTTTCTAGTTGCTCCTTAGAAGCGACGTGCAAAATATGTAAGTGGCAGGATCTCTAATAAAAAAGTTACGTACTATCGCGCCGCCCCCAACACCGATAAAACGAATTTGTGCACAGATTATCTTTATAGTTGCTCCTTAGAAGCGACGTGCAAAATATGTAAGTGGCAGGATCTCTAATAAAAAAGTTACGTACTATCGCGCCGCCCCCAACACCGATAAAACGAATTTGTGCACAGATTATCTTTATAGTTGCTCCTTAGAAGCGACGTGCAAAATATGTAAGTGGCAGGATCTCTAATAAAGAAGTTACGCAATATCGCGCCGCCCCCAACACCGATAAAACAAATTTGTGCTCAGATTGTATTTTTAAATGCTGCCACCTTGCAATATTCAAAATTTATAAGCGGTTGGCGGTAGATTTACTGATAATCACACAAAGACTGATCTCTATGATTTATTGCTGGAAAATATTGCTAGAGTAACTCCGCTTTTAGTAGTTGCTAGTACCTTATGGCCTTATGATACTTAAAGTTAATTTCATACCAAATTGTGTGCCGTATAGTTATATTATTCAAAGTAAAGGTTTACTTTGGCTTAAGTCTAAAGATTTGTCTA